>NW_021025073.1:168314-180328 GCF_004153795.1 Camellia sinensis | reverse complement strand
AACTAGGGATGGAAGTTGACGCCGGAATAGCGCAACCCCGGGTGCAGAATACTCAGTCAGACCCCAAGGCAGACCAAAGTAAAGGGGACAAGGAAGAAGCGAACCATGCTGCACCAAGCCAAGACTCACCAACAAATAAAGACTTGGTACAATCAGATAGCGAGGGGCAGACGGCAAGCATGGACCTTGAAGAAAACACCAGCAACATTCTTGACCCCACGACATCATCTGATCCTTGCCGTATCTCCCCTAATTGGATTCAACTCCATGCCAGAATGGCCCGTCGGCAAAATAATTCTTCCAGTCAGAGCAGGAAGCGTGACGAAACAAGTGGAGTTCTGGGTATTGAAGGTCCCCTCCACTTACAACATCATCTTGGGCAGAACATGGCTGCATGCCATGCGATCGGTGGCGTCATCCTACCACCAAGTAATGCGGTTCCCCAATGCTACCGAGGTAATTGAAGAAGTCTATGGAGATCAGATCATGTCGAAGCAATGCTTCGTTACGGTAAATGACAGCCGCGCTGCCAAAGGATACGTTCATTCGGTGGAAGAACCTGATAGTAATGAGCTATTCGCAGATGTCGGCAAAGCGGCTGATCAGAAAGCAGTGGAAGACTTGGTAGAGGTAAGAATAGAGGAAAAGAACCCAGATAAGTTCTTTTTGCTCGGTTCGTCGTTGTCCAGCACTGAGAGATTAGAGGTCTTGGAATTCTTAACCTCTAACATCGAAGTGTTCGCCTGGACGCCCTACGACATGCCAGGCATTGATCCAAATTTCATCTGTCACCAACTTAATGTCCACCCATCCGCCAGACCAATCATCCAACGCATACGCAAATCAGCACTCCACCATGCCGAGATAGTGGCAGAAGAAGTAGGTAACCTGCTAGAGGCAGGACCAATTAGAGAAGTGCACTACCCAAGATGGATCTCCAACACAATCGTAGTGCCAAAAAAGAATGGCAAATGGCGTGTCTGCGTCGACTATAAAACAGTCAACAAGGCGTGCCCAAAAGACAGCTTTCCTCTACCACGGATAGATCAACTGGTAGACCTAACGGCGGGGCACAACCGACTTAGCTTTCTGGATGCATACAGAGGTTACCACCAAATCGCCATGCATAAACCAGACCAGGAGGTCACATCCTTTACAACTCCAAGAGGACTATATTGTTACAAGGTCATGCCCTTTGGCCTGAAGAACGCAGGGGCAACATTCTAATGGATGGTCACCAAGATGTTTGAACCATTGTTAGGAAGAACGATGGAGGCTTACATCGACGACATGGTGGTCAAAAGCAAGGATGAGAATGACCATCTCAAAGACCTAGGAGAGATGTTTGAAATCTTGAAGAAGCACAAGTTGCGCCTCAATGCATCTAAGTGTGCATTCGGAGTAGGATCTGAGAAATTCCTGGGCTTCCTTGTGACCAACCAGGGTATAGAAGCAGACCCCTCCCAGATCAAAGCAATCCAGGATTTGGAGAGACCAAACTCAGTAAAAGAAGTGCAGCATCTCACCGGCATGGCATCCGCACTCAATCGGTTCATAAGCCGGTCATCAGACAGACTACGACCATTTTTTCAAGCTTTAAAAGTTAAGTTCGAGTGGGACGAAGAATGCGACCGAGCTCTAGAAAGCTTGAAGGAATATATGTCTTCCCCACCACTGCTTGTTACCCCAGTACCTGGAGAAGAACTTTTCTTGTACCTGGCAGTCTCTCAGCACGCAATTAGCGCAGTGTTGGTTCGTGCAGAAGGAATCCAACACCTGCCTATCTTTTATGTCAGCAAGACATTGCTGGGAGCCGAAACAAGGTACTTGCCACTGGAAAAATTAGCATTGGCCTTAATGATGGCCTCCAGGAAATTGGCACACTACTTTCACGCCCACACCATAGTCGTCTTCACAGCTTTCCCACTAAAAGCTTTGTTTGAGAGGGCGAACTTTTCTGGGCGAATCTTGAAGTGGGCAGTAGAGTTGGGACAATTCGATATCAAATTCCAGCCCAGAACCGCAGTAAAGGCCCAATCTTTGGCAGACTTCGTCGCAGAGTTTACTCCTAGAAGTCATCATATCTGCCTAGTCGACCTAATTGACACAACCGAACTAGGGATGGAAGTTGATGCCGGAATAGCACAACCCCTAGCAGAAAGTGCTCAGTCAGACTCCAAGGCAGACCAGACTAAAGACAGTAAGGAAGAAGCAAACCAAGCTACACCAAACCAATACTCACCAACAAATAAAGACTTGGTACAATCAGATAGCGAGGGGCAGACAGCAAGCATGGACCTTGAAGAAAACACCAGCAACATTCTTGACCCCACGACATCATCCGACCTCTCCACTTGCTGGAAGTTGTTCGTTGGTGAGATGTGGAAGCTCTTTGTGGATGAAGCATCCAACCGGCATGGTGCAGGACTTGGCATAGTCCTCATCTCACCAGACGGCTTGGTTATGGAGCAAGCAATCAACCTTGGCTTCTTAGCATCAAACAACGAAGCGGAATATGAAGCACTTCTTGCAGGACTCAAATCAGCATACTACATGAAGGCCACCAAATTAATGGTCTACAGCGACTCACAGTTAGTGGTAAACCAAATTTCTGGCGACTATGAAGCAAAGGATGATAGGATGGCCAAGTACCAAGAATTGGTCAGAACAGAAATCAAGAAATTTGAAGTAGTGAGGATAGAACAGATAGGCAGAGAAGAGAACAGCAGAGCAGACGAACTAGCAGGCTTTGCTTCAATAGCAGATACATCCATCCCTTATCCATTGCTCATCGACTACTTACCAAGACCAAGCATCGAAGACCCCGAAGTAGAAGAAGTATGCTGCGCGGATCTAGGCCCCTCATGGATGGATCCCATCATATTATTCTTGAAAGATGGCGTCCTACCGGAAGAAAAGAAAGAAGCCAACAAAATTAGAGCAAAGTCACAGCGATTTTGGCTCTCCCCATATCTGGCATTATACAAAAAATCTTTTCAGGACCCTATCTAAAGTGTGTCCACCCTAGCAAAGTGGAAGCATTCTTATATGAGATACGCGAAAGGGGTGTACGGAAGCCATCAAGGAGGAAGATCGCTAGCTTACAGGGCCATTTCGAAAGGATACTGGTGGCCATATATGCAGGCAGACTCAGAGAAATATGTGAAGAAGTGCGAGAAATGTCAGAAGTTCGCACATCAAATACATTAGCTGGCCAGAGAACCCCTATCATTGACCAGCCCATGGCCCTTTGCAATGTGGGGCTTTGACATAGTAGGACCACTTCCAACAGCACCCGGAAACAGAAAGTTCTTTCTCGCAGCAACAGACTACTTCACAAAGTGGGTGGAAGCAGAAGCATTGGCATCAATCAAGGAAAAAGATGTAAAGAAGTTCGTTTGGCAGAATATCATCACTCGGTTTGGCATACCAAAAGCCCTAATCTCAGACAACGGTACTCAGTTCGACGGCAGAATCTTCAGAGGCTTTTGTGAAGAGTACAAGATAGAGTTCTATAATTCTACACTGGCATATCCCCAAGCAAATGGACAAGCAGATGCTTCAAACAAGGTAGTCTTGGATGGATTGAAGAAAAGGTTGGAGAAAGCCAAAGGCAAATGGGCGGAAGAGCTTCCTCATGTTTTATGGGCTTACCGTACCACACCTTGACGATCAACAGGAGAAACACCATTCTCCTTAGCCTACGGAATGGAAGCAGTAATCCCACTGGAAGTTGGCCTCCCCACAATCCGAAGCGAAAATTTTGATCCCGACTTGAATGGAGAAGCCATAACATTGGAGCTCGACCTCGCCGAAGAAAGAAGAGAAAAAGAACTAGTCCACATTGCCTCATATCAACAAGAGTTATCCAGCAAATACAACAAAACAGTACATCCAAGGCAATTCAAGATCGGAGATTGGGTGCTGCGCAAAGTGATGGGAAACACCCTGGTGCTAGGAGATGGCAAGCTAGGGCCTAATTGGGAAGGTCCTTACAAAGTGGTTGGGTTAGCAGGCAAAGGGGCATACCACTTAGAAGACAAGGACGGCAAAGCAATCCCCAGGCCATGGAACACCGCCAATCTCAAGTTATTTTATTTTTAGCTTTCCTCTTTCAAACATGTGTAATTTTTTTTTTTCAATAAAACAAATCGATTCTTTTCAGCATAGTTGTTCTCTGTAAAAGTTAGTTTTAGCGAAGATAGGTACATTGCAAACATTTTATTCTAAGTTGGCTGAAAAAACTAACTTACAGGACGTTTGGTCGGAATAACCAAAAATTTCTTCTAAGTTGGCTGGAAAAACTAACTTAGAAGGTTGGCTGGATTAAAACCAACTCTTATTACTCTACAGCCGAAGTAAGGGTATGGCTGAAGAGTGGTTGGCTGGATTAAAACCAACTCTTATTACTCTTTAGTCGAAGTAAGGACATCGGCTAAAAGAGTGGTTGGCTGGATTAAGCTCTTATTACTCTTCAGCCGAAGCAAGGGTTTAGGCTGAAGAAAGGTTGGCTGGATTAAAACCAACTATTAGTACTCTTTAGCCGAAGTAAGGACATCGGCTAAAAGAGTGGTTGGCTGGATTAAACTCTTATTACTCTTCAACCGAAGTAAGGGTATAGGCTGAAGAAAGGTTGACTGAATTAAACCACTCTTGGTACTCTTCAGCCGAAGTACGTATTTCGGCTAAAGAGTGGTTGGCTAGTACACTCAGTCAGATTGCTCAGTTAAAACCAGAATAAAGTATCTCGGCCACACTACTATTAGAAAGCAAGCTCAAATAGGAATTTAAACCGAGATAACAGTTGGAAGTGAAAAGATCATGGAAAAGTCATTACAAGTACAAACATACAGATTAACCGAAGTAAGAGTTCAAAACAAGAAAATTTTCATTCATCAAAGAGCAAATACAAAGGAGGGGCCGCAGCCCGGTTACAAGACCAAAACAAAAGGCAAAAGAAAAATACAGGAATCAGTTGAACAAATCATCTATCTCGGCGTCCAGACCGGCATCACCATCATCCCAAAGCGCGGTCTCTAGCTGGAGCTCGGTCTCGGTCGCAAGTATGGTCTCGGTCGGAAGCACGGTCTCGATTGGTTGCTCAATGATCAGGTCTTCCACCGTGTGCTCCGCCTGAGCTGATTGATTTGTTGGAACATTGCCGACCGAGGTATCAGTTGGCTCTTCTTCATCGTCATCAGAACTCTCAAGGAACTGCTGCTGAACGGATGCAGCATACTGAGTTAGTGAGGCCGGAATAAAATACTGCGGAGCATTGTAGACCTCGGTTTCAGACCCACAACCGAGCTGCTCCACAACACTTTTCCAACCGCACTTGAAAAATAAGTCCTTTGCTGTCTCACATTGTTGGATATAAGCAGTCTCGCCTTCTTTGTAGCCCTTTTGCTAGGGCGTCATCAGCCTTCTTCTTCAATTCATTTATTTTGGCGTCTTTGGTACTTTCAAGCTTTGCAAGCTCCCACAAATGCTTGTTTTTCATTTCGGTTAGAGCTCTTTGTTTGTCAGAGTTAGCCGAGGTAACCAGCCCGGTTAAGCGAGTTACCCCGGCCTCCAGCTCGGCCATCTTTGCATGTGATTGTTTAAGCTCGGTGGTCTTGGCTTCAGCTTCTGCCATGGCCTCCCTTGATGTTCTCCTAAGCTCCAACACCCACTTGTGTGCAATATGGTTCTTCTGAATGGCCTGCAATAAAATAGAAACTCTCTTTTTTAGCCGAGCTGAAAGTAGGAAGAATTAGAAAGGTACAAAAGCAAAAGAGAGTGCTACCTACCAAGATCATGGATTTAGTTGAAGACCAGATGGCCTTCAGCTCAGTGTTTAGCTGATTGTGGTGCTCTATGTCCTTTGGAAGGCACACACTTTTGGCAAGGTTGAAGGCCAGTATGTGATCCTTCTTAGCAACCACCGAGTCAGTTTCCTCAATATCTCAGTTTTGAAAAGTGAGCTTCGGTGCCCACTTGGAGGTGGCTCGGTCAGACGGCTCTGGTTGCGGACTGGATAGGTGGCTCGGTGGTAGGGTGGTTTGGTCTTCATCAACTAACCGTTATCCGGTCGGGGTAGTCCGGGCGCGTTTAGTTCGGTGTGATGAAGAAGGCTGCTGAGAAGGAAGGGCCACCACGGTCTCTTGAGTTTGGTTTGGTGGTGGTACCTCGGCCCTGTTCGTCTTGGTCAAGAGGGCCCTGACTCTGTTTCTCTTGGCCATTTCTTCTTCAGCGGTCAGTGGGATTAGTCTAATTTCTGGCAAGGTTGGGTCCGATTCTAGGGCCTCCTCTAGCAAAAAATCGGTCACTCTCGCTTTTCGGCGGCCGCTGTATCTATAGGTCGGTTCGAACTTTAGCAGCTTGGCCCAACTACGTTCTGGATACCGTAGTGCGGCGCATAAGGTTGCTAGATTTGGCTAGCTGTACAGAGACTGAAGGTGGGCAGAATCTACGAAAGAAAACAATTGTTAGTTCGGCTGAAAAATTAAAAACCGAAATATTGTAAAACACGCAAGAAAACCGAAGTAATTATACCAGGTGTTCCTTTTTTCCAATTAATGCGTCGGCCAGGAATCTGGGCTTGGTGATCCTCAAAGTTCCCAGACACCCAGAAAAATTCGTCGTCATTCAAGTCTTTATCCGGTGTGTTTTTTATTATTTTCTCACGTCGACGGCGTATTCTAAGATAGTACACCCAGCCGTCTTCCTTCGAACCTATGGAATACTGGTGGAAGATTTCGGCTAGACCGAGGTTGATGCCTGCTTGGCGGTTTAGTTCGGCTATACCCATTATTATACGGTAGGAGTTGGTGGAAAGCTGGGTTGGGCATAGTCTTGTTTGCCTAAATAAAGGGTTGGACTGGAAATCTTGGTCCGGTTTCTATTATTGAAAGAAGGGTAAAGGGTACAAAACCCTGGTTTCCCCAAGGTATGACATCTTTTTCGGCTAAGATTAGGTGGACATCGTCGAGTATATTGTAATCTTTTCGGAATTCGGCTAGACTGCCCGGAGTATTTACTAAAAATCTATACTTCTCCATGTATTTTATAAGTTATGAATAAGTTAGATCGGTGGCAAAATTGTGATCAGTAGCTCGGTATGACGCGCAATGGAGTGCCTGGGCAACCTAAGTCTGCAAAGTGGAAAACAAAAGGGGTTAAGCACAGATCATTGGACCGTGCTACAAAATAGAAGCAAAAATAGGAGTCCTACTTCGGCTATGTGGATGCTACAGGTTCTGTCTCAGTTTCAACAAGATGCTTAGTAGCTCAAATTGAGCAGGGGGTTTGATATCTCGGTCTTGGCAAGCGATTCGTTATCTCAGTTAAATAAAAGGCTCAGTCAGACCGGTTGAGCCTCTAGGGGCAGCTTTCTGAGTTCGGTCTAAAACTTAGAAAACTGGCTTAGCCCCAAAAGCCCTAGCTCGGTCGAAAGGTAAGGTTTCAATATGCTACGTTCGGACTTAGTTCGGCTCGTTTACCTCGGCTAAGGTCTATCAAAAAGTGGTTGACTTATTGAAACTACTGGTACCAACATGGAGTGCTAGTTCGGTTAAAGTCTGATAGAAGAACATTGACTACAAACTACTTTCTAGTTCGGTTATAAGGTAATTGTGGATCAAACACTGTTTTATAGATTACTTCATGAAGTTCATGAGGTTCTTATGAAGTTTTTCCTAAAAAAAAGCATGATAGAGCAAGAAAAAGTGTTTTGCAAAAACACCCAAAACAAAGTACGAAAACAAAGAAAGCAAGATAAAGGTACAGTGCTTACCAGATGAAGAGGCAAAAACTAGAGATGAGAGCAGCAGCAATGGAGAACACGAGCTCAGAGGTTGAAGAAGCAATGGAGGTTCAGAGAGAGAAGTTGAAGAATGAATGGCGTAAGTGATTCTCTAGCCAAGGGTTGTTTTGTGGAAAGAGAAGGGGCAAAAGGCGAGAACTGTTCAAATTGTGCAAAGTACGAGGGCGGCGTGCCAGCTGCGATAGACCAGTAAGGGCGTGCCACATGTCCTGGGAAGGAGAAACGATTCAGTTGCTGTGATTGAAGAGACGTTTTGACCGGACAGCTAGAGCCCGGCGTGAATTTAGCTCGGTTGGATAGGCTAAAGGGTTTTTTAGCTCGGTTGGATAGGTTAAAGGGTTTTTAGCTCGGTTAGAAAAGCTAAAAGGTTTTGGCTCGACTGGAAAGGCTTAAAAACCTGAGCTCGGCTGAGAAAACAGGTAATCCCTATCACGCTATGTAGATGGAATTAAGGGGCAATCGAGAGGGTAATTTATATGAAAATTGGGCCGAGTTGGGTAATGAGCCGTCATGGGCCGCAATACAAAAGGCTGAGTAAAAAGGCTGTAAAGTTAGTCCGGTCCAAAAACCCCGAAGCTAGTCCAGCCCGAAGGAGACTTGAAGTTAGTCCGGTCTAAAGACACTTTGAAGTTAGTCCGGTCTCAGAGTTAGCCCGATCATGGCGTATTGTGGTTAGAACGGTCAGAACCTTGCTACTCGGTAGCTCGGTCTAACCACGCCATTTCTTTGTACATGGGAGAACCGAGATAAGGTGTAGCGAAAGGAAGAACCGAACTAAGGATAGTTCGGCCTACTCAGCGGCTCAGCATAACCATGATTACTTCGGTCATATTGGAGTTCGGCCATGGTAAAACCATCTCGCTTGGTTTAAGCAGTGAGGGGGGTGTTGAAGGATAAGCATTATCTTTCAGGAGTATGAATCCTAGGAGGACTCTGCATGGAGGAGTAGAAGCCCTACTAGGATTGTGTCACACGAAACCTATAAAAGCTCACAAACATCACCTTTGGAGGGGTTACACAACTTTGCTTTCTGAATACATAGAGCTTTTGTCTATTTGTCAAGCTTACTGACTTAGGCATCGGAGAGGTTTCCGGCACACACCCGCCGGCTAGCTCACGTTTGTGTTTTCAGGTGATAAAGCGACGACGTACAGAGAAGTGCAGACTTGATCAACAGGATTATACGAGAAGGTTTATTTCTTTCCCGTACATAATCTATAAGAGAAAATTTAAACAAATATAAGAAGAATGCGACTCAACGTGTAAGTAGAAAATTTTGAATCCCTAACCTCCTATGATGTGTAATGATTCTCCCTCCAACAAACTATTGATTTTTTTATCATTTAAGATTGAGAAATTATGTTTAAAAATTCTCCTAGTTGACAACATATTCTTCAAGTATTTGGGAAGAATTTTTTTATAAGTTTGATTGGTAAGAGAGGTTATGGAATCATATTCAGGAAGATACCAAATATGAGATTGGGACAAATCTTCCCTTTTTTGTTTTTTCACTTGTTTGTGTTAATTTTTCTTGCTTGTTTGATCTTAAAATACTCATCCACCTTTTATATTCCCTTGCTAAAAATACTTGAAGAGAAAGATAAATATATAACAGTCAAATGAGAAGCTTTGGCCATATTTGGTTTGATTTTCAGAAATTTTTTTATTTTAAAAATTAATTTAGTGAAAGAAATAAGAAAATTCAAAAACACTTATCAATTTTATATTATTTTATCTTTTTGAAAGCCATAATTAATTTTCAAAAAATTTAAAAATATCTTTTTGATATTTATTTTTGTACGAGCAAGAAATAATCTTCTCGTATAATCCTGTTGATCAAGTCTGCGCTTCTCCAAACATCATCGCTTTACTCCATGAAAACACAAACGTGAGCTAGCCGGCGGGTGTGTGCCAGATACCTCTCCGATGCCTAAGTCAGCAAAATAGACAAATAGACAAAAATTTTGTGTATTCGGAAATCAAAGTTGTATTACCTCTCCATAGGTGATGTTATGAGCTTTTATAGGTTCCGCATGGCACAATCCTAGTAGGACTCTTATTCCTCCATGCAGAGTCCTCCTAGGAGTCACACTCCTGAAAGATAATTCTTATCCTTCAACACACCTCTCACTGCTTAAACCAAATGAGATGGTTTTACCTCGGTGGTATGACAAAACGACCGAGTTTTCACTGCCATGCTATACTGGCTGAAATGACCGAGCTTTACCTAGCTCGGTTCTCCCCTTCACTGCGTGCACATCGGCTTCTCCTGCTGAGACCGTGCTAACCATAACGAGATTGGACCGAGCTAAACCGTAACAAGGTCCTGAAAAAAGCTCAAAATACTTCGGCTCAGAAGGGTATGGCCGAGCTAACGACCATCACTCTAACAGCGGTGACTGAGCTAAATACAAGGCTCTCTTGGACCGAGCTAACTACAAAGCTCTTTTGGACCGGGCTAACTACAAAGCTCTTTCTGGACCGGGCTAATTACAAAGCTCTTTTACTCAGCCCTTTTTACTGTGGCCCACAGAACGGCCCATCACTCAGTTCGGCCCAATTTACATATAAATTACCCTCTCAATTTTTATCAAATTAGTTTTTTTTTTTTTTAAATTATGAAAATGAAACCAAACAAGGCCTTTATTTTTGTGAAAAATTATTTAATATTTTCAATGTATAATATAATATGCGTATGTGGTACTCTTAATCAATAAGATCATTAAAAAATAATGAATAAGACCGATTTTATCTTTCACCCAATCGAGCGTATTATTGAATTGGTGTTTCATAACCATTGTCCATGATTACCTAGTTCATGAAGGCACTTTAATCTTGTTTGGTTAACTCTTCAAAATCTATTAGAAACAAGTATGACAAAAATAAACATCAAACAATATTTTCAAAATAATTTTTGCCCCAAAAAATAGAAAATTATATGAAAATGATGAGTGTCTTTAATTTTTTTTTTCTTACTACAAAAATAAAAATTAAATTTTGATAACTCACTTTTTTCTTTATGATTGTTAATTTGCCCTGGATTTGGATCAACATTTGAATTTACATGTACTACTACACAAGTTAGTGCTGGACATAGGGTTATTCAGACTGTACAACCCGAATCGAAAAGCATACAAATGGGCGGTTTTGCAGGCACAATGCGGGTGGTTTTGCCGACACAATGTGGGTAGATGCGGTTTGGAATATGACATAATTACGGATTGCAAACGGGCTGTGGGTTTAATCCGCACCCACAAGGCCCGTCGGTACTTAGACTTTTATTTTATTTTATTTTAATTTAAACTTGGAATGTTGTTATTTCATTATTACATTTTGGATAAATATTAAAGTTAATGAAGAATTACTTTTACGTAAGCTTAGGATTTTGAATTATTTTACTTTAATTGTATTGTTGAGTAGTAGATAATGAATGAAATTGACGGTCTAGTTTAGGATTTTAAAAGATATATTTTTGTTAGTTTATGATTTGATTTTAAAATTTAGGATTTTGAATGATTTGTTTATATTAGGAATTGATTTTGTTGTGTTTTTAATTTTATAAGTTTTAATTCATTAATTATTAATATTAAAGCATTTTAGAAAATGGAAAATTGGCCTAAGGTCCCTCCTCTACTTTTGATATGAGGAGAGGTCCTTTATAATATGTTTTGATGGCTAAGGTCCCTCAAATTTATTTTAGGTTATAAAGTACCTAAATTACCCTTCCTTTATAACATAAATTTGTTTGAATATTATTTGTTGACTTAACTGATAAATTTTGGAAACCGAATTTGAAGTGGAGATTTTGTCGGAGTTTTCGTCGGAGATTTCAGTGGAGATTTTATGGTGGAGATTTCGTCGGAGATTTCAGTGGTGTGATAGTGTATTGATCGCGTAGATTTTCAGTGGAGTTGAATCAGGTTTGTTTTCGATGGAGATAGCACATGCATTTTGATATTTGTTTTGAATTTTTGTGTAGAGAGAGGCCAGCTTGATAGAGTTGATTTTTATTTTTGGAATTAATTTTTCATTCTTTATTTTTTGATCAATTTCAGATAGTGTTGACAGTGTAGGTGATTTTGATGTTTAGAGTTCATTTTTGGTGCTCTGTTTTTTATCAACATGCTGATGAATTATAGTTGTGTTCTATGTTTTTTCAAACCAGAGAAATTTCATTTTCTGCACTATTGTTTGTGTAGTCCAGAGAAAA
>NW_021025073.1:135155-161726 GCF_004153795.1 Camellia sinensis | reverse complement strand
AGGGGCACAGTTGAGTCAGGTTTTCCAACTGTGAATGCTTTTGTTTTTTCATTGTAACATTGGATTATGGCAACTACATCATCATCGGATTTCCTAGATTTCTTTGGATCCATCCTTCCAGTGGTTAGAGCTTGGATCAAATACCAGAATGGGGTCTTTTGAAGCTCTAGAAGATGTTTTGAACTGAATTTAAGTGTTTGAAAGAAGGAGACGACAGATGAGAGGTTGGATCGGAATTGAATGCTGTAGTGAGCTCTCTTTCTGTGGAGTTTAACAGGTTTTTTCCCCCTTGAGCTTGAGTCTTTTGAAGTTGGGGTACTCATCTGGATGCTAGTTGCTTCATCAGCTTGGACTTGTGTGTTTTGGGAAGGAGTTTGTGGTGTTTTATTGCTGGTTTTTGATCTTAGATGATAAGAGGACTGAGAGAGTTGTTCTTGCTTCCTTGGTGTTTCTAGTGTTTTGCTGCTGGTTTTTGATCCTAGTGCATAAGAAGACTGAGACAGTTTCTGTTTTTTGCTTGGTGTTTCCGGTGTTTTGCTGCCTTTACGTTTTGCCATTTCTAGACAATGATTAAAGCATAGAGATGTCAACATTAAATCCCAGAGAAAAATGGAAATGTCAGAGAAAATTACAGATAAGGGAAAATTACAGAAATTTTGACATGTCAGAGAAAATCAACTCAGCATCATAAACATGGGAGAGAAATTTTCAATAATTGTTTAAATTACAGATAGAAGTAAACATACCAGAGAAAATGAATGATAGAAAAAAGTAAACATGGCAAGTGAAAGAAAATTTGCATTCCACAATTAGCAAAGATAAAATAAACAAAGTAATGTAAACATGGCACTGAGAAGTATACCATATTGAAATCAAGAATTGAACAAAATAAACATACCAGAGAAAAATGCACATTCTGGAAAAAATTACACATTCTTGAGGAAATTTCCATTCCAGAGAAAATTTCAATTCATAATATTAAAATGCAAGAAAAATTTACATACACAAGCAGAGAAAATTAACCATGATAGAGACACTCAATGGAGGAAAGTGGTGCGATGTGGTCAGAGAAAATTGTAAATACCAGAGAAACTTAAGACAGAGGCAAGAGTGTAATTGACATTGCAGAGAAGGATACATATTCCAGAGAAATTTACAAAGCAGAGAAATTCAGATACAAAATGACAGAAACATATTCAAGAATAAGATTAAAATTCAGAGAAATAACTTTTTCTCATAGTACATATGGCAGAGAAAATTCCAAGAAGAATCATTCATTCCAGTCCACATTATTAAAATTCCAGAGAAAATTTAAAATGACAAAGACACAAGGGAGGAAAGTGATGTGATGTGGTCAGAGAAAATTATAAATACCAGAGAAACTTAAGACAGGGGCAAGAGTGTAATTGACATTGCAGAGAAGGATACATATTCCAGAGAAATTTACAAAGCAGAGAAAATTGAAAGAACAAAATTACATTAATCAAAAATCAGAGAAATTCAAATGCCAGAGAAATTTACAGATAAAATCAAACAAACATGTTGAAGAATATGTTCAAAATACACAGAAATAAATTTTTTCAAATTCAGGTAGCTTTTTATTACGAAATTGAAACCCTAATTTATGAAAGGTTATTATAAAATGCTATTAACTGTGTTTCCAGAGAAAATCTAGTTGTATTGTAGAAAAACTGACCAGAGTTAGGATGAAACTTGAATGATGAGCTGATATGGTCCGCGATGAAGATGCGACGTGACGAAGATGGACTGAGATGATGATGAGCCGTGAAAACGAAGCTTTAACGTAGGTCAGAGAAATTTGTGAGGAAGGAATGGGAATGATTTTTGGAGAGGATAACGAAGCTGTAATGTCGATGGTGCAGATGATGTTGAAACCCTAATTCTGCTGGTCTCCTGTTCGTGAAGATGCTGGATGTTTGGAATGTAACTGAGACGTCGGAATGAGTTTGGTTCTGTGTTGATTTTGGCGAGGGTA
The DNA here is from genome assembly GCF_004153795.1 of Camellia sinensis. Lineage (NCBI taxonomy): Eukaryota > Viridiplantae > Streptophyta > Magnoliopsida > Ericales > Theaceae > Camellia > Camellia sinensis. Next base: position 159,730 of record NW_021025073.1, on the reverse strand, counting down.
TTTTGGTCCACAAAATAATTAAAAACGCGCGCCAAGTTGTTTCAGGGACGTGAGGCATCACTATCTTTTTGTGTGTCCTTTATCCTCTAAATTGTTATTATTAGGGACCTTAAAAAAAAATCCCCTTTAGAAAATGGGGGGAAAAAGGCTTAAAATAAATATTTACAAAATGGGAAAAAAAAAAAGACTCCAAAATAAATTTTTAAAGAAAAAGTCCAATCCGCAAACTACCCGCGAACCTTATCCGTACAAACAGTAATCTGCATTGCAAGCGGTTGCGGGTTAAATTTTTTCCAAATCACATATATGCGAATGAATTCAAATCAATCCGTAAACCGTCTAAAACCAAATCACAATCACACACAAGTGTCCTTCGCTTTACTCTCAAGGAAAATAAAATTGATATTGGATGTCATTAAAATAAGATGGCCTTGAGATTCTTAAAGCATCCAATTAAAGTCACATTTAATTCGTGAAGGTGGCGAGATCGAGATTATTTTTATTTAAGATAAAATTATTTCGTGTTTAGGTTAGATTTTGTTATTCACGACAACTTATCGCGGAATCTTTTCTATTCCTTGTATGTAAAATTATTTTATTTCAAAGTGAGAGAAGTAAAATATTACACTTGATATTCACATATCACATTTATATTATTACAATATAATTTATTTTTTCATTATAATAAGATTGAAACATTAGAATATTATATTTAACATTTATTTTCACTAATTTATTTATCATCTTTCACCTTTTAACACTCACTAATTATAAACCATAAATTATTATTCATAATATATAATATATCTCTTTTAAAAAGTTACAAAATTGACCCATACAACCCCAATCACCCTCGATCTATCCCGCCCGGTGCCATCCTTAGTCACTCCATTCCAACATTGCAATTCAAACTCACCGTATTTTATATGTGAAAGGCATTTTAATTAATCAACCACCAAATAAACATGATCCCTATAACTTCAATGAGTTGGTCGAGCAGTAAAACATAAAAATAAAATCTAAGCTCTCAAGTTTGAGTCTTTCAATGAGTCACTAAAGTGTTTCCAGTGGTTTATTTTGAGGCCTTCAACGATTAATCCTTAACTATTCAGGCACGAAGTGATTTAACTCCAATTACACCGAACTTGGCAGAAGATACCCTTAATTAAGAAGAAGAAGAAAAAAAATATGATCCTTATAATAATAATACCCAAACATTGAACAAAGAAAGTTTCCTAACAAAACCCATCAACAAATATGATTAAAATTGTTGGGAAAATTTCAAAAAAGTAGGACAATTTTAAAATATTTATACCGTGAGTGAAATTTTTGTTAAGTACAAATATGATACACAAAAAAGACTTATGCCAAACATAGAAAAAACTTATGCCATCATAAAAATAATACTATCTCTACATTATCCAACATAAATGCAATTTTCCCAAAATTGTTTTCACACAAAAAACGTGGTCAGGTGAGATCACTATTACAATTTGCTCATCACCAAAATCTAACCTAGGATTCTATCACCTTTTTTTCATACACCCTTCCCCACTCCTCCCAAGTCCCAACCAACATTGTTATTAAAATTATTTATTGATTTAGGAATATCTTTTGTTTCCATCATTTTAAATAGAGTGGGATTCAAAATTAGAATCATAGAAGCTAATTTTGAAATCAATTTATTAGGTTAATAAATTAAGTTTAAACATCTCTTAAAAATAATTATTTTTTTGATAAATATCTACTCACACTAAACTTATATATTTCAATTCAATTGAAATTTGGTAGACTCAACTTAAAAAATAAATTAATTAAATTTGAACACATCGTTAAAGTTGATCAAAATTTAAAATAAAACTTAATCTAATTTATTTTCTAACTCAAGATTTTACTTGTTCAAGAATCAAGACAAATCATCTTAGGAAGACGAAAAATTAAAGCCTTAGTCCACTTTATTTATTTAAGATAATTCAATATAATGTGGAAATCATAATATAATTACTCCACCACCAATATTATTAATATAGATGATCAAATATAGAAGGCAAAAATACTTGGTAGCTCGAAAATGATGGGTTCGAATGGTCTGAATGATTGTTTACTAAACGTCCGCTCGGTCAACCGGCCGGATGTCCGCCCGGACGACCGGATAAAAACTTGTCTACTGCGGTTGTCACTTTTGTCGACCGCTGCTATCAGCCTTCTCACTGAACGTCTACCCAGACTACCGGCAAGATGAATTTCGAGCCATTAATTCGAACCAATCTTCTTTTCGAACTACCAAGCATTGCTCTATAGAAGGAATGTCACACAAAGGATAGTGTGAGGCCCATTTTTTATGAGATAATTGTGTCTATTTTGCGTTTAGTCATGTATGCACTTTTACTCTATTATTAAAGGATATGAGATAATCCAATTTGAAAGAAACTTAACTATAAAGTGGTGTTTTGAAAAGTTGGTAAAAAATTGACTTTTAATTTTTTTGTGACTTTTTGAATTTTTTTATAAAAAAAGTAGAAAGTTGATGTGACAAAAAAAAGCCAAAAAACTTGCTTTTTACTGCCTTCTCAAAACACCAGAAAATTAAGATAATTTAAAATCGAAAAATATAAAAAAATGGCTATATTTGTTTATATTTGTTTTGGTTTTAAGAATATATTTAAAAAAAAAAATCAAGATTAATTTAGTGAAAAATAAAAAAAAAATATTTTCACATAATTTTATTTTTTCAAAGTCAAAACAACTAAAAGATGAATTTTGAATCATTCGAGCCAATATTCTTTTTAAACTGCCAAGCATTACTCTATAGAACGAATGTCACATAAAGGATAGTGTGAGGCCCATTTTTTATGAGATAATTGTGTCGATTATGAGTTTAGTCATGCATGCACTTCAACTTTCTCTTACTCTATTATTAAAGGGTATGAGATAATCCAATTTGAAAGAAACTCAATTATAAAGTGATGTTTTAGAAAGTTAGTAAAAAGTTGATTTAAAATTTTTTTTTTGACTTTTTAAATTTTAAAAAAAAAAAAAATAGAAAGTTGATGCGACCCAAAAAGGCTAAAAAACTTACTTTTTACTGCCTTCTCAAAACGCCAGAAAATTAAGATAATTCAAAAACGAAAAATATAAAAAAATGGCTATATTTGTTTTGGTTTTAAGAATATATTTAAAAAAATTTCAAGATTAATTTAGTGAAAAAATAAAAAAATTTATTTTCACATAATTTTATTATTTCAGAGTCAAACAACTTTAAAAAGTAATAATTTTTAATTTATCAAACTAATTTTTTTTTAATTTTTAATTTATCAAACTAATTTTTTTTTAATATTTAATTTATCAAACTAATTTTTACTATTTAAAAACAAAAAGAATCAGAAAACTGATACTGCGATTTGTAATTTGTTGCAGTAAAGGACGCAAGAGACAACGCAGCCCTGATACATGCATACATACACAGTCTGAGACATATATATATATATATTTTCACACTGGACTATTGCAATCCAAGCCTCCTCCCCTCTCTCTCTCTCTCTCTCTCTCTCTCTGTGCAAAAAACCCACAAATTTTCTCTCTCGCTCTCTCGAATACGTGATCGGATTTGTTCACCGCGAAGTTGCATGTCCGATTGAGACAGTCCCACCGGTGCATATCGGCGTACGGATCAAAATCTCTCTCCAGCGAGGTAAGAATTCTACATTCTACCTCTGCATTCACAGAGTGTGAAAATTTGTATGATTTTTCTTTGCTTTAGTTCAGATCTGTTAATGCTTGATTTGGGAGGGGTTTATTGGTTTTTGATGGTCAATTTGATGTGAATTTTGTGTTAATTGGTTGAAAATTTGAGGGCTTTATTAGGGTTATTGCATGAGATGGAAGATGGAGTGAGATCTAGTGGGGGTTTGGTGAAGAAGAAGAGTTCTTCTGGTTGTTTGATCAGAAAGAAGAAAGTGGAGGGGACGAGTGGGGTTGGGGTTTCTGGGTCAAGAAAGGATTTCCAGTCAAATAAGGAGATAAAAAGGTCGCGGTTCGATTTCAGTGATTCGGAGTCGATTGATGAGTTGCTAGAGCCAGTTCGAAGGAAAGTTGTTTACGGAACTGATAGATTTCGTAATGGTTCGGCTGTGAATAGTGAAAACCTTGTGGAAGATAGCAAATTTGGTCAGAATGGGGAAATTGGGAGTGAAAGGAAGAAGAGGCTAGATGCACGTGAGTTCTATGACTATGATGGTATTGATGGAAAGAGAATGAGGAAGGATTATTTACAAAGTAGGTTTATGATTGCTGGACGGAGTGGGAGTGAGCGGGAATTTGAAACTGGGTCTATTAGACATGTCATGATGAACAAGAGAAGTGAGAGGGAATTTGAAACTGGGTCTAGTAAACATGTCATGATTGACAAGAGAAAGCATTCTTATTTTGACGGTGCAAGTAACTCATCAGCTGGGAGGAAAAATGTTCCTGATTATACTGTAAAGAGTAGGTTTGGGATAGAGGACGGTGAAGCTCATTTACCCGTGTCGTCTTTGAGACGGGAGTTTCATGTTTCGTCTGATGAGACTATCAGGTTGCAGGGTAAAAATGGTGTTTTGAAGGTGATGGTAAACAAAAAGAAGAAGATGGAAGAACTACCTCACAAATTCTATGATCGTCAGTTGGAAGTTGAGAGTAGAAAGGGTTCTATTTCTGAAAATGCTATCAAGAAGAACACATTTGTCGGACCTTCATTGTACTCGTGTTCAAAACGGCATGAAAAAGAGACATCCGTCGGGCCTTCATTTTACTTGGGTTCAAAATGTCATGAAAAAAACTCATCTGTCGGACCTTCATTTTCCTTGGATTCAAAACATCCTGAAAAAAACACATCTGTCAAACCTTCATTTTACTCGGATTCAAAATGTCCTGAAAAAGCAATTTCATTTGTTAAAACGGAGAAGAGTGAGCTAAAACTGCGAAAGCCATTGTCTGTGATTTCTAAGGCTGGCAATTCAGAAACAGAGGACAGTGATACGTTGTTGAGGCTGGGACCAAGTGTACAAGCTCGTAGCTCATCAAAAGGGGTAAAAAGCGAAGGGAAAGCTCCATCAGCTGAAAAGATCATGCCAGATAGAGGGGAGGAAGGAAAAGTAAAGCGTGGTTATGGCAAAGAAAAGCAATTATTGCGTGACACATCATTGAGTCTGGGACCAAGAGTGCAACGTTGTGGCTCGTTAAAAAGGGTAAAGAAGAGTGAAGGGAAAGCACCATCAGCTGAAAAGATCATGCCAGATACAGGGAAGGAAGGAAAAGTAAAGCGTGGTTATGGCACAGAAAAGCAATTATTGCGTGAAAAGATAAGGGCTATGCTTGTGAGTGCTGGTTGGACAATTGATTATAGACCTAGAAGGAACAGAGACTACTTAGATGCAGTTTACATTAATCCCACAGGAACAGCATACTGGTCCATTATTAAAGCTTATGAGGCGCTTCAAAAGCAATTGGAGGAAGAAGATGCTGAAATAAAACCTACTGGGCACTCCTTGCAATTTACTGCATTACCAGAGGAGGTAGTTAGTAAATTAACTAGGCAAACCCGAAAGAAGGTTGAGAAGGAAATGAAGAGGAAGCGAAAAGATCATGGTAGGAGTAAGACTGTTAAAGGAGTTTCCATGGAAGAGTTTGCAGAGGGCACAGTCGGTGATGAGGATGACAAGAAACTAAATTTCGTCATGAAGCAGAATGGTAAGTCACCAAAAGGGAGATCACATGGAACAACTTGTGTGAGTGGAGATAATTCAAGTGGTGCTTTATACAAGGGATCATCCAAGCAAGAGAGGGCTGAAAAACCATCCACCACAACCAATTCTCATATGATACAAGCAAGAAAAAGTCGAAAAATTGGCAGATGTACCTTATTGGTTCGCAGTTCTGATAAGAAGTTAAATTCAGAAAGCGACAGCTATGTTCCATATACGGGGAAAAGAACCCTGCTTTCATGGCTGATTGATTCTGGAATGGTGCATTTAAGTGAAAAGGTGCAGTACATGAACCGTAGACGGACACGGGTAAAGCTGAAGGGTTGGATTAGTAGAGATGGCATACATTGTGGTTGCTGTAGCAAAATCCTTACAGTTTCGAAGTTTGAGATTCATGCTGGAAGCAAACTGCGACAGCCATTCCAAAACATATACGTGGAGTCTGGGGTTTCCCTTTTGCAACGTCAGATTGATGCTTGGAATAAACAAGAGGAGTCTGAACGCTGTGGTTTTCACCCTGTGGATGTTGATGGTGATCCAAATGATGATACTTGTGGCCTCTGCGGCGATGGTGGGGATTTGATATGTTGTGATGGTTGTCCATCAACATTTCATCAGAGCTGCTTAGATATACAGGTATATATGTAACATGATCACGCTGAAAATATTGCATGCCCTTTAGGCCATCTTCATCATGTGTGCATAAATGCTGAATTAATTGATTGTGATTTTCCATCTTTATAATCTTGTGGCTCCATAGAACCAATTGGAAGAAATGGATCCATGTAGCTGACATGCCTAGAGTTAATTCTAGGAAATAAAGTAGTTAATTCTAAGCTTCTATCATGCCTAGAGTCTGATAAAACAAACAATTATACAAAACAGAAACTTTTTCCAAAAATATTTAAACTAATCAATCAAAATTATCTAACATTAAAAATCATTATTGAAACATAAAATAGTCACATAGAAACTATTGGGGTTTCATCCCTAGGCTTAGCGAATAAGATTAGAACTCCATGGAAAAGAAGAAAAATGCAGTATTTATAAAAAAAATGTATGAATGAATCCCCCTCCCCCCCCCCCCCCCCCCCCCCAACCCAAAAAAAAAAAAGAAGAGTTTTTTCATGCATTTATAATGGAAGGTAAAATGTAAACCTAACTAATAAGAAAAGGAAAACTTATTAGCTTAATGCCCATGAAATATAATTCAATTGCTCAATGCAATCGGGCCTGTCTTGTGAGTGCTAGAACGCCGCACACGCACCGCTTCCGTGCATCAATCCATGTGCCTTGCACCCAAAAGAAATCCAACCATTTAATGCATCATTATTTTCTTGTTAAATCAACACGTGGATGGCATATTTAATGTGCTGAAATCCATTTATTTAATGCATCAACAAAGAATGCTAGGACCTTGGGCTTTTCCACTCAATCTCCACATGTGCACTATGGACTGTAGGTTAATTAGCTAAGTAGCACGGACACAAACAACAGTATGGATTCGGGACCCAATGATTTTCAAAAAACTAGACATGAGCACTTTGGGGGACACAACAATTATTTATTTATTATTAACTATGCATATGAATATAAATTTAGATTACATAGATATGAGAGGCATCGATGTAAAGGTGAGTGTGTTTATACTTTTTATTTTTTATTTTTCTTTATTCCCAATCTTTTTAAAATTATAAATAGAAAAACCTACAAAGGTGTCCTAAGGCATGTCCAGACACATGAGATGCGCATCCATGAAGTAGGGTTTAAATATTGGCAGTTATGTATCGTATTGGCCATTATGTATTGGGATTTTGAACTTTTGATATAGTTATTCATCCATATATCGGCAAATACTCTCCGATATTGGCCGTGATATAACCATATCACCAATACCAATACATAACTTGATATTGTTATTTAAAATCATGAAGTGTCCCCAACGTGTCCTACCAAAAAAATAATAATTAGAAAAATTGACATGTCATGTGGTGTGTCGTGCACGTGGATAGGTATGTCCATGTCCCCACTGCATTGGACATGGCATTGAGCTTGAAGTGTTGGTGCTTCTTAGTTAATTAGGTTTTCCTAAATAGAGTAAATTAATTCATTATACTCAAAATAAATATAAACTAAGGGAATTAATTTAAAAAACAGTCCCACTAGGTAGCTCGAATTCATTGTGGCTCGAATGGCTCGAGGTGCCAAAATGATGTTGTTTTGGCACCTTCTTTTTTTTCTTTTCTTCTTCCTCCCCCTCTCTTCCTCCTTCTCCCTCTGCTCTGCTCTGCTCTTCGAAAAAATCAAAATCAAAATCCAAAAAAAAAACCAAATTTACACAGATCTACACAAATCAACCAAATCTACACAAATAAAAAAAATCCAAATCCAAATCAAAATCTAAAATGAAAATCAAAACCAAATCTAGAGGAGAGGAGGGGAAAGAGATAGAGCAGAGACAGATCTATGTGTGTATACACACAGAGGACCATCGTGACGGTGATGGCGACAGTGCCGGTGGATGGATCTTTCTTTTTTTTTTCCTCCATTTTCTCTCTTTCTTCTCTCTTCCCTCTTCCCTCTTCTCCCTATTTCTCTCCTCTCTTCCCTCTTCTCCCTGTTTCAGAGAGAAAAGAAAGGGGGATAAAAAAAAAAACAGAGATAGATCTATGTGTGTATACACACGGAGGACCATCGTGACGGTGATGGAGACAGCGCCGGTGGATGGATCTTTCTTCTCTTTTCCTCCCTCTTCTCTCTTTTTTCTCTCTTCCCTCTTCCCTCTTCCCTCTTCTCCTTGTTTCTCTCCTCTGTTCCCTCTTCTCCCTTTTTCAAAGAGAAGAGAGGGGGATAAAAAAAAAAAATTCAAAACGACGTCGTTTTGAAATTCAGGCTAGTTGAGCCTCGAAAATTTCAAGCTACCAAGCTTTATTCTTTAAAAAAAGTGCATTAATACTTATAAAATTGATCAAATAATTACACACTTATAGACATTCACCACTTGTTGAACTACTGTGCTTTATTTCTTAGTCTGCTTGTAGAATTGGATTTAATTTTCATCTTTTTCCTCATTTCAGATGCTTCCTGCGGGTGATTGGCACTGCCCGAACTGTACGTGCAAATTTTGTGGTATTGCTGGTTTGGTTAATGCTCATAGAAATGGTACAAATGTCGGTGTGCTTTTGACTTGTGGCCTGTGTGAGAAAAAATGTAGTTTATCTGCCCTTGCCTTACTTTAGGGTTTATGTTTGTCTACAATGCTCTATCCACTTGCATGTTTTTGTTCAACTATTGGAATTTTTCTGAGGTTGGACTTTGCCCTTTTTTAGATCATGAATCCTGCAGTAAGGAGAAGGATGCTTTACCTGATGATTCAAATTGTTTATCCACTTCCTTTTGTGGGCAGAAATGTCGAGAGGTATTATGATCGTCTAATTTATTAAGTTTTCAATGTTGTATTGAGTAACGAAATCTCATTTTGGCTACATAAAGCATTGTGAATTCAATCAAATATTAGTTTTAAGGAAACCATGTTTACTTTATAAATGTTCCCTACATGTTCTTCTATAATGCCTGACTCATAGATATTTGGTGATGCCAAAGTCTTGCTAGGAAGGTTCTTTTTATATTCCTTTCAAACATGCTGAGTAATTAGTTACAATAGTTTTGATCTTCCCTTCTTGCAATTCATTTTTCTTGTCACATTTATAATTTAACCCCCCCCCCCCCCCCAAAAAAAAAAAAGAAAAAGAAAAAGAAAATGAACAATGTCATTGAATACTCTTGTTTTCCTAAAGTTTTATTTTCTACTAACCACTCTAAGTTTCCATTTGTTGAAAAATACATTTGTTAAATATTCAATAACCTATCTGCAACTTGGATGTGATAAAACTCATCCAATTATAACATTACAAAAAATAAAAGTGAAAATTGTCCTCTGTCTACTAGCATATTGGTGCACTCAATTCATTGGAATGGCCAGAGAAGTGTCAGTGGAAGAGTTTAATTCACATTTAATGTACTTGAAATAAATGTAAAACAATTATAAACTGTACTCATATAAATAGATTAGATAATGAAAGAGAATGTGTTTGACAGCAGGGTGTGTTTACCTTAAAAAGAAGAGGGAAAAAAAATGAGCTGGCTTCATTCCTTCTCCCTTTATAATAATTGCGGAAAAGTCTGTCATAGACCAGTGGCAATAAGAAATTGTAAACAGTTAACCATTGAGTTTAGTATTGTTATTTCAGGCCTATAAGTTGAACGTTTAATATCCAATACTGAATAAATGTGCTATAGTAACCACCACTTTCTCTAAAAAGAGATAAGAGCTTTTAATTACTTTTAAAAGAGGGCCAGATAAGAGTAAAATAGATTATTTTCTTGTAAGAAAAACAAATCCCTTAATATGTAAGGATTGAAAGGTTAACCTCAGAGAAAGTTTATCTTCACAACATAGGTTAACAATAATAGAAATATACATTAAGAGCAAATCAAACTAGTAAAGTTATTAAAAAACCCATGAACTAGATGATGAAATCTAAAAGGTAAGAAATTAGAAATTTTTAAGGATAAATTTTTTAAAGAAGCAACGTTGAGTTTGGAAGGTGATGTTAATAACATGTAGAATACTATGGCGGAATGCATTAAAAGAAAATCAAAAGAAGTCTTTCAAGAATCAAAGGAAAAAGGTTGTTCATCTAGAGATACTTGGTGGTGGACTAGTGAGATATAAGTCGTAGTGAAAATAAAAAATGATTTTTTTCAAAAGTGGCAAGGAGGATAAAAATAAGAAAAATTTGAGGAGATACAAGTTGGCTAATAAGGAGGTTAAAAGGATAGTTAAAGATGTTAAACCAAAAGCCTACGATGATCTTTATACTAGATTAAATACTAAAGATGGAGAAAAGAATATATATGAACTTTCTAAATTGAGATTGAAAAACAAGAGACTTTAATCAGTAAGTGTATAAAAGGTGAGGATTTGAGGGTGCTAGTGGAAGATGAGGATATTAAGGAAATGTGAAGTTATTTTTAAATTTTTTTAAATGAAAAACATTTAGAAAACTTAAGAGGAGATGAATATGATAGCTTTGATGGAATTAAATAGTATAGGTTTGATGGGATTAGCGAATATAGGTTTGATCATCTACTAAGAGAATTTGAGGTGAAGTTTGCACTGAAGAAGATAGAGGAGATGAATATGATAGCATTGATGGAATTAAATAATATAGGTTTTATTTATCCAAAATAAAAAAATAAAAAAAAATCAAGGCATTAGGAAGATTGTATCCCTATTGAGGCTTGGAAATACTTAAGTAAGGTGGGGGTGTCTTGGTTAAGAAAATTCTTTAATAAGATTCTAATAACTAGGAAAATACCTAACGAGTGGAGAACATGTATTTTAGTACTTATATATTAAAATAAAGAAAATATTCAAAATTGACACAACAATAGCATTAAAATTTGTTTAAGAGTTACAACAACAGTGTAAGTGAATTAGTTTAGATTTATGGAAGTGAAATGTAGGAATTTGCCATGACAATAATTTTAGTCAATTGAATTTTGGTGTTCACTAATTGATTTAGTTTCAATTTGTTGCATTAGTCTGTTTGATAACTGAACTGTTTGTTATTCTGCATGGTGTTTTCTACTCCTATGGTGTCCATGTTGCATCTTATGTTGATGGAACTGAGTTGAATCTGAACCCTTCTTCTGCAGCTCTTTGACCATTTAGAGAAGCTTCTTGGGGTCAGACATGAATTGGAGGCAGGATTCTCATGGTCTATCGTTCATCGAACAGATCTGGACACAGATGCATCTGACCATGGGTTTCCACAGAGGGTGGAATGTAATTCTAAGCTTGCCGTTGCACTCTCTGTTATGGATGAGTGCTTTTTGCCTATTGTTGATAGGAGGAGTGGGATCAATTTGATCCATAATGTTCTCTATAATTGTGGGTAAGTATACTTGCTTGGGAAATTTTGGATTTTGTACACATGCATTTCAGTTTTGCCCGTGATCTTTATTCTCACAACCTTGCTTTTGCATTCTGTGTTGCACTTCGCTGAACAAGTTGCTTCCCTAGAAGCAGTTATCCGAGGCATGCATTAGTTATTCATGTACTTTTGTGTGTGTGAGCATGAGGATAAAATAAAAAAAAAAATCATTTTTATTTTTTTGGTTACTTTTGTACAGTCACATGTGTAGAACTGATTATTATCCAGTAGAGTAGTTTTCAGTTAATTGAAAAGTTCGGAGGATGTTTCTAAGCATGGATACGGATGTGGGACAAAAAAAGAAAAAAGAAAAAGGGTATAGTTTCAAAAAGTTTAGGACACCACACAGAATATGTATTTTTTTATTTTATTTATACACATGAAAATAATAACTATTTCTTTTCTTTTCTTTTTTTTTTTTTTTGTACAGTTCAAATGCATTTATATTTTATTCTATCAAAATAGTAAGATATCGTTTTTGACACTCTACATATTAGAAAAAAAAGTGTGAACAAAAAGTCTTAATATCTGTTTTAAAAAGCTCTATTTAAATAAATTTGAAGTTTTAAGCTTTAGAATTTCTAAAATTAAGAAGTCTAAAGGAGAGTTTAATAAGGTATAAATCCACAATGTTTTTATTTTATCATTGGATCCTAATTCCCAAGTTATTTTCTTCAAACTTGCAATGGGTTTCATATGTGTCTAAGCCATGCACACGTGTGTTCTCCAAGTATCCAAAGCTTGGCTTTTTTATTTTTTATTATTATTTTTTTTATGTTTGGGTGCATTTTCAATATGTGTCCGGGAGTGTCCAATGGGTGTCAATACAGACATGTCACCTTCTTACAAGTAGTCATGCAAGTTAGGAGGATGTATTGTGATTGCCTATCTATGTCTTTATTGGAGCTTTTCCATGTCTGTTATTTGTTTGCTCTAGTATGACCAGTTTTTCCAGTTTGTAATGTATTTATTTGGCTTCCAATTCAACTTCTTTAGGCCATGTAGTGTTATTTAACTATATCACCTTACAGCAGTCACTTTTGTTTTTCACATTTTAAACTGTCATGCCAATGTGTATGTGTTCCTTTAGCTCATGTTGTGATTCGCTTATTTCCTTTGTAGATCAAACTTAAGTCGCCTGAACTATAGTGGCTTCTATACTGCCATTTTGGAGAGGGGTGATGAAATCATTTCTGCAGCATCCATCAGGTATAGTAATGGCTCATTGATTTATGTCATCGATGTGTTGCATATGCAGCTAATAGTTTCATCCAGTTTTCTGTGGCAGCAAGAATTAAATGGGTGGCATTGCAAATATTTTAATAATTGCATTTGTCGATTGTCTGATTAGGATCCACGGGACCCAACTAGCAGAGATGCCATTCATTGGGACACGTCATATATATAGACGCCAAGGGATGTGCCGTCGGCTTTTTTCCGCAATTGAAATGGTAATGATTGCATTTTTTTGTGATACATTATACATATATTTCTATATTTTATTGTCAAAGCATATTACGTCTCTGCCATTATCAGAACAACTATCACTTCCCTTACCATTACCTGTGGTATCTAGTACTTTTGTTTGCGACAAGGACATTGAAGAGTAATGAAGTTCAGCTCCATTGTCTTCATATTTAAAAGCTCCATTGTCTTCATTTTTAAAACTTTCTTTTTCTTTTCTTTTTTCTTTCTTTTGTCTTCGTTGGTCACATGCATGTTTCCAGTTTCATATATATGTGCATGCTTTGTGGGTTGGTATTTAGATCTTTAATTGCCATTTGCCAGTGTCAACTATTTACTCTTCTATTATATCGGGCGAACTTCACTCTCTCTCTGTGTTGGGCATTGGGAAGTGGCTGGTTCGGTGTGTTTCAGTTCATCTTTTTAGTTGCCTCTAGATTATTTTATGCCAATGATTTATGTTGAATATTCCTATTCTCAGGTGCTCTGCTCTCTCAAAGTTGAGAAATTGATTATTCCAGCCACTGCTGAGCACATGCATACATGGACTGGAGTGTTTGGTTTCAATCCACTTGAGGAGTCACAGAAGCAAGAAATGAGATCCATGAATATGTTGGTGTTTCCTGGTACAGATATGTTACAGAAGCTGCTTGTGGAACAAAAAACCACTGATGGAAATATAATTGCTAACTCAGGTTTCTGTTGATTGCAATTATTTGTCACTGCCTTGAAACACATTTTTAGTTATTTTTCTAGTTTTTTAGTTAACTTTCTGCATTTTTTGCTTTAGGTGTAAAGTCTGTTATGATCAAAGTCAAACATCATCTTATGCCTGATTTAGCAAAAAAATCTGATGCGGATTCCTTGGCTGGGTGTGACCTCAACATCTGTGATGATGCTAGTTTGCAAAATGCTGATGAGATTAATGACAAGGCTGCTGCTGTAGATTCCAGTTTGCAAGTTCCAGACATTCCCTCAAATGATAAGGCATGTTTGGATAGTTCTTTTGATGTTCCTTCTGAACCTGAAGTCCCAGTCTTGAGTGAGGTGAAGACTACTCAGTCAGTAGAAAACTTAACCGAATCTTCTGTGAATCATGCCCTCCTTGAGATGGAAAACCCTGTATTAGATCCTTCAGTTAAAGGTAAGTCTTCTATGGAGAAAGTTATAAATGACGTTCATGAAGCAAATATTGAAGCTGCTGTTATGGGGCCCGTTCATGATTTATTAGGTGAATCTTCAACCATGAATACTGCTGAGGAGATCAAGGGAGATCAGAATTTTCTCTCTGGTTCCACTTTGAATGGAACAGATGATACTACCAAGAAATTAAACTCTGACTTGAATCCGAGTGCAGTTGACATGGAATGCAAGCTGCATGTTGCTTCAGAGGTTTCTTCTGAAGCCAAAGTCGAACTTGTTGAAGATAATATCCAGTCTTCTACAGCGAGTGACAGTGATGGTGCTCGTGAAACTAATTTTGAAGTTGCTTATGTTAAACCTGTTCTGGGTTCTTTTGGTGACATTTCTGGACAGAATACTACTGAGGAAATAAATGATAATCTGAATCCTGTTTCTCTTTCTACTCCTTGTGATACTGATGAGAGTAACATGCGATGCAGCTCTGATTTGAATCATCAGAGTACATTTGAGGTGGAAAGTGAATTTCTTGTGCCTCATGAATTTAATGACAAAGTTGCTTGTGTTAAACCAGATCGTGATTGTTTTGGTGAAATTTCTGCCCAGAATAAAGATGTCAATGAAGATCAGAATCCTGTTTCTGCTTTGGTTTTCGATGAGAGTACCATTCGATTCGACACTGATATGAAAAAGGTGGAAAGCAACTTGCATGCAGCTTCGGAAGAAGTTGCAAAAGTTAGAAGTAATATTCCTTCTAATGCAGACGATGATGCAGGTGAAGATGCTAATGAGGTAAATGTAATTGATGCATCTGTTGAACCTATTGTTAACTCTTCAGATGGAACTTCTGTGGGGATTGCAACTGAGGTAGTCAAGGAAAATGTCGCAGTTTCAACTTTCCATGGATCCCACCACTCTGGTGGAAGTACTGTTCAATTTGAATCTGACTGGATTCATCATAGGGCTACTGAGATGGAAACTGTAATTGATGTTTCTGTTGAACCGATTGTTAACTCTTCAGATGGAACTTCTGCGGAGAATGCAACCAAGGTAGTCAAGGAAAATGTCACAGTTTCAACTTTCCATGGATCTGATGACTCTGCTGCCAGTACTGTTCAATTTGAATCTGGCTGGATTCATCATAGTGCTACTGAGGTGGAAACTGAAATTCATGTGGATTCAGAAATCCCAGCTGATGCAATGTTTTGTGAAAGTGATATTTAATTATCTAGTGCAAATTGAGGGATTGATGACATTTTGATCTGCTTGTATCTGATATGATCTTGATAGCCATGCATCACAAATGCTGGAATGCAGCTTATATTCTTGGTTTCGAGGGCTCTGTTGCAATTACTGTTTCATGAATCATGATAGCCAAAATTCATAGGGCAACCGATGCGATCTCCACCGCTTTGAAGTATGAATTCCAGGGTTCTGGTCAAGGCAGCAAATTCTAGGGTACTGGTCCAAGACAGTGCACAATGATTATCGGTTCCAGAAGATTTGAAGAGGTTAGCAAATGTGCCTTTGCTGTGATTTGCAATTTACCAAAATAGCTTTGGATATTGGGAAGCCCAGTGGTGAAGTTCTCTGCCTTGTTAATGTTTTTCCTGGAATTCGGCCAACAGCTTTTGTGATGTGCTGAGTTTGTTAGATAAATACTCTGAATTTTAGCTTTTCTTGTGTACATTTTAGATTTGTTTTTTGTGTTTTCTGTGTTTCAAGGCCTTGTAATTTATCATTTTGACATGGTAATTTGGTCCTCACATGAGGCTAGGCAATTCTTGGACAGGTCAGTCCTCCGTAGGTCGTGGAACTACCATCATGAGTTATGTAATTTACAACAGTTTTAGTTGCAGATCCTGATCTTATGAACCGAGTATAAAATAAATTGTTCTCTTTTTAACTCAATATCTGTAGATGCGGCTGAATGTAGTTACTGGATTCGTTTCTTTTGATGATACGATCATTGCAATCTGTATTTTTCAGTTTCATTAACTTCTAGTCTTCAAGCTCGTGTGGTTTTCAAGCTCCTCATGTTTAGGTTTCTTGTTGGTTGGGTAGGAGGCAGGTCCATTCTGTGGTGTTCCAAAACTGTTGATTCTGTTTCTCGTTTTGTCTGACATGTGCATGTCATGATATTGTTCCGAGATTATTGAATAAATGTCATTGTATTCCGAGACTACTGAATAATAATTATTTTTTTATGTACTTAAAGTCAAGTAATTGTTATGTGGTTTATACAACTTCCTTTGTTGTGGGATCCACTTACAAGGAACGTGCAGGCATGTCTGCCTTCAAATTCAGTGATTTTGTTTTGGTTCCTATTATGAGTTGCAGACATATATTGTTTCCCTTCTCTCATTGAGGACACATTGCACCAAATGCTTGAGATGAGCAGAAGAGCATGATTTGCAGAGTGGGCTGCCGTGGGTGAAGCTAGAGAACTTGTTGGGGGTGTAATTCGGCTACTTTTGAAGATGCCGGGAGGGGCAATGGAGGTATACACTGGCGTAGTACCTCACCTCTGTGGCGTGTTGTGTAGGGTTAAGCGTCGGTTGGGTTTTCGAAGGCTTAAGGTGGAAGAAGAACCACTTGTTCCAATTAATAGGAGATTTCGGATTGTGGGTTTTGTGATTATGGTGTCCAGGGTGTGGAGGAAGAGATTTCAGGGCATAAGAATTAAAATGTAATAATTCATCCCCTCAGTCAATTTGTACTCTTTTATATTAAATTGGAAACATATTTCTGTCTATATTGTAATTCTATTCTACATAAAAAGCCAAGATAGAGATCTTCTGTTCGAATTTGTTTATTTTTGTTCCTTTGTTTTGAATTATCTCTCCATTAGGCAATAAAAATCTATTGAATGGTAAAAAGATGGTTCACAGGCCAAAAAGGATTTGAGACAATATGACCCATTCTGTTTTATAAAAACTAGCAAGTCACATTAAAAAAGAAAAGTAGTCTTTAATAATTTTTTTAAAAACTTCTGCCAATTTATTATTTTGTTTATAGGTTACGAAATTTACAAGAATCTAAAAAGTAAATTTTAAAAAAAATTCTTTAAAAAGTCTACCCAAAAAATAAAAAATAAAAAAAATTGAAACTTGAATGGTCTAATAAGTCCTTCAATATCCCCTAACACTATGTTTAGAAACCTATGAGAAAAAATAAAAGAAATGATTCCTTAAGTTAAAAGAGAAAAGAAAAGAGATGAAATAATTATGATTTCTCTCTTTATTTTGGATAAGTAAGAAATAAAAGAAAAGAAATAATTGTGATTTATCTCCTTCTTGTTTGGTTAGATTTCATAAGAGAAAAGAAAAGAAACTATTTTATGTTATATTACCAAAATAACCTTTTGTTGGATATGAAAAGCCCTTAAGGACATGGATGTCAATTATTTTATTTCTTTTATTTTTATAAGGACAAAATTGATATTACGAAAATATAACAATCCGTTGGTTTCTTTCCTCTCACAATCTCTTCGCCTTTGGAAAGATTAGAAATGAAAATTATAAAAGAAATGAGTTTCTCTCTATTTCTTTTCATTTCTTTCATTTTCTCTGCACTTAAATTATCAAAACAAGTAAGAACAATACATCAGTCTTCATTTTTTTTTTTTCTTTCCAAATCACTTAATCCAAACACGGTGTAAAAATTTTAATGGATAATTAAGGGGGAAATTTGCATTTGATCAAAATAAACTGTCAATTGTTTTGCATCTCTCCCTCTTTCTCCGATCCGATGGAGCTTTCCGTCTCTTCTCATCTCCTCAACTCTTCTTCTTCTTCGTCTCAGTTACCGAAAACTAGGGTTAGGGTTTCACACAACACTCTCACCCCATTCGGCTTCCAACAACAACAACAACAACAACCACCACTGTCCTCTACACATCTCCGCCGCAGCCTCAGTCCAATGGACGCTCACCGGAGAACAATCACTCGCGCCTCTATCGTCCAAGACAATGGCTCTCCGCCAACGCCCTCACCAATTAACATCGGTACAATCCCTAATTCATTTCTCTTCAATTCGATCCCAACTTAAAGGCTTTCAAAATTCCAATTTGTTTTTTTCCCCCCACTTTTTGTAGGTGCTCGAATCGGAGAGGTGAAGAGGGTTACGAAAGAGACCAACGTGTCGGTGAGAATAAACTTGGATGGTTCGGGTGTCGCTGACAGCAGTACTGGGATTCCATTTCTTGATCATATGCTTGATGTTAGTTTTCCTTTTGTTTTGATGATTAATTTATAATAATAATATATAAAAAAATTCTTTTCACTGTTTTTCAGCAGAAAGACGTAATTTTGATGCAATTTAAGTGAATGAACAATTTAAATTGTACTAAACTATAAAATCCATTAGGATAATTGGAAAATTATGCTATGTTTGGTTGCTGAGAAAGTGTAGTGAGTGGATAAAAACAGTAATATTTCAAATCTTACATTGCGCATTTCTCATTATGGAACTGAGAAAGAAGAAAAACCTTCATCCAGGGGAGCTCACCCAAAGATTTGATTTAAGTCCAAGTTTTGATTTGTGTAACCAAAAAATATACTTACTATGTAACTTTTCTTTTTCTTTTTTTCATGGAAAACAGCTGAAGAGTGATGTATTCTTTGCCTTTTTTTCCCCTTTTTTGATGCTTTACTTACTGCTGTATATTTTGAATCTGATTTTTTTTTTCTCGTTATGTTTATATCAGCAACTTGCTTCACATGGACTATTTGACGTGCATGTGAAGGCTACTGGTGATATTCATATTGATGATCATCACACGAATGAAGATGTTGCCCTTGCCATTGGAACGGTAACCTCCTAAATGCATTCATTCACTAGATTATTGTTTATCCTTTAGTGGGTTAGGGCGTGAAACATCGTGTTTTTCATGCCATTTGTACCAAGTTCCTTTATAAAAGAATGTGTCATATTTCTGTATAAAGGATTATCTTATACCTAGGGTTTCAGTATTTGCCTTGGTGCTATTCCATATCATTCAATTTGGTAATGCCGCTGTTTTGATGTTTTGGACTGTATGTGTATATAATATACTATGTAGAAACATAGAAATTGGTTCATTTCCACAGGGGATCTAAACTATACCATCTTGCTCTAGTAACTTTACATGCATATTCATGAGTTTGGGTCTTGAAACTTACTTACTGGTTCATGCAGGCTTTGCTGCAGGCACTTGGTGACAGAAAAGGAATTAACCGTTTTGGTGACTTCTCAGCTCCACTTGATGAAGCACTAACACATGTGGCACTGGTATGTTTCCAGTGTATATGGAATTGCTTTAGTATAAAGGCATTTCTATTAGTAACCTGTGATATCACACAAGGGTCCATTTGTTGTTATGTTGTGGTGGCTTGGAAGCAATTCTTGTTCCAAAGTACTTTAGCTTAGTGTATGCTTGGTAAGTTGGTAACACATTAAGTACTTTGAGATGACAAGGGTTAAACTCTTTTCTTGGTTACATGTTATGTTGTTTCTATAGAAGTTCCTATCAAAAAATACGTTTACTGGAAGCCACTCCTCCTGGAGGCACGCGCAAACAATCACACTAGTTTAAACATGGTAAAAATGTCCATCAAGTAAAAACAATTTCAAACAGGATTTTGGAGGTTGAAATTCTAAGATGGGACTCGTCATTACAAGAGTTCTAAAAACAGGACTTTTAGGTAAGTAAACCCTTTTTTAGGCATTTTGTACAAGCCTTGGGGAATTCACAGATATGTCGTGTTTGAAATTTTGTACACATGATATGGAGGATATGTAACTAGCACACAACTTACTAGAACCAAAAGTTTTCCATCATAACATGACAGAAAAAGTACATGCATGTTATTTGTTCTTTTTTATAAGTGCATTTGTTTATTCTTATTTAAACTTTTTTTGTGTGTTGTCTAGGATTTATCTGGACGGCCACATTTAAGTTATGATTTACGCATACCTACCCAGAGAGTTGGAACTTATGATACACAGGTAGTCGCTATTTCTTTCTTTTTAACTCAGCATCTACAATTTGTTGCTCCATTTTTTTCTGATTCCTTTAGAGTAAGTGAAACGTGTCTGCATGCTGAGTCTGTGATATATTGATTCTGATAATAATTAACTTCGGTGAATTGTATCTGTTGTTGTCCTAGCACTAACCATTTCATAGCCTGAAAAAAGAACGCTACACTTGGTTTTGAACCCTATGTATGAAAATGCATTGCTTCTAGAGTCTTTTCCTATATTTTGATGTTTTTTTTTCTTAGATACAAATAATGAGCTGAAACTTAAAGGGTTTGAAAATGCTATTGAACAAGTTAGGAAAACCAAATAATAACTAAACATAGGGTTTAATATTTCTATAGAACAAGTTAGGAAAACAATATAAATATCTAGGTTATCACCTTCTGAGTGATTTTAATGTCTCTTCAAGTATACCATGTTGGCTCATTCTAATTACTGCATCAATGTATATTTAGACATGTTAAAATTGATCGAAATTCTCAGTAGGATTGGCCGACCCAATTGCATCACGGTCTGTTAACTAATGCAAACCTTGCTCTGAAATGGATGTCAGTGAATAATATGCTTACTTAGTTGACTAAAATAATATCAAATGGAATATCTACCATTTCCTCCTGTTGCTTGTTTTGCCCAGCATCATATTGGAAACTTCAGTGGCTGAAAATGATTTATCCGTGGAGACTATAGTGTGCAATTAGGTTGCCAGGTATCCCTGATCCTTGTGTACAGTTCCATTAGTTGTGCCCATGCCTGTAATTTTGAGTGAATAACTCGCCCCTTTTCCAAATGCTTTTTTATCTGTTATTTTATATAATTAAGGGTGAAATAGTAAGTTTCTGGATTATGTAATCTGAAAACACACATTACCTTAAAACATTCTGTCTTATATTTTCATAATAGAGGTTGTCTTGAAATCCTTATATATAAACGAGAATGTGTCTATTGAAATCTATATTTGAACGATTATGAATCTATTGAAATCCTTGTGAATGATTTTGTGTTTACATACATAAAGCACTGATGAATATGGCAAATTTAGGATAATCTTAGCCGTATCATTTGAATTCTACTGCTTTGTTTGAGAGAATCTCACCAATGAATTCACTGATATATTTGTGGGACTTGTTGTACAGCTGGTGGAGCACTTCTTCCAGTCTTTGGTCAATACTTCTGGTATGACACTTCACATTCGCCAGGTAATAATACTCAGAGTTTCTTGGCCTTCAGCCTTAATAAATCTTTGTTTGTTGATGATCAAAAAAAAAAAAAAGAAGTTTCTTGTGCTTAAATTAGTGAATGTTAATATTTGTTTGCTGGTGACAATGATCCAAATTTTTTTCTTTCCTTTAGGAAGAATCTTAACTTCATCTAGAAACACATACAAATACATACATATCTTCTTTATGCTCACAGAACTAGACGTTGCTTTCAATCTGATGTGGCTGCAGTTCAGTTTAATATTCTAGTTTTTTTTACTTTAGTTAATTATGGCATGGAATAATATCTTCATTTCTGTCAAAAACAGCTTGCTGGGAAAAATTCTCACCATATAATTGAGGCAACCTTCAAGGCTTTTGCAAGAGCACTTCGACAAGCAACAGAATATGACCTACGTCGTCATGGGACTGTGCCAAGGTTTGTGATCATTTTTTAAGGTGACTGCATGATTTGGACACCTAAGGTCTCAAACAAACAATTAATCCCAATACATTTCTATCTCTTCAAAATAGCCAGTGTAGAAGTTTTGAGTGTTCTATGACTATAGTAGCTTTGTTATGAACACGCTTTTTGTCTTTCTTTTTTAATCTTAATTAATTTGTTTCGCAAGCTATTGCCTACCAGTTTCACACTTTATTTTTTCATATAGATAATTTTATGAATGAGGATGTTATTTGGCATTTGTGTTCCATGTTTCATTGTTTGAAATTGAATTGCCATATTCCAAGTTTTTAAGTCATTGTTGACACCAACCCTTTTGTTACAGGGGTGTTTGGCAAAGGCTATTTTTTGGCTAAAATTTATAAAAAGATAAAATAGGCTAAAATAGCCAATAAAACAAAATGTTACATCAAATTCATAATCATTTCATTTTTTTCTCACAAACATCACATCTAACTACAAAAAAAATCCAACTATCTTCCAAAACACAAAAATTTTAGCCTACTAAAATAGTCAAAAACTAAAATAGTCTACTAAAAATAGCAACTTTCCAAACACCCACGTAGTATTTTGAGCATGTATGCAACCAAATAGGTAGCTTATAGGTACTATAAGGAATCAAAATTATTATAGATTTGCTTGATCAAGAAAGCATCAAGTTCAACTAATTCTGTTCCTCTGTCAATTTAAATGCCAAAAGCCCATGAACCCTCATAATCAAATATATGAACATATTATTCTAAATGTTTACGCCACTTTGTCTGAATGCAGCTCAAAAGGGGTTCTGTCGCGTACTTGATACTCTTAGATCATCAGACAAAGGTGGATCATTATAACCAGAAGGTAGCACACATGAACCTCCCCGTTTTAATTATTTAAAACATACTACTTTGAGATTCATTCTTATAATTTCCCATATTTTGCAGCTAAAATTATTCATCAGAACAGTGCCATTACGATACTGCAAAAATGAATTAATGTGATGCTATATATGCTGTTCTGGTGATGGATGTTCAAGGCGTTGAAACTTGGAGGCAGTCAATGCTCGTGTATTCAATTTATGCACACTTGGAAACAAGAAGTTACGCGTGTCATTAACAATAAAACATTTGTAAAATTATGTTAAATGTGGAGCTCTTCATTTGCTAGTTGTTTGTTGTTCAGAAACCAATGACCACTATGTTAGGACTTGTGATGTTGCAACATTTCTTGAAAGCAGTGCATTTTCTGCAGATTCCACCAAGTTGTGTTTCTCTTAGAACAATAGAAATAACATAGGTGAACTCATTTACATTTTGTTTTGAATGGTATACCTTATCAAAACCTGCAGTTCGAATCAATGGAAGCTTAATTGTGTTTGTGTATGTATTTTTATTTTATTTTTTTTTGTGTTAAATTTTCAATCTTTCCAAACATTGCAACTTGGTTTCATGATGTACACGCAGCATTCGAGTAGAAGTATCTACCCCATTATGATCTAACAAACCCACGCACTTTTAAAAATCAGTCTATTTTGTTAAAATCAATTTACACGGTTAAAAATCTATGGCCTGTACAAATCAATAACAATCTGTATGAATCAGTCTATGAATCTATATAACCTAAATAAGCATTTATTTTATATAGTATTAGTTTAGGTTTGTATGACTTGTATTATAGTTTTGAAAGAGTAAATGTTGTTCAAATAACAAATGTTATAAATTTAGTTTTTAGGGATTTACTTAGAAGTTTTAATAGGAAAGTTTATTACCCAATAGGTTTTGTGAGAATTAATGATATTTTTTATTAAATACTATTAAAAATGTCATTAATTGTTAATTTTCATCGATAATTTGAAAATTGTCACAAGAAATATTATTAATTATAAGTTTTAGTGACAGTTTAAAAAATTATCATGAAAAAGTTGCTAATCTTTAATTTTTAGTGACAATTTAAAAAATTTGTTACAGTAAAACGTCACTAATTATATATTTTAACAATAATTTATAAAGATTATAACAGAATTAATGATATTTTTTATTAAATACTATTAAAAAATGTCATTAATTGTTAATTTTCATCGATAATTTGAAAATTGTCACAAGAAATATTATTAATTATAAGTTTTAGTGACAGTTTAAAAAATTATCATAAAAAAGTTACTAATCTTTAATTTTTAGTGACAATTTAAAAAATTTGTTACAGTAAAACGTCACTAATTATATATTTTAGCAATAATTTATAAAGATTATAACTAAAAAAAACGTTAATTATTAATTTTTAACAATATATATAAAAAGATCCTCACAAAAAAGTTATTATTTATTTTTAATATAATTTAATAAAAATTAAATCTAATTATTAGAATCTATCATAGTTTTATTGAAATGAATCTTTTATGTTGCTTTAACACAACGGTTGAGAATAATTTGTAATTTTTTTTTTAAATAAAATAATTGACTCCACTCTTTTTTTTCATGGCTCCTATATATTCTCTCCTCTTCTGAGGTCTCAGCTTTTTACCATTTGATTCTCTCAAATCCGGTCATATTATTTTTACCTTTCGTTGTGA
>NW_021025073.1:99099-123611 GCF_004153795.1 Camellia sinensis | reverse complement strand
AACTCTAACAAATAATATTCTTCACAGAAATAGGAGGTCATCATTTCTGATAATCTCCTCCTAATTCCGTCTCTGCTTCCATTCAAATTTCTTGATGAGGGGAGTGCCGAGCTAACTTAACCAAACCATCAGCCGACCGATTACTTTGACGCCTCACATGCGATGCTTTGAAGCGTCAAAACGATCTACTTTCACTCACAGCAAGTTGCACTATATGCCACAATCCGACAGTGACGCCACTTGACTTTTTTTTTGGCTACATCGGAAAGAATGTTCAAAGAGTCTCCTTCCAAGTGAATGTCATGAATAGCCAAATCTGCCACCAAATCCAATGCCTTGTCTGCAGCATGTGCTTCCACACAATCCACCCCTGCAAGAAACGGATTCTGATCTGCCATAGATGCAATCACCTCACCCATACTATAAGGGACTACTACACCCACACCACTTGCCCGAAGCTCCTTCAACACTGCACCATCAAAATTGATCTTGAACCAGCCTAACCTCGTACTAAATTACTTTAAAATAATTTTCTTATTTAAAAAATTAAAACAAATCCGAAATTTATTTATTTGAGATATTAAAAAATATTATTATTTGTTAACAAAAATATTCAACTAGTGCTTTAAAATTACTTTTGATTATATATTTGATTGGAATTTTTTTTAATTGTTTTGTTTAAAAATGTTTTTTTTTAAAAAAATAAAAATAATTGTGACAAATTAATTTTTATTTAAATTGTTTTTTGTTAATTTTAAATAAATGTCCAAATAATTTGTCATTTTGGTCACAAAAAATATTTTCTATATTTAAAACATAGCAAAAATAAATATAATTTCTTTTCCAGATAATTGGTGCCCCAAAAAAAAAAAAAAAAAAAAAAAACATTGTTCCAGTCAACCGGCTAGACGTCCGGAAGGATGTCTAGGGGGACGACCAAATAAACCCAAAAATTCAAAAACTGCCTAGGAGGATGTCCGGACAGACGACTGAGTAGACCAAAAATTCAAAAACTCTCTAGTTTACCAAACATGTTTTGAAAATGTGTTTTGAAATTGATTTGAAATCATAATTTGAAAACTGTAATCAAACAAAAGATTAATTATTTGTGTGTAATCATGGTTTGAGAATCAAACCAAACATATTAGCTTTTATCATTTTGCCTAAGATAGAGTTTGGATGTTGGACCAGCCACCATCCCTGTTTGGTTAACATAGCAAAACCTGCTACCCCGTTTGGTTAGCAATGGTTCCACTGGGCGTGCCAGAATTTGTAGATATAAATTTTGAATTGTCTAATGTTTCAACACATTTTAAAATTCATGTTCCAAATGTCCACTGTTTAGTTTTTGAACTAAATGATGTTGATTATTTAAATGGAAGGTTCCCATTTTCAATATGTATTTCAGATTATTAATTACACATTTTATTTAAATGAAACCTCTGATTAATGAAGAACAAGAAAATTAACAGAAAATAATATAAGAAAAAAATATTTTATTGAAATTATCATGAGTTTTAAACCCTTGAATACAAAGTACAATTCTTAAGTTTGAAACCCTTAATCTATTAATCACTATTATGCGTTTATAGCGTAGGCTCTTGACTTCTCTGGATTTCTCCTCTTCTTTCCAGTGAAGATTTCTTTAACTCTTGATTTATCTCTCTCTCTCTCTCTCTCTCTCTCTCTCTCACTTTTGATTTTTGATTTTTCAATCCCCTTTTTATGTGATGATCCCTCATATTTATAGAGGTTATCGAGATGATAAGAGGGACTCATCCTCAATTTGAATTTCAAATTGAATGATAGCGCCATTTGAATTTAGGTGTAACCATATCTGATTAATCATATATCTACTTAACTGTATTAATCCTTTGGATTTCATCCTGTTTGATGTCTTTGCTATAGGCTCTACAAGTGTCATTTTTCATAAGCTCCGCGTGTAATTTGAATATCTTAAATAACGTTGCTGAAATACAGCGTCATTTTAATTATGCACTTCAACAGATCAAGTTAATGATTTTAGGAAGTGATTACCTACAACAATCCTATCACAGCCTCTATGTGAATCATTAACTGATTGACCATATTTAAAATGTTCACATAAATTTAGTTAAAATTTATATGCCAACAAATGCCTCATAGTGATTTGTACAAGTACAAGTGAATTTTCTTAATTGTGCGAATCACGACAACTTGGCACTCTTATCTAAGCTTTTTTTAAATTGTGGATTGGATTATTTCTTGGCCTTGATCACTTTCGGCCCTTGAATTATTTATTTATTTATTTATTTAAGACCCTTTTTAGATGATAGGTTTTTCATGTGGATCCCTTGTGCAATCAAGATTTTTTCTCTGCTAGACCATACATGGACTCCCTAAAGGATTTAACTGATCTTTTTTCTTCTTTTTTTTCTTTTCCTTTTTTTTCTTGAGCTTTATATGCTTGAGATTTTGTTTGCTTGGGACCCCCAAAGAATTTAATATGGGTTGGTTTTATTTTTTTGCATGGGCCCTTTTTTATGGACTTGGCCTTTTCTTTTCTTTTTGTTTTTTTGAAATGAAAAGTCATGGACAAGGTCCAAGCATTTAATTGGGCCTGTGGATTTATTTTATGTAAGACAAACCTGCCATCACTTCTTTTGCAGGAGTCTTTTATTTATGAGACTCCTAATCCTATTATACTTCACTTTGCTTTTCTTTTTCATTTTCTTTTCTTTTTTTATTAATTAATTAGATATATTTATTTATTTATTTGCTAGGAGCTTGCCTAAATGAAATAGGATACACTCTTGCTTCTTTGGAGTGTTTTAGGAGATCACTACATCTTTTCTTAAATAATTCTTTTTTGCTTTATATAATACCCTTTGCACACTGATTCTTTATGCTTGCTGCTACCTTGGTGTATATACATATTTATGTCCTTAAACATGGGATGCGGCTTTCTTTTAATATATATGTATATTTTTAATACACTCATGCAAGCAGATTTTTTTTGTTAGATCATGAAACCAAATATGAATAAAGACTTTTTTTTTTTTTTTTTTGGTCTTTTTTTTTTTTTTTTTTTTTGGGTCTGTCTGTCACGGTAAAGATCTGTTTGCTGCCTCATATATATATTTTTTTCTTGAAGTCATGCAAGCCGTTTTGTTGCTAGATCATGAGCTTAACTAGCCCAAATAGAGTCCCTGCTTATAAGTATGAACAATGACAACTTTTCTTCTTTTTTATTTGTCTTTCTGTCTCTCTCTTTTTTTCTTTTTTTCTATTTTTCTTTTTCACAGTAGAAACTTGTTAGCTGTTTTTTTTTTTAATAATCATCCAAGTAGATTTCTGGTAGACCATGAATCTGAATAGGCCAAACAAAGTCCTTGCCTTATAAATACAAATAAAGAGCCCTTTTTTCGTTTTTTAGCAAAACCTGCAAGAAAAATCTTCTTTTTAAATTTTTTTTTTTTTTTTTTTTTTTTTTTTTTTTTGCTATTCTTTTGGTAGAACCAACATAGGTTGCCTATCAATCGGGTTACAAACCAGCACGATATTTACACATTTTAATTACTCTGTAATTCTGCCGCCATTTTTTTTTAAGAAAAACCTTGAGCCCAAACAAAGGCTTCTTTATGATAGCAAAACCTGCTACCCCGTTTGTTGATGGGAGGATATTATCAATTAATATAGAACTAAAATTAACAGGGAAATGTACCGGTGTACAATTCACACAGTATACAATCTTATTATAAAATTACGTAGATTTTCACGAATTTACATAATTAATCTTACAAAAATGCATAAGTTGAATACAAATTCTCTTTAAAAAAATTTCAAATTTCTTAAGGAGCAATGCTACATTCCCTAATGATGTGGCAAACAATACTAATCAATTGTGAGAAAGGGGGAAAAAATTATAAGGTTTGGCCATTTTGGTTGTGTTTTCATTTTCTGAAATATACAAAATTTAGATAAAATTACAACTCATTGCAATTAATAAATATTTTCTGAAAGATAAATTATTCTTAGAAATGGCCAACCAAGGATAGAGTTGGTTGGAACGAACGAACTAGAGCACTTCGAGAAAGAGCAGGACAAGTAAACTCGAAGATTCAAACTAATTTTTTGCTCAGATTGAAGATTCGAAAAGCCAAACTGGGTCAACGTACAATTCAACAAATGTAGACCAATCACTCCTAAAAATTTGTGAATGTGAGACATGATCCCACGTAAAGCGGAACTGATGTGAAGAGTGGTAAGGAGATCTCAACCACCTCCAATGGTCACATTTGAGCATATAAGCACAGTTCACCAACATAAATAGAGGTACACAACAATTCTGACTATTACATTCAAACTTTGCTGCTCAAACTCTTACTAACTTAGGCATCAGAGATTTTTCTGAGTAGCAAAATTAGTTGGGATAAGTTATCTGAAGATTATAATCCCAAAACAACTTTTTCGTTGGAGAAAATTTATGAAGTTTTGCAATAAAAAGTGTTATTCTAGTATAAGTTGTCATACCCCTTCTCTTAAAGACAAAATAATCTCGTATATGTGGATAGAAGTCCCTTTCAGCTATTATTTGTAACATTTAATAACCATACTAAGGAAAGGTAAATGAAATTTATGTCTCTCTTCTATAAAGGGAAGTAAAGTGCATGGCACTGAAGTAAAGAAACGTCAATAAACACAAGGGATTATTTAATCCAATCTCCGCTCTTATCCGCAACTCAATCGAAACCTGAATGACTACTCATTCCCAATTTAGGTTCTCATATCTTGAATTGTATTTACATTTATACAAATATAAAGACAATTATGTGGACAATCAACTATTTAACAAAGTCAAACACCAAGAAGTCCCACTTACAACAGTATTTGGGCCCTAATCAAATCAGCAGTTCTTCAAGCTTACAAGGTGCTCTCTCCCAACCAATATCTCCATCTAAATTCTGTTACTAGAACTTCTGTGATCAAATTTTCCAGTCTCTATGCGTCAAAATACTCATAGTCGTTGGATGATATTTTGAGATTCTTGTAATTTTATATTCTCAAATGATCTAGCGATTTAGCAAGGAAAGATTTATTTTTTTCAATCAAACAAGACAATATTAAATTTGGACCCCTAATATTAAGTTGGAAAAAAAATACAAATAAAATCAATTAAGCATCACATGAACTCTTTGGCAAATGGGCAACTAGTATATACAACTTTCAGTGTCAATAAGCAACATTTGGTGCAGCTTTTCCCCAACTAAAAGTCGATAGGTAAAAAATAGAAGTTAGAACCACCTTTCTTGTATCTCTTAGATATTTTTCTAACTTATTTAAATTATTTATATTTCATAAGTTATAAATAGAAATTGCATTAAACACTATTAACATAAATTTTCAAAATATAAAAATCATAAGCTACTAAATAAATTGCACCAAATAGGACTGTATGACTATTAAAGTCACCAGTTTAATATGAGCAATTTTGATAAGAGAGGGATTGCCTCCAATCCAAAATCGGTTGGACTGGAAAGAGCTATTTGTACTGTGAGGTTCATTATAGGTCTTGTTTTGATAATCTAAATCGTTTATTTTGTTAGGCATTTTGTGTATATCATCCACCAAAAAAGTTAAGTCATCCGATAATTTAACCCTATTCAATTTTCGCATTTGTCACCAAAAAAATAAATAGTATAATTAAAAAAATGATTGTGTTTCACTATTTTAGTGACAAATGTGATAAATTAAATAAAATATATAAAGTGTTTGACAAAATAAAATTTATGATAAGTATTACAGATCCAAACAGTGCCCTCTATTAGACTAGAGGCAATCCATCTCCATTTGTGATATTGTATGCACAATTTTCTCTCCAAGAACAATTCCTAGACTGATTATATCCAGCCACTTGTACATGACCCGTGTTGCATCAGCAATTCTATTTAGAAAATTTATTTAAACAACTAAAACTCCATTTGTTTTGACATAATATATATATTTTTAAAAATATTTTAATACTTATTTTTTTGTTGTTTGGTTGAACAAAAAATATGTAAAATATTATGACAGAGTTACAAAAAAGAAAAAAACTAGAATTTGACCCTTATGACAAAATAAATCATGAGTTTTTAATTTTATCAATTTAAACCCTAAACTTTTGATTTATTTTTAATTTACACCATTTGCATGTTTTCGTCAAGTAAAATTGGTAGAAAAATGAATATTTTAGTTATTAAACTCAACGGAAAATAATATTTTAGACATTTGTATATATATAGACATTGGATTCAATAATTAAAATACTCTTTTGTTATTAGTTTTACTTTTCTTTTTTTTTTTGATCGGCAAAAAAGAAAATATATTGATGGAATAAACAAGTACAAGGTACAAGACAATTACATCAATAAAGAAAAGGGAAATGCAAAAGCATCACAATGAGCTAAATGATCCCAACTAGGTTGGCACCACAAACCTCATCCTATCATTTGCTAGCACCCCCCAGTTGGTGAGAGACCAACAAAAAAGAAAAGACCATAGTAACACCAGAGCAGCCACCCAACCAACCAACCAAACCTAGCACCTAAGCATAGACTGATTTACGGCCCTGTATGCTCATCAACCACAATTTAAATTCCTAGTGCTCATTATGCTAGCATAAGCTTCACAGCAGCAAAAATGCAGTAAGCCACCATATACAATGCACTAAAACTGCTACTGCCACAAAATTCATGAGCTTTTGAGTCCTACTTCAGAGGCCAAGGTATTAATTCATGAACAACTCTCCTACTACCAGCTGAGTAACTTCAAAAACAACCACTAATGCAAACTTGAAAACTAGAATAAACTTCTAAACCTCAGATCCACCAAAGCTGCACTTGACAGAGTTGGCCCTTAGCTTAGCAGCCCAGAGTCCAGCAGCAGAGCAACAGATTCAACCATACAATAGATCAGCAACATAGCAAACCTTTGCCACCAATAGACCAGCAGATCAGCAACATAGCAAAACAGACCAGCAACATAGCAGAACACCATATCAGAACACCATATCTACCAGCAGGCCAGCAACATCAAGTCAGAATAGCTACTGTTTTGTGGAATTGCTGCAACCTAACTAATCAAACCCTCAGAAGCTTGATGGCTATTGCACTAGCACACACTGATGATCCTACAAATACACAAATACAGTGATGATCCTTCCCAATCCTTCTCATTCTGCAAACTCAGTAGAATTTAGTGAGCTTCTGTTTGAACTCCAGTCAATAACCCAGCACATTAAAGTGCACCATACTAGAACAAAACCTTCACCCTCCATTCTTGATACAATATTTCACCTGAGGCAGATTAAAGACCAAATCATTAATGGAGAAATCAACCTGGATTTTCGATGCTTTGAACCACATAGCAACTCTAACTTTCACTAAATCACACAAAGCTTCCAGATTTGGTTGAGAGGCACCGAAGACACACTCATTTCTGTGCTTCCATGTGGACCAGAGAGTGGCCAAAGGAATGGCCATCCAGATTTTCTTCTCCAGCCTCTGCATCACACTTCCGGACCACCATTCCAGCAACCCATGCACAGATCCTGGAATCACCCACTGCAATCCCCACCAACAAATAATATCTGACCAAAGCCGCCACACAAAAGGGCAGTGGAGCAAAATATGTTCCACAGATTCAACCTCGATATGACAAAAAACACAGCCAAGGTTTACATTACCTGTAAGAATTCCAATTCTATGAAGAAAATAAGATGTTTTAACCTTACCGAGCCAAGCTAACCACCCGAAAAATTGCACTTTTGGAGGCACAAAGTTGTTCCAAAGTGAGGCAGCCACTGGAATTGCAGATCCCAGAGAAGATTCAGTCCATTTATAAATTGATGAAACAGAAAAAGTTTAGAAGGGTCTGCACACCAAAGGAGCTCATCAGGGTTGGTACTACACAGTATTGGTGCAGAGCTAAGCAAACAGGATAATCTATATGCTTCTTCCTCCTCCCAAGCCATCAAAGTTCTTCTAAATCCCAGGTTCCATCCACCATCCTCTGCCCTTCTTTCGAAAAACACACTAACCACACCATCTTTATCATTAGATAATAAGAAAAGCCTTGGAAATTCATCCATTAAGCAAACATTACCCACCCACTTGTCCCTCCAAAAAAGAACTCTTCTCCCATCCCCCAGAACTATCTTAGAATTATTCATATAGAACTGATGCAGCTCTGGATTGGACTGAACAACATGAATTATATCAGTCCAGAGTTTTGAACCTCTACCAAACAGTTTTGGGAACCATCTTCCATCCACTGGCACATATTTTGCACAAATCACTTCCTTCCAAAGCGATTGATTCTCCACACCAAATCTCCACCACCATTTTAATAGTAAACATTGATTCAACGTTATAATCCTCCTCACACCTAATCCTCCTAATTTCTTATTTTTAGTAATTACCTCCCACCGGACCATCTAAATGATCCCAACTAGGTTGGCACCACAAACCTCATCCTATCATTTGCTAGCACCCCCAGTTGGTGAGAGACCAACAAAAAAAAGAAAAGACCAAAGAAACAACAGAGCAGCCACCCAACCAACCAACCAAACCTAGCACCTAAATTTTACGTTATTTAAGACCCCACTTCGGCCCCTTTAATTAGGCCCAACTCCTTAGCTCTACTCAGTAAGATATTGAGGCCCTCTGCTACAATGTTGAATAAGAATGGTGACAGCGGATCTCCTTGTCTGAGACCTCTTTGTGGACAGAACTCAGATGTTGGTGACCCATTTACTAGGACAGAGATCTTGGCAGAGGAAACACAAGCTTTCATCCATCTAACCCACCTAGAACCAAAGCCAAACTTTGACAACATATCAAATAAAAATTCCCAATTAATCGAGTCATAGGCCTTTTCAAAATCCAACTTAAGCACCAAACCTTTTCGGTTAGATCTCTTCCACCCATCCACTACTTCATTAGCTATCAGAATTCCATCTAAAATGTTCCTTCCCCCCAAAAAAGCTGACTGGGCCTCACCAATTATCTTGGGCATCACCTTTTTCAATCTGTTAGCTAATACCTTAGCTAAGATTTTGTACAAAGATCCAATCAAGCTAATAGGCCTATATTCATTCAAGCAAGAAGGGCTTGAAACTTTTGGAATTAGGGCGATAAAAGAGCTATTAATTCCACCAACCAGACTAGCATTCTGATGGAACTCCATCATAAACTGTAACACATCAACCCGTACTATTTGCCAACATTTCTTAAAGAAGGACATGTTGAACCCATCAGGCCCAGGAGCCTTATTACCATCACAACACTTGATAGCATTCCGGATCTCCTCCTCTGTAAAACCTGCCTCCAATTGTGCCACAATTTGAGCTCCTCCTATACTCTTAAAAGGGCCAGACAATTTGGGGCGGACTTTCCAATCTTCCGAAAATAGCCTCATAAAATGAACTTGAACTACATCCCTAATTTCCGAAGGCTCTTCAAGCAACATACCATTCATTGGTAATGAACACAGAGAATTCCTACTATTCCTGCTACATGCCATTATATGGAAGAACTTAGTATTTTTATCCCCTTTAGCCGCCCAGGTCAATCGAGATTTTTGTAACCAAATCCATTCCAACATTTTACTTAACTTCCAAACTTCACCCTGCACTTCCTTTCTTCTAATCAATTCTGTATCAAGTAATGGTCTCTCCTCAGCTAACAAATCCAGCGAATGAGCCTCATCTTCCACACTTTTCAGTTTTAATTCAATCCTACCAAACAC
The DNA here is from genome assembly GCF_004153795.1 of Camellia sinensis. Lineage (NCBI taxonomy): Eukaryota > Viridiplantae > Streptophyta > Magnoliopsida > Ericales > Theaceae > Camellia > Camellia sinensis. Next base: position 113,843 of record NW_021025073.1, on the reverse strand, counting down.
CTCCACATTCCACTTCTTAAGAGCCTGTTTCAGTGCTTTAAGCTTCATAAGACACTTGTATCCTGCCCACCCTGTCACACCAAGTTCTGACCAACTTTGTTGAACAAAGGAAATGAATTTTGGATGTAAAAACCAAGCATTAAGAAACCTGAAGGGTTTAGGACCCCAGTCCCTCTCATCCTCTATTAAGATAATAGGACAGTGATCAGACAACAATCTAGGAAGTCCCCAAAGTTTGAAAGAAAAATCCTGCACCCATTCATAATTAAGCAAAAATCTATCAATTCTGCTCCATTTCTCCCTTGCTTGAGAATTACACCACGTAAACTTCCTCCCTAACAAAGGCATATCTATAAGCTCTAATTGATCAATCATATTGTTAAAATCCCTCATACCTCTATCCCTTCTTGAGCACCCTATCCTTTCTGAAATACTCCTGATTTCATTGAAGTCCCCCCCCCAGACACCATGGCCCCAGAAAACTGGCTTTCAACCTTACTAAAGAGTCCCACGTCTCTTTCCTTTTGCCCACCTCATTAGGCCCATACACATTTACGATAACACAATCAAAACTAGAAAATAATGTACCTGATAATAGGATGAAATTTTGAGAACTACAGCAAGCCTTCAATTGAAATACCTCAGGGTTCCAAATACATAAGAGTCCTCCAGCTCGACCAATCGCATCTACACCCATGAAATCAAAATGATCCCCAGGCCACATAGATCTAACTAAGTCAGAGTCCACTGCTGGCTTCTTAGTTTCTTGAAGTAAAACAATATCCACTTTCCTATCTAGAAGGCTTTTCTTGATCCTCCTCCTTTTTTCAGGTCTTCCAATCCCTCTCACATTCCATGATTGTATCTTCATAAGAATTAAATTTACTCTGAAACAGCTGGATATAACAGACTAGCTTTTCACTCCTTCCTTCTTCTTAGCTCGCTGTTGATCTTGAGCTTCCAACTCCTCTAACTTGCTCAGCACCTCCTCTTCTTTATCTTCACATTCTAGGCCCAGTGCTTTACCAATTTGTATAGAAGCCTCTGCCTCCGATAACAAATTCCGACCTCTACTATTTCCACTTGCCATGGATAATGAAATGGCAGCTACAGCTGACCTGAAGACAGCTCCTTTCCTTAAATTCAGAGAAGATGCCCCCAATCTCTTGTTCACCCCGAACTTCCCCATAGTTGGCTTTTTCTGAAGCTGAGTTCTTGTTACTGATCTGTCTTTTGTCTTCAGTTTCTCCTTGTTAGCTGGGCGAGAGGGAATTTGTGAAGGGTGGGCCGAATAAATAGATGTGCCTTGTGGGTTATAGTGGTGAAACTGAACCTGCCCAGCAGAACTATGGGCTAGGTCCTCAAATCCTTGTTGAGAATTATTATGATGAGATTGAACCAACCCATCAAATCTAAGGGCCGACCCATCTAGACCACCTGCTAATTGGGCCCGATTGAGGTCCACTTCAAGATGAATTCCTTGCCGATTGCAATCGGACCCACTCAGACTTCTGATAAACCCCGAGGTGTATACTTCAACGTCTACCCTACGCCTAGCACCATCTTCATATTGCTCATAGCTCAACCCTATCCCTGCTGGTTGACTTACGCATGCGCCACCTTCCTCAGACCCATCCTTCATCATATCTGTTTCAGCAACAGCAGAGACATCACTCAATCTTACATCCCCGTCCAGTTCATCTGAGTTAGCAGGTAAGACACTGTTCCCCTCTCCAACCACCTCATCTCTTAGGTCTTCTTTCTTGCCCAGCTGGATGTCCACATCATCATCTTCTTCCTCATGTCTACTGTTTATGTCTGTAAGTTGGTCATCTGCAAGTGCCTCTGAAATTTTCTTCCCTGCGTTCTTCCATTCAGTGGGTTGAGATGTACACTGATCAGACGTTAATTTAGAAACTATTATTTATTTCTCACAAACCCTCACTGGGTATATTGTACCTTTGCACTCCAGGTTTATGATATGGTTTATAGACTCCATTCTGGACGTGGCTATCTTCACCTTACCACAATGAAGCGAATTAAGCCGAAGTGTATCCTCATCAATGGCGAGCACTGCTCCCCAAGTTTCCCCAATACTACTAAATGTTTTAAAACTCCATAAATTCAACGGGACACCATAGCAGCTAAGCCAGACATATCTTTCTTGTTCAATAACCATCCCTTGTCGCCATTCTTGGACTGAATCACACCAATCATTGAGCCAAACCTGCATTCTCTGAAGTTTGTCCTTCATATCTGCAACTGAGTTGAATGAGAGAACCACGTCTCTACCACCCCCCCATCTAACCGTTACTTCCCCAAAGCCTCTCCTAGTGATGTCCTCCTTAAAAGTATCCATTGATGAGGATGCTTTTAATCTTACTACCACACTTTCATACAACCAACCATTACCTTCCTCATAAGCCTTAATAGTTCGGATTGCATTTGTTTGAGCTCCTCTGCCACTCACAACCTCAGCAAAAGATTTGTTCCTTTGATGGCCAACAGTATGTGTGAAATTAGCAGCTATGACTTTTCTGGTCTGTGGTGCTTTGTTCAATCTGGATTGTGGACCATACTCCTTGCCAAAATCTGCCATCTTAACTTTCAATGCTCTGTCATCACACCAAAGCCCATGTGCCTTTTGAACTGTTATGTCTGCTGCTACAGAACAGTTATATCTTACAAACCCAAAGCGAGATCTTGTCATCTTGCGTCTCTTATTTGGGATGAAAACGTCCATGACTATCCCATAATTAGAGAAAATGTTGTATAGCCCTCTGGTCCCCATGGATTCTGGAAGATTATCCACAAAAATAGAATGTATAGTTATACCTGACTTACTGTTCCACTCACGCCGTCCGCCATGCCGACGTACCACTGGTTGCCATCCTCCACCTTCAATCCTTCTTCCATGTTGGTCCGCCATAAACAGTGAACTCATATATATTAGTTTTACTTGACAAAAATAGACTAATAGTTTAGATTGAAATCAAATCAAAATATTAAAGTGTAAATTGACAAAAATGAAAACTCGTGATTTATTTTGTTAGAAGACTCAAATTCTGGTGTTTTTTTTTTTTTGGTCCCAAACATTTTTTAAGAAAAATATTTTTGCATCATTTTTCCAAAAATGAATTACCTTTAAAGATTCCATAAGTCAATTTTTACAAAGTTGACCCTCACTCACTATTTTTACAACACATTTGATGTTTTCAAATAAGTATCTTAGCTCACTAAAAAATCATAAATGACACTTTATTGAATCAAAATTTTTCTTTTAGGTAACAAAATATTTTTGTTTTAAGTGTTAACCAAACGTTGAAAAATAAAAACACAAAATATACTTTTTTTTGTATAAAATTAATTTTTAAAAAAATATTTTTTATTTAAAATATTTTGCGTCGAAATAAACGGTCAAGTTTAATTTGAAAATTTTGAAAAACACATAAATCTTTTTTATAGAAGAGGATTTCGAATTTACACAGTAATGAAAACGCCATGAGACAAAAAGAGGAAAAACAATCATGGCCAAACACATGCCTCATCGTTGAAAGAAAAATGTTTTAAACCCACAAAACACACTCACAATTGTATCTATAATGATGTGATAATATATGTGTCAACTTCTTATTTATTATTGTGAGTGTTGATTTCCGACCACATAACCAAAGATGGAACTTAACTGCAGAGCACCGGCAGAATAGATTGAGCCAACTACCTGCCAACAAGAAGATGAGAATATCGCGGTGATTCGTCTACCTGGGAGCACTCTGACGATCAAGTCAGTAAGTCTTATCTCTCACAGATATCAAAATAGTACTTAAACACAAGTAAAAACACGTACCTTAGACCCATGATGGTGCCTTACTTGTATAACCAGCAGTGACCTAGTTCCCTAAAAGCCTCACTTCATTGGACTTAAGCTCAATGTTCATCCTAGACTCTCGGCTAGATAGGGATAAGCTCTTCATGAGCCTTATCCTTATCTAGACTAAGAGCCTCTTCTATTCTCGGACTCTTGTCCCTTATCCGGATACATCCGAATTCCGGCATTACCACAGAACATCTCGGCAATGCCGTGGTCACCTCGGCAACATGACTCATCCACGTGGCACCTTAGCCAACATCTTAGGGTTATCTTGGCCACATGATGTCATTCACAAAATACTTCCCCACAACTACCCCCTAGGTTTTATTTCCTCGGCAACCTGAGATGATGGAACCTATATCGTCTGATCTTCCAACATGACAACTAAACAACATGCTATACTCTTCCAACCGTGATCATGATTCATCGGCTTCAAGTAACCAGGACTCAGTTGCCCATTCTATCAAGAATCAAGAATCAAGAACCAAGAACCAAGGTCTGTAAGCATCTCAACAGAGATCGCTCCTCTAGCCGAGGTTATTGTCTTATTATTTCAAGAATTTCAAGGGCTTCAACTTCGCATGAGTTGTCACGCAGTAAGATCCGTTTTGTCCACATGTCACCTCTCAACTAGTCCGTACCTGTCATGTGTCACATTATGTCACATCAATTCTGCTACGCCCCCGGACATCAGTGTAAGCACTTCGCCGTAGGTGGTTACATCAATTTTTGCCGCCTTATCGATTTTTTGACAAAATTACCTTCCCTCTCTCTTCATCTCTTCACTTTTTCCATTACAACTCTCTCTTCCCGAGCTTTCTCTCTCTATGAAACTTCCATCATTGTGTTTTCAAGCTTCTGCATCTGTTTTATTCTCTTCTTTCAGTGAGCCTTCCACCATTTTAATCCGTTCGACGTCATTGTCTGATTTCGGTAAACACGAGTCCGATGACCATTTCTTCGACTCCATTCTGTAAGTGCTTGGTTTCTTTCTTCTTAATTTCTTCTTCCATATATATATATATATATATATTTGTTTTTTATCTCTTTGCTTACGGGTGTTAGATCAATCCATTCTGCTTGTACTTTGAATGCCTTGAGTCTGTCAATGCTTCTGACTATGTTCTTGAATGCGTGACACTGCACTTGTCACATTTGTGTTTCTGTCTCTGTTTTTGTTTTGAATCTTGTCTCCTTTGTTTTCTTTGTCTATGTTCCAGATTCTTTCCTTTCCATTTCATTCCCATAGATTTAGAACATTTGTTACCCTAGAAAAATTGAAACATAATCTTCCCTAGGCAGCTAGAATCCTCGCCCTTGTGCCATTAGGGTCTAGCCGAGGTCTTCATACCCATATCAATTAGCTTTCCCCGTAATCTAGTACCAAATATTCCAAGCCGGCGTCATGGGAATGTTCAAATGGAGGGTTGATTCCTGACCAAACTAGAATACTTTCACCAAGAGTTCTCTATCCCAGCCGACGTTCAATTCAGGTTGGCTGGGAAGGAGGATTCCATTATGCTTGAAAAGGACTACATGCCTTTCACAGTTGTGTCTATTATAGAGGGTAGAATTAGGTTCCCCTTAGACATCCTTTTTAGAGAAGTCTTGCACTTCTACAAACTTAACCCCACGCAACTAGCCATCAATACATTTAGGGTTATCAACGGTATTCCGAGCTGGCACGCCGAGAGAACGCTAAGATTACCCTTGCTAACATCCAGTTCTGCTATACCACGTATGGCCTCAAGTCCACCAATGGTTATACTTACTTCCCCAAGCCCAGATCCACTACATACTGTAGACGTGCCCGAACGTCCCGGCTCTGCGCGCGAAGGCGTGGAATCCGTTTTGTTCATTAGCTTACTACAGTTCGGACTCAAAGTCACGGTTCTGAATCTAATCCTGCAAAGTGCAATACAAGACCGATAAATCACCAAAGAGTCCAAATCCGGAAAATCGTTTTGGAAAACTAATTTTTGTAAAGAAGTGCCAAACATGGACTGCTTTGCCAGATACAGAGTCGCCACCTAAATATTTTATTTTGGGGAAATTTAGGAAACCCTGACTCGTTGCCTAAGGCCACGTGTCCGTCATCACCAAAGTTGCCTCGGCTCGGGAACTTGGGTACGAGAGGGGAAGGTCATGCAATGAGCACCCCCGCTTGCCCGATCAAAGATCGGCCTTTACTAACATGATAGTTGGGTCTTGGATGACGAATTTTTTTTGTCTCCAAAGAGCTAATTTCGTCACTATAGATATTTGTGAGGAAATATTTTCGTCACTGGGTTCGTCATTGAATGTTTGCCACTAAAAAGTATCGTGACGAAAAATAATTTCGTCACCAATGAAATTAATTTAGTGACAAAATTTTTTATCACCAATAAAACAACATTTTGTCGCCAAAAATCCTCATTTTCGTCACCAAATAGTTATTCAATACCATATTTATAACTTTAGTTGACGAATAAATTTGTCACACATGTTAATCATTGATGAGAAAATAATTTCGTCACAATAACATGTAAAGTTGATGAAATTTTTCATCTCCAAAAGTCAGACATGGGTGACGAAATATATTTCGTAACAAAAATATGTACACGTGACGAAATTTTTAATCACGAAACAACAAAATCAATGAAAACTTTCATATATAAGCTGCGATAAATTTTGTCATAAAAAATATTTATTAGTGACGAATAATCACTTTGTCATAATAACAAGTATAGATGACGAAAAAATTTGTCACTAAACTTGTTCCATATTTTATATTTCATTTTAAATTATTATTTCACAAATATGCCTGCTCATATCCCAATCGTCTTCTAAATGTACTAAGAAATTCACTAGCTAATATACACTACTCCACACAAAAAAATCGCTAAACAATTTATATTATAAATCAAAATATATCCATGAAAAGGATTATAGCAAATCCCAAAATGAACCAACGTGGTGTCCAGAAAAAAAAAAAAAATCAACACTTAATCTTAATTTACAACTGGAACTATGTATCAATTCAAAAAAATAAAAAATAAAAAAAATAAAATAAAATTCAACACTAGATCTTAATTTGCAAGTATGCTTCCAAACGTCATCGAAAACCAATCTGCAAAGAAAATAAACAAAGAGAATATTATCAAGGATGTATAGGAAGGATAGCTAGGAGTAGATCTTACTAGACATCTAGAAGTAGAAGGTTTATTACAATTGAAAGCTTGCAAGTCTCTAAATTATGCAAGACAAATATGTGATGTCTTTTGGTGACTTGCTGGTATTTAGGGGATCTTGTTTGTATTTAGTTTTTAGGATGAGGTCATGCTATTTGTATTTCTCTTTGTAAAGGAAATCTGATTTACATGAGAATTTCACTTCAAAACTAATAGTGTATATATGTTAGAATTTGCAATGTAATTTGTATTCTATAGAATAAGAAACAAATTTGTAATGATGTTTGGAATTGTATAGAGTACGTAAAATATTACAGGAGATATAAAAATAACATGAGTATATATATTATTTAATAAAATAACTTTTCACGATATGCAAATGTGTGCTGTGAAAAAACGGAGAAGGGGGGAAAATGCTACCAACTGAAAATTGCAAGTAATGATCAATGTCTTTATTTTTATGATGCCTCCTAGAATACCCTACCCAAGTGTGAAACCAATAATTAGCCAGCCAAACTCTCACCATCTGGAAGTATTGTCATCAACTTAAATAACCAAAATTTCTAGGACCCCATTGGAAGGTTTGTCCCTTGTAGGTATGCTAAGTGATTTCTATTAATATGATCCATCTTCAACATACACAAAAAAACAATGTTCAATGTGGCAATACTGCAATTTTGATGCTAAAAATCTTAGATCAGATAATGTTGTAGGCTCACACATTAGCTTGTTACTGTTGATTCCAATTGGATCTACAGCATTTGATATGACTACAACTATAAGTGGATATGAGAGGTTGACTTTCTTAAACTGCTATGCTTTAACCAGTATATACTACAAATATGAGAAAAATGAAAAGATAAAATAAGATAGGCTTACCAATAAGTTGATCTATGAGTTCATGGGATGCCTCCTCTAAATTATTTATTGAAACCTTGTTTTTTAAGAAACTCCATGATGCTTGATGTCATCTTCAAATGCTCCTCACTCGTCTCATTCATCTTCGCTATCACATTGCTTTGTGCTTGAATTTCCTCTTTCTGTGCTTGAATTTCATGTTTCTGTGCTATAAGAGATGACTGCGCCAATCGTTTTGGTGGCATTGGTAAGCCATGAAAAACATAATACAAAAGCATAAACAACAAATACATAACAATGGATATGAAAAGATATGTACATGGATATATAAAGATAGAATTGACAAAGCATCATTAATGAATATATAGTTACGAGACATAATAACAACAATTAGATATCATACATATAGTACCTCATCGCCAACACTTTTAAAGGACTCATCATCAGTATCATGCCTATGATATGATGGTATGTACTCATCGTAATCTACCTCAACCCTAATATTCTTTCCCTTCTTATTGACATGATTGGGCTGCATAGAACCCATCAAAGAAGCTGCTATGCGCTTCACTTGTACAGTATTGATTTTCTTATTATTCTTCTTGATTGTCTTATTTCTTTCCTTTTCGTACTTTGTTAGCTTCTGTTTCTCTAGAAAACTTGGTTAAATATAAAGCAGAGTATTTACTTGAAGAGACAAAGCAAAATATAACATAAGCATGTAATGCATAAAAAACCTATGTCCATATAGAAAACACAAAACAAAAACTGCATATCATAATCTATATTAGGATCCATATCATCATCAAGTATGTCAGGTTCTTCATATTCTTCATCATCTTTACCCTCTCGCATTGTTTCATTTGAAAAATATTTCAAGGTGTTAGCAATATGTGTTGTTTATTTGAGTCATGACTCTTGTCTATGATTCTAGTATACTATTTGCTCAAAAAAACCCCAATCACTAATTTATTTTCTTGAATAAGTAATATATTCCATTCAAATGTCTACACAAATCAGTACAACCAGGGTAGTTCCAACTCGATCCTTTTGATGAGATAACCAAAGGCTTTTCTGAACCATGGACACGGCAAAACAAATTATTTAACCAATAATTCATAATGGTACATCGAAAGATACACAAGAAAGAAACTACACAGACATTAATACCACCCACAAGCAAAACAGGAAGAACAAAATATGTCGCAAGGAAGAAGCACTACATAATAGTAGCATACCTTGTCCGGACACATTTCTGCCTCTGTGAGAGAAACAAGCTGCAATAATAGAAAAGAGAGGAAAAATTAACATCTGAAGAAATGATTATGAGATTAAGTAATTAGTATGAATCTAGTAGTAAATTTAAGTATTTATGTAGCAATGGTCAAAAACTTTCATAAAGAAACTTTGACAAATGAAATCTAGCATGCACCCAACTTTGACTCTACTGCATCAAATATATATTAAAAAAACATAACTTCCTAGAAATTGACTTTTCTTGATTATTGCTAAATAGGAACCACTTACATCTTGATATAATAGCTCTGTTCCACTCAACTTTTAGAAACCCAATCCATCTTCCTTGACCATATTAAGTTTACAAGTTGCAAGATAGAGAAAAAATGGAGAGAAACTAGTTAGCATCCATCATTAAACATACGATTAAGGTTGGAATGTTTCATAATTCGAATGTCTCCGAGACCCAATATGCTAGCAATGATTTAACTGCAATCATAAAGCTATAAACTTTCAAAGTTTTGATTTTATTTTTAATTGAAAAGTTGTGACATGAAGGTTCGAACTCATTCAGCTAAGCGAATGACACAACCACAATATGGAAACTACTCAAGGAACTACTTCTCTACCAGAATTCTGTAAATGATGAGACTAAGCATTTTGTATAATTCCAAAATTTATGGCAAGTAAAACTAGGTGACAGGAATATCTTTAAATGGGACAGTAAAAAAATGATAGATAATATCAAAATCACATGAACATCACAGATAATAAGACAAATAAAATATAAAAACCACAGATCGTGTTCTGACAGTATTAAGTGGAATCAGCATCAAGTAAAGTTCCATCCCAACTCAAATAATATGAATTTTAATGGGAACATGATAGTCCAAAGATTATAGATATGTATTGAGAGAGCATATAACAATTTAACAAAATTTCTTTACAAACAGAATTTTGTACTTGACCAGATGCTGCCAGTGCATCTATAAGGAGAGATACAGCCAACCATACTTGTAAGCATATTTGATGAGCAGCCATAGCTACTGTTCCTTGATGAGCAGCAATTGTTGTCCCTAGTGTCATAGTCACAAGAACAACAAAATAGTGTCCCAGTGTTCTACTGGAGGATGAACTGCTATAACTAATCAGCCTTAAGCAGGATTTATGGTCCTAATCCAATGTTATATTGATATCAAAATTCCGCACTCATAGAACAAAACTACAATAAAATGACACAGCATAAATCGCACTTCATATGCATGCCAATAGATTTTAGTCACACTAGCATTATCTTAAAAATAAAATAAAACACTCACCAGCTTTTATATAACCTCCAAATTGCAGATCTCTCAACTTTGGAGGCAATAACACAACCCTCTTATTAAGATGACAAATCATTAAAAAGGTAACAATATATCTGAAACAAAGAAAATCTAGCACCATCATCCTTCAGTAAAGCAGAAGAAAATTTTAAAATAGAATAAACATAAAAAAAAAATACATATTGAGAGATAACAGTGGAAATGGCTGCTCCAGTCGCACCGAACTGAAAATAATACATAAGTAGCGGAAACAAAAATATAGCAAAGAAATTACCAATACCTGTGAACAAAACAACTACAACAATTAGTGGATAAGGGAATACAGCAAAGAAATTACCAATACTTGTAAACAATCACCTACAAAAGATGTCACATATAGTATGCCAATTTGTGCTCCTTTTAGACAATAGATCACCTGCTTCAAACAATTACAAAGGTAAATATTAAAGAGAGAAACAATAATGAAAATAGCACAGACAATTAAGCAAGTAACCAAAATAATCAAATTTACTCATTTGATCAACCATTCCATTGTCAAGTATTGTGACCGCCTCATTTATAAATTGGTTAAGAAGTTGGGATTATTATTACTTGTTTTGGTTACTTGCCATGAAGTAAATTGAATTACTTTCCTGGTTAAATTAATAAGAAAAGGCCTTTTATCTAGGTTTCAAACCTCGAACATGGGCTCTTAAGCACCACATTCAACTCAGAAGTGTTAGATCAATTACCACAGTGCATTATGCCATCAATTCGTAATAGTACACAATATGCTCGACTGCATTGATGAACATAACACCAATTCATTTGTAACTAACGCAAAAAGATAAGGACTTGGCATTGATTTTTTTTATGTAAACCTATTACTATTAGAAATTCACATGTTTCTCCTCTGTTTAAATAATAGTTACAACTGAAATACACATATATATATTTATAAAATTACATCAACATATCTAACTAATGCTCCTTTATTTTCCAAAACTATCCACATTATATCTATCTAACAGCTCATAATGCTATGTAGGAAACCTATCATATACTTTATCTAAACCAATAATCATCGTATAAAGGTCCTACAAATTCAAAAACTTTCGTATCTCATGAAATTGTCAACAACTTTACTGCATATTTTTTCTTTTCCGGCATTTTCTCACAAACAAAACAAAGGCAAAAACTATAAATATCATCTGAAACATGTACAACATAAAACTCTAATCTTAATTTTCATTTTAAGGGACTAAAAACAGAGCTAAAGAATAAAACTCAATTTCTTCAATTTTAGTTTCTGACAATAGCTGAGTACATAAACAGAGGCAAAATGGAGAAATATGATCAGACAAATAAAAACATACTGAATTTTCAGGCTTAAGAAGCAGCAAAAAAAAATCGAAATGAAAAAATAAAATTGAATTTCATTCATCGAATAATAGAAATCATAAAATTTGAATATTGCAAGGGTCATCCGTCGGTCCAAACCCTAGGAGCAGATTCAAATTGTAAAATGACAAGAGACAAAGGAAAATAGAAACAGAGAGAAGAACTTCTGAGGGAGAGCACCTTGAACTCGATCGAAACCCTAGGTGCAGATTCAAATCAGAAAACTAGAAGAAGAAGAGAAAGAAACTTGAGAGAGAGAGAGAGAGCGTACCTTCAATGATCGAATTCAAAAGAATCAGGAAAAGTTGATTGTGTTTTTAGAATATAAGAAACAGAGAGAGCATAAGATTGAAAAGAACATCAATGAGATAGAGAAGAGATTGAGGGACACAGAAAGAGTGAGATCAAAAGAAAAGAGAGTGATTCATACCAATGTGAGATTGAGAGAGAGAGCGTGCGAGAAAGAGAACAATCATTGTGAAGGGCTAGGGCAAACATAAGGGAAAGGGAAAAATAAATAGAAGAAAATAAAGAATATGTTAGTTATTTGCAACTGATAATCGGGGGGTTGCAAGTTATATGATAGCAAAAAGCCATTTTCCTAGTAGTGGTAAATTTAAAAAAATTTATCATTGTACAGGAGAGCAATTTGAAATTTTATTTCTTCTTTTAAGTCATATAAAGCCGTTAATCAATTTTGTACATGTGACAAGTATAGTTAAAAAAAACATGTTATATTCAGTTTAACTTATTTGTTTTTATTTATTTTGTGCATTTTAAAAATTTTGAAAATATATTAGCATTTTTTATTTTTTCAAAAAATGCCATTTGATAGCTTGGAAAGTTTTTGACTTAGGCTTCGTTTGGGAAGTGGCTATTTTAGTAGGATATTTGGCTTTTTGACTATTTGAGTAGGCTATTTTAGTTTTGTGTTTGGAAAGATGAGATGAATTTTTAGTTGAGTTGTTGTATTGGAAAGCGTGTTGAAATGATGTTTAAATTTAAAATGACAAATTTGTCCCTAAAAATATATTTTTTTAAATTGATTTCAAGGGGTAAAATCGTAATTTACTCATTGCCAGTTGTGCAGTGTAGGCTGACAGTGTAGGCACCGACTGTGCAGCCTATATATATATATATATATTTTTTTCTTTTGAAAAAGCTTTCAATAGTGTTGCTTTTGGGCTTTTTTCTCAAATGAAGCCATTTTAGCCTCATTTCTGGCTTCCCAAACAGCGCTTTAGTGGCATTTCTCAAAATGCTATAAAATATTTGTTTATGACACTTTTCACCTAATACCATAAAAGTAACTTACACCTACCTAGTTTAGTGACATTTTTCAAAAAATGCCATTGCTACTAAAGTTTAGTGTCATCTATTAATAAATGACACTGATAAACAATTTCTTGAAATGTCACTGTAACAAGCCCGCGGGGGACCTCGGTACAGTTCAGACTCGATTTGTTGTCACGGTTCTAAGTCTGAACCAAAGAGTCCAAATCCGGCAAATCGTTTTTGAGAAAAACTGATTTTTGAAAGAAGTGCCAAACATGGACTGCTTTGCCAGAATACAGAGTCGCCACCTAAATATTTTATTTTGGGAAATTTAGGAAACCCTGACTCGGTGCCAAAAGGCCACGTGTCCGTCATCACCAAAGTTGCCTCGGCTCGGGAACTTGGATATGATTGGGGAAGGTCACTTCGTGAGCACCCCCGCTCGCCCGATCAAAGATCGGCCTCTACTAACCATGATATATATTTTTGAAAACTTTGTGTGTCCTTAAACCAGTTATTAGCCTAGGTTACTATGTGATGCACACAACATATAAGTATAGACTGGGTCACCTGAATTGGAACAAAACATTTCATGAAATTTATCCCATTCAGATGACCTAAGCTCGCACCCAACAAGGCAATTCAGACAGATATTCATATAAGCCAATTAGCTCATGGTAAGCATGCTATTCATGAGGAGCAACGTCACACGCATGCAAGATGCCTAAAGCGTAAAGCTTCGCGAGTACATCAAGCCAAAAATAGAAACTTCATTTAGAAATTCATGCATGATTGCCTAAGTTATTACAGAAATGCCTAATGCAACACATGCAAAATGCAATTATAGCAGGCTGGCTATTCTAGGATGGCATATGAAATGTTACAACTATCCATGTAGTTCAACTTGAATTTGAATGTAAATGCAGTTTAGTATGATGCGGCCGAGCCGGTGCATGCAGTACAGGTGAATGATGCAAACATGTTGTCATACTGTATGCTAATTTAAACATGCCTAATCTAACGCATTAAAAGCGGGATAAATAAAAGGGAGAAAGACGTTGGGGTTGGAAGAGACATACAACACACTCACCACACTTATTACAGGTTGCTGTGCCTTACTCGGAGGTCGCAAATAAATATACAGCTTCGAATATTACAGTCCCGAATAAAAGAAATATTTACAGTCCCGAAATATACAAAATCTAATTAAATTATGAATAACTAAGAAGACAAGTAAAAACTGGCATGCAAGCCAGGGAACTGTCTTGCTTCTGATGGTGATGCATGGTGCCTGTTGTCTTGCGCGGAAATCCAACCGAATGCCCCAATTAGCCTCTGTTTACACCTGTCGTTGAAAATGCCTTCCAAGCCCTGGAAAACTTGCTGATCTTCGTTTTGCTGCAACAGAGAGCAGGAAGAGGGCATAGCAATGGTTATTTGCACAGATAGATGCCATGTCTCGATCTGCGGCCACCAATACGCATACCGAGGCATGAATGGCCGGGAGCCGAAATGCACACTGTCATATAGGAATGAATGCACATGAACACTAACAGGCTAAAACCTAACTCCCTCATGACAATCCGAGTGTCAGTGACTGGGACATGTGAGACACATTCCGTCATCGAG
>NW_021025073.1:69091-87760 GCF_004153795.1 Camellia sinensis | reverse complement strand
CTGTACTTTATTCTAGGTGCCCCCCAAAACTTAGCCTACGGTTTGGTTCAAAAAATATTATATATATTGTTATTTGCTCTGATGTTCTAAAAAAATCCGAGTGGCCTAGTGAAAAAAAAAAAAAAAAGAGTAAATTTTTTTTTTATATTTTTATTACTTGTCAATTTTATCCGTAAATTACGATGAGTCATTAACTTTATCCATAGGCTTTGTCAAGACAAAATATTCCCGAGGACATAGTACGAAGTATGGCCGGAAAGGTGAAAATATGCATAAAATCTCTTATACACGCAAGAGGCAAATATAAGAGGAGTTAACTTGAGCCCACTAAATTAATTAGGCCCAATCAGAAAGTTTAAGATTGGTGGGCCCAAATTTATCACAAGTCCAAGATTGGTGGGCCAGGATTGGTCGCTATTAAACGGGCCAAATTGCTCTAAGCCTTGAAAAGATTCGGATCCATGAACTTAGAGACTTATTCGGGCTCGAACTCGAAAGGGTATTGAGAAATCCTAGAGATCCGAGGCACTAGGGCTTCGAACAGATTCGATCGCAATCTAAAAGTCGCTCCGTTAATGAGTCCTAGAACACTTGCGGGCTCGGAGCTTTCTGGGATCTACGCACTAGAACCATGGGCGTAATGGAGTTCGAATAGAGGACCCGATCCTGAGGACGGTGAGTGGAGATAAATTTACTCTTCGGTTAAACTAGCCTATACTTGGGTCGAGGTGGCACGATCTAAGGGTCCCTGAGACTCAACAATATTTGCGGTAGGGCGTTCTCTTGAACTACCTTTGACCCTTTTGCGGCAGGGCGTCCTCTGGGACTACCCTGACCCTTTAGGATAATTGGGGATCATTGGTTAGGTGTGGCTAAGAAGAAGGGTTCGCCGAGAGGTTGATCTCTTCTTCGGGGTTTTCCTCATCCTTGGAGAGGTCACCTCTTCGGACAAGGTGATTAGAGAGAATATTCGCCATGTGACTTTCACATGGGCTCCATTTTACATCATGAAGAGCCTATAAATAGCACCCATCCATAGCTTTATAAGGGATGAATTTTGAAGAGATAACTTTTGGGAAAGAACTAATTTCCCTTCTCCATTATCAATCTTGAGAGTGGAAGTTGGAGATCCATAGGAGAGCCTTGCCATTATTCTCTCTCTAACTACTTTGCCTTTTTCTTCACCCAATTTCTTATCTCTATCATCTCTTTGTTTTTGTGTTCTTAGTTGTGACTATTGAAGAATCTAAGTCTCTTATCATTTTTAAAGGAATTCGAGTCTTCTTCAAAGATTTTCGAATTTTCCAACAACGTTCTTGAACCCTCTCATACAAGTAGGCTATGTTAGTAGACTAAAATTTTTTATGTTTGGGAAGATGATTGGATTTTTTTTTTTGTAATTAATGATATTTATGAAAAAAAAAGTGAAATGATTATGAATTTGATGTGACATTTTATCTTATTAACTATTTTAACCTATTTTATATTTTTTTATAAATTTTGGCCGAAAAATAGCTCAAACCCATCCTGCCAAACATGTCCGATAGCATCATTCATTAAAATTTTTTATTACATAAAAGTTTATAAAGCGCCATTGATTGGACATGGGAGCACACCACTCTAAGGGTTCATTGGGTCTTGTGCCAAACCCATTTTATTAATCCAATTGGTTTATATGGTGTAGTTCGTCAAACATATTGTTTTTAAAAAAATAAAAATAAATTAATTAGGTATATGTAAGTAACCCCATGATTAAGTCCTAATTGTTTTAAAATATATTATCAAAATTATTCTAATCATTTATTTTTTTTAAAAAAACAAATGTGGTCTCATTTTAAAATTACAGATATCTAATTGATTTGATTTTTTTCCTTGAATGATCTACTCGACGAATCCTACAATATAAAATATTTGAATCAGCGACATGGATTCGAGATAAGGCTCAATAGGTTGTCACAACACTGTATTATAACTGTAACACCCTATAGACACCCCATTTTTGACCGTCCTTAAAACTTGGGCGCCACTGATTGTTTAATTAGTGATAAAAGATGTGCAGTGCAAAGGTTCAGTTTCTTCAGCAAGAGGAGCTTCAACTCCCAACCTCACACCCTATTTTTGGACTAAAACTATTTCAACCAAAGATTTTAGACCTTAAAACACTCTCTTTCAAAATATTTTTGAAAACGATTCTACGATGCTCCGAGGCTCGCATTTTGTTAAATGTTGCGCCTTTCGGTAAACCGAGCAAGGACAAAGTGGAAATGCTTGAAAGAGAGGTGAAATTTTTGAAAAATCTTCCAAAACATCTTGTTTAGAGGTTTAGAGTTGGAGAAAATTGGAGGAGAGGGAAGAAACCTAGTTGGAGAAGAAGTTGGGCATGAATCGTTAAGAGAGAGTCGGGCAACCCTCGCTAAATCGGGACTATCCATTTGTACACTTGGATTTCCGCTATGAGGTCACCATCGTTGGAAAGTGGACTTCTGGGGGTTCATTTTACATTCAAGAATCTCCTCAAGCCGAGTCCGGATGTGGGAGATATGGTTGGTTGAAGTTAGGCATCAATCCGGTTGGATTGAAACTGAGCAGTCTTCACTAAAAGAGGGATATCTCTTAGCACACTTGGAATTTTGATGTAAGGATTTCACCATTGGAAATAAGACTTCAAGGGCTTCAATTTAGGCTCAAGAATGACCTGTAAAGGAGTCCAGATGAAGGAGATATGCCCATTTGAAGTTGGACCTAGAGAGTAGATTTTTCTGCTGGCCACTGGTTAAGAGTGCCGGCCATGGATGATGCAGTCCCGACCATTGATGATGTAGTGCTGGCCACAAATGGACCTGTGCCGGCCATCAGTGATGTCCGGCCGGCCACTGATGTCAAAACTCAGATTTTTTTGCAGATATTTACCTCCAACTGTTTCCACATTGCACCAGTTATCCTGTATTCAGATATTTCAACCTAAAGCTCATATATTTCTATATATGGAGGCTATATCTCTCATATTGCAAGGTTAGAACAATTTAGGAGTGATATATTTTGGGAGCATCTCTCTCTATAATCCTCTCTCTCTAAATTTCTCTCTCTCTAGAGCTTTTGTGCTTAGAAGCTTGCATACATCAATCTTTAACCTATCAACCCTTAACAAGAGTGGTTCATCTTTGGGCTGGGGTTGCTTTAAGTTCTCTTGGAGCCTCCTTTGAGCTCTAGAATGTGGTTTAAGCTCAGATTTGTGCCTCTTGTGTGCTTTGTTTCAAAGGTATATAACTTACCCCATTTAAGCTTATTTTGCACACTTGATTTGCCACCTTTGCAAACTATTTTTGAGCTGGTTTTCAACTATAAAAACCTCTGTTTTTGAGGCTTAAAAATGATGGTTTAAGGCTGTTTTGGAGTTAGGGGTGGTCCACCTTGCTTGTAGCTTGCTTGCTAAGTTGTTGTGCCAACTTTCAAAGCTTTTAAAACAACATTTTTTTGGCCTTTTAACCACTGAATTTCAGAGGATTTTCAGTGGCAAAAACCATGTTTTGAGATCCAAAATGGGAGGGGGTAGCCTCCCCTCCTTGTGTCTTGCTTCTATGCCTAGATTGCTTCACATGCTAGCTTGATTTTCTAGCTTAACTTAGCTTACTTTCAGTATGTTTTAGGCTATATTTTGGCATGTTTCAGGTCTGTTTTGAGTTGGTTAGTGCACTGGATGCTTACTTTTTGTACTTGTAGTGCAATTGTGCTTACTAGTCTAACATGTTTCATGATTTACCCTATTAGTCTAGCTAGTGTTAGCTTAATTTCAAGATGTGTTTGCTACTATTTTGACCTATTTTAACTCTGTTTTGAGTTGGTTAAGCCCTTCGAGGCTTGTATTGCATGGCTATAGTGTAATAGTCTTCACTAACTTAGTGATTTAAGGCCTCTAACATGTTGTGTATGTGTTGCTTGCATGTTGTAGCATCATTTAGCATGTAATTTCAATGCATATAGCTCTGTCACACTCTAACTTGTTTCACTCTTTCATTGCTTTTGAGAGTTGTGCCTTGAGCCTTGTCTACGAGCTAACAAATGAGCATGTTTTTCTTGCCTTCTATGTTTCAATCTCAGCATGTTTTAGTCACTATTTTGGCATGTTTTAACTCTGTTTTGAGCTGGTTTGGTCATTTGAGCTTAGTGTTGCATGCTTAAAATGTTTTGCCCTTCACTAGATTTAGTGTTTTTGGCTCTTAACATGTTGTACATGAGTTGTTTGCATGTTGTAGTATTATTTTGCATGCTATTTCAACACTGAAAGTTTGCAACTTCCTTCTATTCTTCACTTTTTAATTTGCTTTGAAAATGGTCTTGAGCCCCTTGTTGGCTTGAGTGTGAACTTAAGGTCTTCATACCTAATGGTTTTAACCCTCTCTTGAGGGTTCCTCTTAACTAACGGCATGAAGCCTCTTTCATGCTCAAGACACTTGTGGTTTAGGCCATCTTTCCAATTAGAGGACAATCACTTTGGACTTAACTGGTTAAAGAATGGTTGGCAATGCTAAAATGAGTAAACAAGAATTGGACAAGTAAAACATGACCAGGATAAGCATGTTGTGCTTGCATTGCATTGTGTTCAATTGGACGTTATAATGAACACAAGGTAGATTGGTCTATTTCATACTCAAAGTGATGAAATGAGCCAATTTCTTTTGTCTCCATCACCTTCGATCATGCATGATAGGGTGGTGGTTCCTAGAGTCTTGTTTTTGTGTATTTATTAAAAGTCTACGACTTGGATCTTTGGCCATCATGCATTGAAAATGCTTGATTGGTGGTTCTGGATCCAAGAGTGCCACTCCTTTGATGTTTTGAGATGATAAGGAGGTGCACGGTACAAACATATCCTTGGAAATGCTATAGTGGTGATTCAGCACACCAGTGGTCGGCAGTGGCCCACTGATGGCCGATAGTGCTACATCTTTGGCCGGCAGTGCTTCTTTTTGGCCGGCAGGTGGCCAACAGCAACCAATCATGGTTGGCAGGCCACTGGTGTAGCCCTCAACATTGTTTTGGTAAGGTGGAGCAGAAAGTTCTTGGAGTAACCCTGCAAACAGAGCCTCTCAAGAGCAAACCGGTGGGCTTTTCGGGGCGAAAACCGAGTACATGCATTTTCAACTTTCTAAAGTAGAGCTGAGGCAGTGTAGTTAGTGCTTTACATGTTTGGTGTACATTTGTATTGTAATTTAATTAACTAGTTTGCTAATTAGTTAAGTGTTGCAATAATTGATAAGTAGTTTACTAGTTATTCGATTAATTTGTAATAATTAGTCTAATTAATTTAATTAGATTAGTTAGATTAGCTTAGCTTATTCATTCGGACCCTCCTTCGCGAGGGCACAATATTGTAATAAGTGTGTGTGCGTGTGTGCATGTCTTCCAATCCCACGTCTTTCTCCGTTTTATTTATCCGCTTTCGATGGTTAGATTAGGGACATGTTTTGATTAGCATACCTTATGTTTTGCATGTTTGCATTATTCATTTGTCTTGCATGCACCAAGGCTCGGCTTATCATTCAAATTGCATTGTCAATTCAATACTTATTTGAATATGTGTTCTAAAGCATGTTATCAAATTGTATCACATGCCACATTAGTAGCCGAGCATATTGATTTCATATTGCATGTGTTGCATTAGGCATCTTAATATAGTTAGGATCATGCATATTTCTAACTAGCTTTTGTTTTGGCTTGGAGTACATTGTAAGTTTTACACTTTAGCATACTTGCATGAGTGTGAGTGTTGCCATGAGGCTATGTTCTTAAGTGATTAATTGCTTGAATGATTGTGGATGAAGGCTTGATTGTTTGAATTGGAACAATTCGATAAATGTAAGTTTTAAGCCCACTTTACGAAGTGGCAAAATCATGTTTTAAGCCCACCTGAGGGTAGCAAATCCGCATTTTAGCCCACTTACGAGTAACAATTTCAAACCATTTTAAAAAACAAGCATGAATTGTTTTGTTCCAATTCTCGCGATTTAGTCTATACTCGCTTGTGTGCGTTACATAGTAAAGTTAGCTAATAACCGGAATAATAACACATGTGTTTATCAAACAACATATCATGATAGTAGAGGTTGATCCTTTGATCGGGCGAGCGGGGGTGCTCATTTCAGGACCTTTCCCTCTCATACCCAAGTTCCCGAGCCGAGACAACTTTGGTGATGACAGACACGTGGCATTTGGCACGAGTCAGGGTTTCCTAAATTTTCCAAAAATAAAATATTTAGGTGGTGACTCTGTAATCTGGCAAAGCAGTCCATTTTTGGCGCTTTTTGATTCAAAATCGATTTTCCAAAATGATTTGCCGGATTTGAACTCTTTGGTGTTTATCAGTCTTACATTGCACTTTGTGAGATTAGATTCAGAACCGTGACAGGAGTCCGAACTGTAGGACCAATTCGCACCTCTCTGAAAGGGGGGACACGGAAAGAAAGTCGAGTCTACAGTTTCTGGCGACTCTGCTGGGGATTTAGAGAACTTGACTCGAACTCATGATATGTTGTTTTATTTACACTTATGTGTTTCTTTGCATTACATTTGCATAGGTGCGCCTGTTTGCCATCTGCTATTCCTGAACGGTTTGCCAGAGGCTTGCTTAGAAAAGCGTACCATAAGGTTGACCGGTTGCGGGCTCTGCTACGATGGGAACACAAACCTTGGATCTGGACTACCGCTGTACCATTTGATCCTCCTTTCACTTCTCGGTGTTTGGAGCGAGAGGTATATTAGGTGGTCTTGTTGAGGCACCCTTTTTCGACCAATTGACCTAGTTGCATATCGGAAGCCATAGAGACTGTTCCAAACTAGGACAGGTTGCTCACCCGAATGCAGGATTGTTTGAAACCGCATGTTTGCGTAGCGAACCCTAGCTCTTGACGAAACTAGGACAGGGTAACCCTACCCCCTCATAGGGGTGTTTTGGCTCTCAATTAACTGGTATGTGTTTTACAGTGAAACTGTACAGGGGTGTACATATCAGTTGCCAAGATGGGTATCTATTTCGGGGAAGAATTCTGTAAAGAGTACAGTCATTCAGCTATGCTCATATCTATTCTAGTGAAATCAGGCTGAGATGCTATCTGTTTTCTCTTTTGCAAGGTAGTCTTGGAACCATAGCTTCAGAAGGCTCCAATATCCCCCGGGTACTCTGGACTTGTATAGATAGACTTTGTCAGGTCGGAATTGGTTCAGAAGCAACCTGTGTTTACCTCACCCCCACCGGTTACAAGACGAAGGAGGTTCAGGCAGAATTTACTAGAACAATTTCTATAGCAGTCACACCTCAGTTCACCCAGGTCTAGTCTAGTCTGGGAACAATTGTCTGCATTCAGCTTAGCACGAGATCAATCACCCATTCCCATGGCTCAGTATCCCCCAGCCAGTGTGGAAGAACATATACAGCACCTGCAACAGACAATCGAGGCACTGTAGTAGGACGCAGTCCGTTAGGCTGAAGTCACAGCTCGTCAGGCCGAAGTGATAACCCGGCTACAACAACAACAGCCACAACCGACAGTGGTTTCTATATCTCATCCACCTCCCACGGGTAACCCGACACCCGGAGCCACTACCCATACTACTAATGTCCAAAAGACTCAGGGTAATCCGGCAGAGCCAATCCCAGAGCAAGCCTCTAAAGCTCCTGTCTATCAAGCCGAAGCTCTGTTTGAATTTGAGGTTGACCCAACTGCACTTAAGGTAAATAAATTGGAGAAGTTATTCAAACAAGCACAAGAAGTGAACTCCATCCCGGATTTAGATGACGGGTATACTGAAGCTGCAGTTACCTTACCGGAGCGGTTTAAAATGCCGCATATCGACCGCTTCAATGGCTCTAGAGACCCAATGGTGCATCTCTGCTTGTTTTCTGATATCCTGAGGCCAATGGGTTTGACCCCAACCTAGAAGTTGTCTCTCTTCAGCCAAACCATGTCTGGGATACTTGTAATCTGGTATGCTAAATAGGAGGACTCTGCGAAACAGAACTGGGAAGAGCTGGTTAAGGCCTTTATTGCTCAATACTCCTACAACACACAGATCGAGGTCACAACTCATGATCTTGAAGTCACCCACCAAGAGCCAAATGAGGGTTTCTCAGAGTTCGTGACGAGATAGAGAGCGAAAGCCTCGATGGTGACTACAAGGCCTTCCGACAAAGATCAGATCAGGATGATTGTTCGGAATCTACATAGCAAGTTGCTGCAAAAGATGATCGTCCTACCTCTGTTTACCTTCCCAGACCTTCATGAAATGGGGGTTCAAATCGAGGATGCCCTCAAACAAGGGATCTTTGTGGAAGATAATGAGCCTGTGAAGAAGAATGTTGTTCGCAGTTCGAATGCTACTACTGATGGTAGCACAGCTGCGAAATGCTCAGAAGTAAACACTATCACCACTTTTCTCAATGGCCAAAAACCAACTACTTCAACTCGGCCCCAAGCCCGAAATTTCTATCCTCTTTACATGAGTCTCTCTCAAGCTTTGAAATTGCTGTGAAAAGAAGGGTACCTAGAGCTCCTAGAACTTTAACCCCTTTCAAATCCTCTTCCACCAAGATATGACCCAGCTAAATATTGTGCCTATCATCAATAGCATGGTCATGATATGAACCGTTACATTTGCCTTCATCATAAGATTCAGGATCTTATTGACGAAGAGACCATAGCTCCATCAAAAGGACCTCAGGTTAGTACTGACCCGTCACCTCTACATCTCAATTTAATCCATACACTC
This sequence comes from Camellia sinensis, assembly GCF_004153795.1. Lineage (NCBI taxonomy): Eukaryota > Viridiplantae > Streptophyta > Magnoliopsida > Ericales > Theaceae > Camellia > Camellia sinensis. The sequence goes on along the minus strand of NW_021025073.1, from coordinate 78,997 downwards.
CCATCCGCCTACAACCCCAGTATATACATCACCCCGGCCCATCTACCCAAGCTTGAGGTGTTTATTCTAGAAAGCATGAACTTATGCATGATGGATGCACTTGAACTCCAATTATCTCAAACTTATGAACCCACTACTTCTGAGCTGATGAAAATGATTGAAGATCTTTAGAGAATAGTGGCAGATTTGGCCTTTGGGATATTGGCTCCGTCATCGACCACATCACATGCCAGAAATCTCACGCCAAATGGCTCCCCAATCTCTGGGCGAGTTGCAATTGAAAATGGCCAACTTGAAGCCATCCTAGGTCTAGGCAATGACATGTCGACAACAATTGGGCTTCGCTTTGATATAGCGACCTGATCCCTTGACAAAGTGGAGACAAGTGGTCAGAACAAGGTAGGGGTAGACATTGGTCCCTATGAACATCTTCAGTGGGTTGTCGAGGCTTTGAAAGCCGAAGGACTGAACAAATAGCAAGTGCTCGTAATTGTTGCAAAAACTGTGGATGACACTTTTGCTACTCAAGTTCGGGGCATTTCAAATTAAGGGGCAAGCCAAAAAAAAGGGATGTCGTACCAGAAACGCCCCTTTCAGCTCCAATCCTATACTTGGAAGAGATCAGCAAACCCAGTCAGCACCTGCCAATCCCTTTGCCAGTACATTCAACACATCCAATCCAACTTCACAAACCTCGAGTCATCAACCCCAAGGCCAAAGGGTTTTCACCCTGCTTTACGTGTCCATATCCAAAGCCATGGACGTGTTGATCAAAAAAGGCCATCTCAAACCCCTAGAGCCTCGGCCTCTCCCGGATCTCCTTCCTGCCAAGCATAATCTGGTCAAGTACTGTGCCTTCCATCAACAAACCGGTCATGACACTGATGTTTGTTTTCGTCTTCGCCATGAAATATAAGATCTAATTGATAAAGAGGTCATCGTCGCACCAGGTCTTGTAAAGTCTATCGGTACTGGATTGATGAACTTGGGGGATAGTGTGACTATGTGATCGGGAGATGAACCACCTGCTGATGGCGCTCATTGTTACTCCAGATGTGGTGGATGACACGTACTATTTTGAGCAATGTGCAAATGTTGGTTATTTTACTTCCTGACTTGGGTATTGAGTTAGTTCTGTTGTGTTGTATTGAGTCTGTCTTGTTGTATCGAGTCAGTCCTGTTGTGTTAGAGTCGGGTGATTTCGGGGGCGTTACATCGGGCATCACTTGCTTGTTTTGTGTTTGTCTTTTACACTTTTTCTTTTGAGCCTGTTTCTGCCATGAAGCCAATTGTGCCAGAAGATTTGAATAAAACGACAGTGTTTTTCACCTACTTTTCTGTGCCTTGAAATCATTGCATTGATGTAAGTTTTTCAAAACTTTTTGAACACTGTGATGAAAACAAAGAGGAAATAATTCCTTGGGATTTGCAAAAATTTGATCAACTGAGAGAAAGAGAGGCATGCTAAGCCCTTAATGAATGAGATCATGTTTGTTAATGTGAGTACTAAGAAGGATCCTAGCTTGATTCAGATTGGTTCTACAATGTCTTCACGAACGACTAGTCGCTTTCTTAAAAGATTTCAAAAAATATTTTGCGTGGTCCTGCAAAGACATGCGTGAAATTGCTCTTGAGATTGTGCAGCATAGGATCACTCTCGGCCTCGAGACTCGACCCCTTTTGCTTTCGAACCTTCAACCTTGACTCAAAATGTTCAAGCAAGTAATCACAATACGAGGTTTGCATGATCGGATTGGAAGTAGCCCTTAAACTAGGGGCAAGAAGGTCAGATATTGTCAAAGGAAACTAGATCAGAAGTAGCTCTTGAACTAGGGGCAACAAAAATGTCAGATGTGCTCTAAGATTCAAAAGATGGGTCATTCCGCAAACCAATGAAGACTGGAAAGAAAGCCAAATTCTAGCGGCTGGAAGAAGAAAATTTATTGTTGAAGGACAAGCGAGTTCCTATCCACAACACTAGGGGCAATTCAAACCCGATTGGATGGGCTCCTACACCATCAACGAACAACAGCCATTATCCTGGATTCAGATCGCTTCGAGATCTCAAAACTGATCAACATGGACAAGTTACACTTTTTTATCCTTGAGAGGCTCGCTGAGCCGAAAACCCGGAAGGGCGACCCAGACAAAAGTTAGAGCAGAGAAAAAGAAGAAAAGGAACAAAAATGAAAAAATGAAGGAAATAAAAAAATGAAAAGAAAATGAAAAGAAGAAAAGAAAGGAAAAGAAAAACAAAGCTCACAAATGTTGAAAACCCAGAAGGGTGACCTTGGCATAAGTTAGAGCACAAAAGGAGAGTGTCAGCACCCGAGTGTACCTTAACCCGGAACTACGTCAAGCCTGATTCCCATGTTTGGGATACGTAGGCAACTTCATCCTGAAGTCCGGCCCCAATCATTTTTAGCCTGCTTGGCTCATCCATGTTGATTGGTTTATCCTTGTTCAAACTCGGCTATCTTATCCAGGTCCAAATTGGCTTGTCTTCATTCAAAATCGGACTGACCTATTCCGTTGGAAAGATTCAGTTGCCAGACAATTCAAGTTCAGATATGAGGTTGTGCATCTCGAGAGTAGATTCTATGTTGGTTGAGCAGTGGCCATTTGCAAAAACAGTTTTTGAGAATTTTTAATAAGGTTGACTAGTTTTCTCGAAAATTATTCCATTTCCCCAAAACTGGACCATATCTTGGACCCAAAAAAAGAAAATTTTCAGTGCTCACAATTTGACTTGCATGATTTCAAATCAAAAAATTGAACAAGCATGTTAATCTAATTCTCATATTGGTCAAATTGTTTTAGTAGAAAGCCAAAACAAAAAATGGTCAAAATGATGAATTAGTGGCATAGTTGAGTCAGGTTATCTGTCTTTTCCCCATTATCAATGTATTCTCCAGAAAGGGCACAACTGAAGCTAATAGCAGAGGGTTGAAAGCTCTCTCGTCCTTTGAGCAGCGAGGTATTAAGCCAAGTGCGAAGCATGAACTGGAATGGAGCAGGATATCCCACTTTTTCATATGGACAGGTCTGATCACATCCAAACTGGCCGAGCACATCGTTAATTGATGTCAAGAAGAAGAATCTAGTAGAATACTAGGGGCACAAGCCCACAACTTCTTGTTTATCCATCAACCACCCAAGGGAGGGATAAAAAAGAAGAAAGATTGAAGAATAGAGAGATGTGCGCTGAGAGAAAAGTGAGGAAAGGGCTTTTAAGAAAAAAAAAAAGATTGAGTGCCAAAGTGATATGAGAATAACAAATGAGAAAGGGTGGGAAACATTACCTAGAGAAGCCGTGGGCTCCCTGTGAACCGAGAGGTCTCTCGCCTTTGTAACACATCTGAGTGTTGTGTGTGTGTTTTTGTTTGCCTCGATTCTTGTTTTGAGTCGTTTCGAGTGTCAATAGATGTATTTAGGTTGTTTACCTTTGTTTTCCTTTGTTGAGTCGTTTTGACTATGGTCAGTCGTAGGCTCAATACCCGGTTAAGAACTCATTTTAAATTCAAAATAAATCGTTTTGTGCTCAGAGTGTTGTGTCATTCCCACATATGTGCAAAATAGAATTCTTTATTTCATAAACTGTAGGGTTCAACCCAGGTCATGTAAGAACAATAGAACAAGGACCTAACTGAAGCTATATAGGTTCTAGACTGCGAAGCAAAAGAAAAGAGGGAAAATCAAAGCATTTGAGTTTGTTTCAACTTCAGCAAATTCCGAGATTACATTCCATATGCATCTCCTCAGGCCTTGTCAATGCTCCGAAGTATGAGTGTGCCTTTGCCTCAAGCTCAAGCCTGCTTCAAGCCAAAATGGTGATCAGAAGTGTTATCCTCGAATATCATTCCCTGCTAGGGGCATCTTGGCTGTGTTTGCAACGAGTTCCTAGGTGACCAACTGCGACGGTGGAAACTAGAGTTCGAATGGTGCTGCCTAGAACACAAAGGTTTGGAATTTTCGAGACTAAAATCTGGTTTAACTACCCAAGGGTGTATCATTGGCTTGAAATCTATACGGCAACCCCATAGGTTGAGATAGCATGTGTGCGCTTCAATTCTGGATACTGAACCAACCTAGTCTACCACCCCATTGGAGAATAGGGAAAGTTGTGAATATGATCAGGAAGACAAGCGGCATTCGTGGCTTCTACATTCAGAGGTTACCCCTTGTTAGCGTTTCAGGACCTTTGTACTGTGAGTTGAAGGTAAGAGTTCGAAGAATACAATGGAAGATCCCCGTTAGAGTAAAGCGGTTCATCGCCACTCGCCCCATGATGTGCTTTCTAAAGTGCCGTTTTGTTTGTGCATTGCATTCCCTAAACATCATGCACTACATTGCTTGTAACATGTATCATATCATCGCACTTATTGCATTTATTTGCATCTTGTGTTATCTTGTATCATTTATCCTTTTACGTTGAGCAGTGTTTAGGATCGTTGTCACTCGGGACTTATCTCAAGATGCGTGGAGCGCACTCCTGATTGCTTTTCTTTAGACCTCTTCTCACGATTTCAGCGTGGTTAGAGTGTTTCTTTTCCTCACACGATTTCAGCGTGTTTGGAATTTATCTCAAGATGCGTGGAACGCATTCCTGATGGTTGCTTTCAGACCTCTTCTCACGATTTCAGCGTGGTTAGAGTTTTCTTTTCCATCAGCGTGTTTAGAATTTATCTTAGGATGCGTGAAATGCATTCCTGATTGGCTGTTTTCAAACCTCTTCTCACGATTTCAGCGTGGTTAGGGTTTTTTTTTTCCTCACACGATTTTAGCATGTTTAGAATTTATCTCAAGATGTGTGGAATGCATTCCTGATTGGTTGTTTTTAGACCTCTTCTCATGATTTTAGAGTAGTTAGAGTTTTCTTTTCCTCACACGATTTCAGCGTGTTTGGAATTTATCCCAGGATGCGTGGAACGCATTCCTGATTAGTTATTTTCAGACCTCTTCTCACGATTTCAGTGTGGTTAGAGTGTTCTTTTCCTCACACGATTTCAGCGTGCTTGGAATTTGTCTCAGGATGCGTGGAATGCGCTCCTGATTGGTTTGTTTTCAGATCTCTTCTCACAATTCCAACGTAGTTTGAGTGTTCATTTCCTCACACGATTTCAGCGTGTTTGGGATTTGTTCTTCCTCCTCTCACGATTCCAGCGTGGTTGGAGTATGTTACCCTTTTGCATCTATTGCATTGTCTGTTACATTCATTACATCATACCATGTTATCGACTGCATCCTTTCCATGTTAAGCTTAGTCTGGCATGTGCTTATACATTTCCTTCGTTGAAGCATGGTTCCGTGGTAATGTGTACGAGCCAATTCTACTAAGAGAATTGTGGTCTGAGGGTTTCAGCACATTTTCTGTGTTAAACGTGCTTTATTTTGTGCCCATGCCTTTTTCTAGGTAAAATGTGGTTTGGCCGCGCGCCTTATTCACTTCATCCATTGCATTCATTGCATTCTACTTTGTTTTGTTACATTTAGCATTTAGGATCATGATCTTTCCTCAACAGATCATTCCTCACTCATATCATCCCACCCGATTACTTGTATTCTTTCTATGAAACACATAGTTCTGCATGTGCATATGCCTATTCCACTAAGAGAATTGTGGTTTAAGGGTTCCGGCACCTTTTCTATGTTAAACGTAGTTTGATTTTGTATCTCCATCCTTCTATGATATTTGTGTGGTTTTGCACTGCTAGTGGTTTGATTATATCATTGCATTGTCTTGTTACATTGTATATCATTTTGCATCCTGCCCTTGAACTACGCTGGTTTGATTCCTTGCAAAGGGATACATAGGCAACTCTCGGGTTCAACCAACTGCATTTGCATTTTATTTGTATGCCCAAGTCTTTGGCCTTGTCAAAAATTGGTCGTCTCTGGGCTTTGACATTCACTCACGTCATTTCATGACTTCCGAGTTCTGTTAAAGAGGGGCAACTGTAGACATCCCGTTTTTGACCGCCCTTAAGACTTGGGCGCCACTAATTGTTTACTTGGTGATGAAAGATATGTAGCGTAAAGGTTCGGTTTCTTAGCAAGAGGAGCTTCAACTCCCAACCTCACACCCCATTTTTGAACTAAAACTATTTCGACCAAAGCTTTTAGACCTTAAAACACTCTCTTTCAAAATATTTTTTGTGAAATTTGATTAATTTGTGAAATTGTTGAGGCTTTATTAATTTTATTAATTAATTTTCTGGGCTACTGAGGTTTTATTAATTTGTTGAGGTTTTATTAATTCTATCAATTTTTTCATTGAATGGAATGATTTGTTGAGAGGCTTGGAAAATTTGATGTTGTTCATTTACTTCTGTTGGAAGTAGAAGTAATGTAGAAGTAGACTGTATATATGCATGCAATGTATGTATTGTCTTTGTTGAAGTAGACTGTTGTTCTACAGTCTACTTCTGTGGGCTGTAATATATACATTACATGTATTTACAAATACATAAACAAAGAAGTAATTTGATGTTGAAGTAGACTGTTGTTCATTTACTTCTGTTGAATTTTGTGGGCTGTTTTTGTGAAATTTTATTAATTTGTGAAATTGTGGCTGCTGGGGTTTGCTAAAATTTGTGAAATTGTTAGAAAAACTGATGTTGTATTTGTTGAGATTGTATATATTATAGCCCACAAAAATAAATTGCTGAGACTGTATATATTTGTTGAGACTGTTATAATTGTTGAGACTGTTGTTCTAGTACATGGGAAGCCTTATTGAGTGAATGCCCATTAAGCTGTAATACAACAAACAAAGATACGCCCTGCTATGCCTAATTCCTCTTGGGCCTGAGTTGAGTCAGTTTGTCCCTCCACTGAGCTATAATAGACAACAAAAATACCCCCTGCTATGCCCAATTCCTCTTCGCCCTGCAAGAAGACATCAAATTTCTTATGCTGAGATGTAATTGTGTTGTTTCTCACATTAAACCTAACAGTTCAAATTATACCTATTGTCAATGGTTGAAAAATCTGTAATTAACAAAACAATATAGCAGCTAATTTTTATTAAATGTCCAATTGCAAAGACAAATAAAAAATCATGATTGAGCCTATAGAGTGACAGAGCAAAGTGATATGAAATCATTTTGAAATCATCAAGAATGTCTGCCAGCATTTCAATCTCAAGAGGTTCTTTGGGCTAATTCTTCTTGTTTCCATCCACAACTTAGTAGTTTTAGATAACAACCAAAACTTGTATTGAATAAGGAGAAAGTCAGGTTCTAATCAATTTATTGAGCTCTTTGTTTCCTAAACATCTTAGTTTTTTTATTTATATTTTAAATGAACATTTTCGTTTACTTTGGCTCTATTTTTTTGCAAATGTCAACATCAAGTGTTAACGGCAGTACGTCAAATCAATTGACATTTTTGACAAAAATTGTCCTAAATGTCATAAAAAAACAACTATTTGAATTTCTGAGACGAAGCGAAACAGAAACAAATTATTTTATTGTTGTCAAGATTGCAATGGTTTTATTGGATGGTGCTTGTCTACAAATGCACAATGTAGAGCTGAAGGAGAAATGCAAATGGAAAATATGTCAACTGTCGCCGAACAGCTTCGATTTATAAGCGAAGAAATTCGCTTTCAAAGTGAACAACTTTAATTTCAAAGCGCGGAGATGATTAAATTGGAAACAAGCACAAATCGAAGTTCGTGTCGTATGTATGGGTTGTTCCTATTACTTGTAATTGGTATTGTATCCGTTATGAAGATGTAATAATATATATGCAAGTTAGAAGTAGAAGTAATGTATTTGTCTTTGTTTATACATGTAATGTATGTATTGTAAGATTGTTGGTATCAGTAATGTATTGCGGGTTGGTTGGTGCCCCATTTATTTGAATGTAGCTATTAGTTATTCTCCCATTTATTTGAATTTAAAATTGTTAGCATTTATCCTCCACAAAATTCATCTATTCTCATCTTCCCAGATGCACTGTATAGCAAAATAATAAAAAAAAGCTGGAATTCAAAATGAAGTGAAAAGTTGGAATCCACAAAATTCATCTATTCTCATCATATTCTCATTTTTGCTCCCAGATAGTTCACTGCTGGAATTCAAAATGAAGTAAGCCCATGTATAGCATGAGAATAGGTGGAATAATAACAAACTCAACCAACCCATTAAGCAAACCAGTAATTCAAGGTGAAGTAAGCCAACCAGTCCAAACTTGACCAATGAATAACAGAATTTGCTTGTCTTTAAATGGCCAATAATAACAACATATCACATAACACATGTAAGGGGGTTACACAAGCTGCAGGGATGTCCATCTACACAATTTGTGTCCAATATATCACAAACTCAACTAACTTATTAACAACATATCAGTAGCTATTTCCAAACATTGTTCCTATTGCAAAAATAACATAAAAATTGGCCCAAATCCGAACAACGTAAAAAAATACACCCAAATCTCAAGATATAATAACATCATCGTTCATTCAGGGATGTCCATCTACATGATTGTCAGCGGGACTATGTGAGGCTTGCGACATTTGGACTGCAAAGTGTTGAACACTAGTACCTCGAAGCAACTCCTGAAACGATGTCTGAGTGGGATAGGCTAAAGGCATTGACTAAGGCGTATTACTTCCCTACAATAGTGTTAAATTTATTAAAATATTGATACCATGTATACTACCATTTGAATGTAAAGTATGTAACCAATTATAACTTACATCATATGTAGGATACATGACATGATGAACACTTGTATGACCCATGGCAAAAAGGAGGTTGATTTTGAGATACAGGCCGAGATTGAGAAATATAGAGACCATGACCATGACCCTAAAATGCAGTGAAATAAAGTAAATAATATATGAAATGAAAAAAAAAATTAATAATGCATTTTAATTTTACAAAAAACACACAATATGAATTATTACCTGAACATAATTACTACACATGCCGAAAGGAGGTTGAGATTGACCTTGGGAGTATAAACAGCAACACCCTATGCAACCAATGCAGGAAAAAAAAATAAAAATTCACATGACTATATTGCAAGAACAACCAATGAAGATATGTAGGAGTCTTAGTTATCCAACAACATTAATAAAGTAAAACAATGGTTCTGTATGAGGTTCAATTTCCCTAAGGTCTATGCATGTCAAAGGTTGCATACAAAATTAAATATTACCTGTATTGAATGATTACCCACGGCGGAAGAAGGTTGAGATTGACCTTGAGAAGCAGGACTTATAACTAACATGAGAGAGCCCCACCACACTCACATAAGAGGCCGATGAATGAAATGGAGTTGCCTCGAAATGCGTGCACACGGGCACGCAAACCGAGGGCAATGGCATACGCAATGCAATAGCTGGAAATGGATGAAATCATGCTAATGGAATTTCAGCACTGAAATGTGGGGAAACAGCCCCGAAATGAGGCGAAAACACAACCATACATGGAAATAGTCCGAAACATGGACTTTTGGCACCCGAAATGGCTTACAGCTAAACAAAGCATGGCACAATATGGACATGGAGCATGAAGACAGAAGCAAAACAGCTTCAAAATAAGCATTTTTCTAGTAACAAGTCATGGCAAACAACAAGCAAAGATAGGGCAACAATGGCATGCAAAAATGGCCCTAAACATGAGTTATGAAGCAACTCAGCGATGCTAACTCGAACAGGTTAGGGCCCTTCAACAACATTGAAGAGGGGCCCAAAATAAGACTATTTACAATTTTGGAAAGCCCCAAAAACAGTATACAAATATATTAAATGCAATGCAAAAATGAGGCTCAAAGTGGCTATAACATGAGGTATACAAAACATTCACCAAACAAGAAAATACCCTTAATAAAACATGTTCAGGAGGTCAAAATAAAGCCACCTTTAGGTTCCGGACCAAGGTACAAAAACAG
>NW_021025073.1:22689-38223 GCF_004153795.1 Camellia sinensis | reverse complement strand
CAACATCAGGGGCTGCCAAGGCATGGCAAAATGGGACCAAAAAGAGAACATAAGGCAAGTTATAACATGGAGGTCCGAAACAGTGTTGAGCCCTTCTTCCAATGTTGAAGAAGCGGCTCAAAAATAAGCCTATCTACAGCTTTTACTACATTGCCCAAAAACAGATACACATTAGGCCAAAATAACATGCAAGATTAGGCCTACAAAGGGAGATAAAGAAGGATGCTAGCTACTATCCTCAAACAGCAAGAGGGTCCTCAATCAAACTGAAGAGGGACCTCAAAATATGATGATTGAGTTGGGTCGGAGCCCAAAAGTGGGCAAGGAAAACTATGGCTTAGATATGACGCAGAAAAAGGCTAGAAAGGGAAGATGAAGACTCACCTTTGATAGACCAATGAACCAGGCACCTCTTGCGACCAAGTTTTAGGTGCTCCTAGCTTCTGGGAGAATCGCTCAGGCTGGAATGGGTGTTGGGATGCCTATGCTATGAGTTGATGAAAGAAATTGGCCCAGAACAAGGTTTTGATCAACGTCTAAATACCCACAATGTAGAGAGAGGAGTAGACTATAGACAGAGAGGGTGATAATATATTTATAGTATGTATTAGGTCTTGTTTTGCTCCAAAAAAATTCCAACCTCAAACAAAGGAGGGAGAGGTGCTTATATAAGCATGCTAAGCTTCTAAGACAGCTTCAAAGGGGCCAAGGGTTCAAGGGGGGTTGCAAGGCCTTCTAGAGGACAGCTAAAACAAGAAGCTTGGCCAAAAGGTTCAAGCTTCTAGAAGGTTAAGGGGTTCAAAGGCTTCACAAGTGTGCAAAACACACACATGGATGTGGCGGATCGATTCTGTGCATTCAGCTGGCACAGCTGGATCCACTCTAATCTGCAGAATGCTCCGGAGGTCGTGCGGCTAGCAAAAATTGCCGGTCAGCAAATAAAGTTGGCCGGTCGGCCAATAAATTTAGCTGGCCGGATAATATAGTGCCGGTGGATGGCCGGTAAAGGTCAAAAAAACTGCCCCGGTTTGGTGTCCAAATTGAAGCCCCGGAAGTTATTTCCAATGGCGCAAGCCTGGCATTAAAATTCCTTCTGTGCAAACAATGTTATGCCTTTTCGTGAAGCCGCGCAGATTCGATCCAACCGGGATGTACCCAACTTCAACCAATCAATCTCCCCACCCGGACTTGGCTTTAAAAGAGTCTTGAGGTATGCAAATTGAAGCCCCGGAAGTAAGCTTTCCGATGGTGGCGGCCTCATAGCTAAACTCCAAGTGTACAGACAGATAAGCCCGATTCAGCGAGGGCTGCTTGTCCCTCTCTTAGCAATTCTTGCCTATCTTCTTCTCCAACTTGGCTTCTCCCCTCTTCTCCTCTTTTCTTCAACTCCAAACCCCTAAACAAAGTGTTTTGAAGGATTTGCCTCTCTGCTTGCCGAAGAAACTGATTCTTTGCCCTGCACATCTCTCAACACCGAGCAAACCATCAGTAGTGCCCAAGTCTTAAGGGCGGTCAAAAATGGGGTGTCTACAGTAGTGAAGAGATGCGATGTTGTAATGGTAGATGGAAGTGTTAGGGGACGGGGTAGGCCTAGATTAACATTGACTAGCGTTTTAAATAGAGATATGAATCTACTTAATTTGATTAATGAAATGGCCTTTGATAGGGCCGCGTGGAGAAGAAGGATTCATGTAGCCGACCCCATTTGATGGGACTTAAGGTTTGGTTTGGTTGGTTGGTTGGTATGTCAAATGATTTCCGTATTATATATTCTGTATTTTAATATCAAGCTCTGTTTAGCCCCATAATTATCCATGGTGAATTTTATGCCCTTGTGCTCTTAGTATAATATTTCGCACTCTGCCATGTGCTTATAGCTGTTACCAATTTTTAGGAAACAATGCAATTTAGAAATAGCTTTTGGAGAGTCTTAGACACGGGGTTGTGGAATAAACACACATAACACTTTTATAGTATTTATAATTCTATTATTCATATGTAAATATCAGCATTTTTGATTAATAAATTTTGTTATAAGGTAAAAGCTCCAATGATTATTTTAGTACCCTCACTTAAATATTTTTCCGCTTACGTTTAGTAATTGTTTAAGAATTGGTTGGAAGTAACTTCACTTACTGGCCATCACGATACTTAACCTTTGAGTACGGGGTACGAGTCGCGACAAGTGGTATTAGAGCCTAGGTTTTTAAAATTGTTTTTGTAAAAGCATTGGAGTATAAAACACATGTACAAATAGGATGGGGGGAACATTGAGTTAGATTACAGGTTGTATTTAAATTAAATATTTGTATAGCAACAATCATGGTATAGATAATTATGGTAATTAAGATGAGTTATTTGTTACTCTATATATATTTGTATGTATCTTTCATGTTGAATAATTTGAAGAAGAAAAAAAACAATTAAAAAAAAAATCCGTATTATATGTTCCGTAGCATTTGACAAAAGAAAAAAAAAATCATTTTGACTTTTTAGAAGTGGGTTCAAGTTTATAATCTTTCACAAAATCAATGAAAAGTTTTTAAAATCACCTATTGTTTCTCATTTTGGCCCCAAAGCAGTTTTTGACGAATAAACAGTGAGTTGTTTTTTGTAGTAGCATAATAGTAATAAAGTTATATTTTATGTTGTGATAAATAATTTAAAATATTGAACCGTAAGAAAATCATGCTCTTGTGGATGACTTTGGAAATTTGATTTGGATCATGTAGATTCAAATTAGAATTCTTGATAATTTTTGAGGTAATGATTTAGCAATATTTCATATCAGATTAATCATCAAATTTATTCTTAATATATATATATATATATATAAATATAAATATCATAGTGCGCAACGGATAACTTACACGACAAATTTCGAGGACGAAATTTTAAAATGAGGGAAGATTGTAATAGCTCGAAAATTTAAGTTGTCCCTTAAATTTCATATTAGTATTATTTAATTATAAATGAGAAAAATATAATTTTATGTATGAAAAATCTAGAAATCCCCTAGATATTGAATAGATGAAAATCCTAAAACTTTAAGAGCATGCAGCATAAATAGATGAAAACTAAGACACATGCACCCGACACATGCACCCGACAAATGGCATGAATACATGAAATCCTAAAACACATGCACTCGATAACATTTCTCCCCCTTTTTTATACGAATTGACAAAGGAAGCTCAAACAACGAAAGCAAGATCAAAGAGCACACAAGTGGGGACAAGATGATGGAAATTTAATAACCTGCGAGAAGTAAGAAATAAACAAGCAGTGGATAGCAACACACAAACCAAATAATGCCAAACTTTCTTACAAAACCAATCCAAGATGAACCAAACTCCCCCTTACCAAAAGCAACCACAAACACTGAAAATAGTGAAAAAAAAGAAAAAAAATATGGTGAAACAAGTAAGGAATTTCATATTTGTACCTTAAAACACACAAGATTATCCAAGAAACACAATTACTTGAAAACACAATGTGTACAGCCTCTAGAAGATTCCTTATAAAAAAAAAGTGATGCATTATGTGAAAAGCATAGATCCCATGAACAAAGTGTGTGTGTGACTCTTGGAGTTCAAGAAACACTAGTTTCAAATCCTAGTAGTGATATGAAAGCTGAACCTCTGACAAGAGAATCTAAGCACAACTAAGGAAAGTCAAACCATTAGGAAACAAGGGGTATTTGGTGAGTAAAAGGGGAGGCTCCCTCTTAGTCAATAATTTTTTCTTTCTTTCTTTCTTTTGCATAATTTTTTCTTTTCTTTCTTTTGCACATTTTTTTCTTTCTTTCTTTTGCACACTCATTGGCGGCTAACACATTTAAGAGTATGGAAACCGAACTAGAGAAGCATGAAGACAATAAGGATAGCCTGGTTGTAACTCTGAGGTAGCCTTTTCTCATGCCTTAACTACAAAGAACTGAGGGGAAAACTGTGGAGAAGCAAAAAGATAGAAGGTGGTTAAGAGACTCAACATCACCCATGATATGCTAGTACAGGTCGATTCCTCTAGAAAAGCAAAAGATATAATGCTAGAAGTCCATAGAGAAAAATGATCACTAAGGCAGAAGACTCCGATATTTGCTAATCCAAGAATGTGTACAGAATGAGACATACTAATCAAAGAACACACACTCCGAAATGAGTACTGACTAGAGAAAGCACACACTTATAAACATGTAATGGATATTCTCATAAATACCAATATGCAACAAGGACTTCTCAAAAATTTCAAGCTTGCAAAACCATACTAAGAAAATCTTTTTGGATTTTTTTTTTCCTTTTTAAAACAAAGCAAGACAGAAAATGAACAAGCACACAATAAACGACCCCCCAAAAAAAAAAACCAACAACAAAAAGAAAAAAAAAAACTAAAACGAATAAGCAAATTAACACAAGTCAAGTTTTCTCACCCAAACCGTTTTAGTATAAACAAAGTTGTGAGAATTGCGATTCTTGTGTCTTGATGTTGTGGTTCCCTTCCCTTTCAATGGGAACCCGTCTCGACGTGGTTTCCAACTTCTTATTCCTAAGTCTAGGCAAATGCAAACTCGCTTCATGTTTGGTCTCAAGCACATCAAAATAGCAAGGTCTATTATGACTCTTAACCTCATTACGGCCAATGAAGTATCTCCTATCCCACGAGATGTTGGAATTTCTTCCATCTCTATGAGACACTCTCCCATGCAACTCATAACAATAAGGGCGAATATGACCATACATACCACAATGATGACAAATAAAAATAGATTGTACCTTCTTTTCTTTGGCCTTACCAACTCTAGGAAGTTTAAGAAGTCCATCCTCATGTTGAATATTTTGTTCTCATTTTCCTTGAGTTCTTGTATCATGAGTTGTAGATGCACTCGATTTTTGCTCTTTGTTATCACCAAAGCCAATGCCACTCTTGTCAGAACACATTTGTTGAGACCCAATAATATTTTCCAAAGTCTTTGATCCTTTGTTCCAAAGACCAATGGTAGCCATAGCACATTTGAGCTCTTCATCTTTCTTGATCATTAGTTCTTCCAAGGCAACTTGAGACATCTCGAGAGTTTCAATCTTTTCTTCATACGTTGCATAGATTTGTTATAGCTCATTTCTCTCTGTCTCACAAGTCAAGAGGTTTGCACAAAGAGCTTGTTGATCATTAGATATCTTGACAGCATCATTTCTAGCCTCATAAATCTCATCCTTTAATTTGACATTCTCACTTTCACATGCTTTGAGTTTCATAGTGAGTTTGTCATTCAATTTGGATAAGTTAAGAGATTCTTTATACAACTTTTCATAAGCTTGCTGAAGCTCTTCATTATCACTCCCTGAGGATTCATCATCAGTGTTATTCTCAACCGGCCTCTTCGGATAATCTGTTCGTCCTTCAGTTTCGGAAGCCACCATAAAAGCAAGGAATTGTTCATGCCTCTCATCGCCTTGTGGTTCGTTGTCACTTTTATCTTTATCAGTCTCTGATTCTTCATCCCCAGTGATAGTGAATGCTTTCTTCTTCCTCAAACGAGTAGGGCATTCTTGAGCAAAGTGGCCAAATCCTTAGCATTCATATCATTATACTCTCTCAGGGTTCCCTTGTATTTTTCCTTTCTCTTTCTTGGTTGTAGAATTAATTTTGAGTTTATCTTTGCCTTTAGATTTATGAGTTGATTCCAAAAGATTAGGATTCTTTTTCAGAAAAGACTTTTTAAATTGTTTTACAAAAGCATCCGTAATCTTGGAATCAATTTCACAATCCTCATCAGAATCCTTTCCAACTGTATGAGCACTATTAAAAGCAATATCATCTTTTTGTTTCTTTTTGAAATTTCTATGTGCTTCATAAGTTTGGAGATTTCCAACCAAATGATCCAGCTTGAGGTTGTCAACATCTTGCGCTTCCTTAATAGTCGTAACATTTGGTTGGAACTGATCGGGCAAGGATCTCAAAATTTTTCCCACAACCTTGGATTCCGGTATTTTTTTACCTAAATTGAAGCGGGAATTTACAATGTCACTCAACTTCGCATAAAATTCATCAAAAGTCTCACTATTTTTCATTGAAAGGTTTTTGAAACTAGACGTGAGCCTTTGAAGTTTTGAGCGTTTAATAGAAGGAGTGCCCTCATGAATAGTTTGTAAGATATCCCAAGCCTCTTTTGCGACTTCACAATTACAAATATGACTAAACTCTTCAGGTGTGACAGCGCAAAAGAGAGAATTGATAGTTTTACTATTCCAGCTACTATTTTGATAATCAATTGTGTCCCACTTATCAATTGGTTTGGGAAAGGTTACTCCATCAACAGTAATTGTTCGTTCAGTCCACCCATGTATGACAGATTGCTAAACTTTTTCATCAATAGATTTTAAAAATGATCTTATCCGAGCTTTCCAAAAAGAATAATTGGATCTGTCAAGTAGGGGTGGTCGAACCATAGAATTTTCCTCATGAATTGAATCCATTATCACAAATCAAACAAGATCTCGCTCTAATAGTTTTCTTTTAAAAAAAAAAATAAAGCGACCTGCTTTGATACCAATTGAAAAATCTAGAAATCCCCTAGCTATTGATTTGTGATTATGTACCAATTTTAAGCAATAAATAACAATCCTAATTAAACAATCAAGAAAAATTAACACAACGATTTTAACGTGGAAAAATCACAATTGGAGTGCCTCCAATTGTGATAAAAAAATCACGAGTAAAAGCCACAAAACAATCCACTAAGAAGACAAAAGGAATTATACAAGTGCACTCTCAATTACCTAGCAAATCCACGCCCAAATTGAACCGACCCCTATATGCCTCTTCCACCACGGTCTTCACCTCGAAATCGTCTTGCCCAGCGTTGAATCCACAACGCCGATGTCGAATCCACGACAATGAGCCACTCCAGAATGCACCAAAGCTTCAAGCCCAAATTCCATGGAATCCACCGAGGAACAACTCTCTCTTTCGTATAGAATAAGCAAACAATCCTTTGATGTATACTTCTTAAACCATGAGTTAAATACTCAATTAAACATCAAAGAAAACTAACAAAATAGCCCCAGAAGAAAACCCTAGAACCCTCAAAGAAGATCTGGAAGTCGTACATTAAAATCTGACTGAAACACATATTTATAGAAATCTGAATTGCGTTCTCCGCTCAAACACAGGAATGGCCGCTCGAGCGGACCTCGCTCGAGCACAGGAAAGTTCGCTCGAGCGTAAAATCCCAACTTCTAGTACTTTTGTAAACAGGTCAAACTTTTGGAACCAAACATTCTCCACTCGAGCGCTCAAATGGCTACTTGAGCGAACAAGCAACTTCAAATGCATTTTTGCATTTTGCTTCAGGGGCACTGCCCCTTGACCCCACTTGGGTGCTGCCCCGGACTTGTCAAGGGGCGCTGCCCCCTGGACCCTCACAAGCTGATCGGGCAGCTCGATCCCCAACATAGTCAGCGAAGTGGCAAACATGAAAGAATAGACATCACAAACTTCTCTGCAAGACACAATTCGGGTTGGAGTCGCATCTAAATACTCATAGCCTCATTAAAATAAAAAGAGTAAATAAAAGTACAACTCAAAGGAGTTTTGTCAAACGAGATTGTCAAGAATAAAACCCTAACAATGTATAATTAATTAAGTTAAAAAAAAAAATCAAAGCAAGTGACACGTAGCCTAGGATTAGGCATTCATAGGTGTAGTGAGTCATGGATAAGGTTGGACTAAAGGAGAAAGTTTAGAAGAGCCATGTGTATGGTTTGTGGCTTAGGACTCACGATTTGCCTCTCTATTTATGCAGGAGATGTCCGAGCTGAGGAGAACAAAAAGAAAGAAGAATAAAATATTAAAGGTAAAGAAGGTCCTTGATAGTGGGAAAAAAGAGATATTAATTTTAAGGTGAGTTATATTATACCTTGAGTCACCATCATATATTTTACATATGTTTTGAGTTACCATAATTTATTTTACGCAATTTGTGTTTTATAAATTATAGGGAAAATTATGCAAATAGTTCCTATAATTTATACGATGTGCCAATTTGGTCCATGTAGTTTCAATTTGCTTGATTTTGCCCTTTAATTTAGCAGATTGTGTCATTTTAGTCCAATAAATAACAGTTGTTAAGTTAATTTAACGGAAAGTCAAACAATGTGTCAATTTCGTCCATGTATTTTTCACAATGTGTCAATTTGGTCCCTATCAAAATCGAGAAAATTAAAACTACAGGGACCAAATTGACACATAGTGTAAAGTGCAGGGACCAAATTGACACATTATTTGACATTCCGTTAAATTAACTTAACTACCGTTATTTATTGGACTAAAATGACACAATTCGTTAAATTAAAGGGCAAAATCAAGCAAATTGAAACTACATGGACCAAATTGGCATATCGTGTAAACTACAGGGACTATTTGCATAATTTACCCTAAATAATATTAGCATTTTTAATTTATGAACCTTATTTTATCTAAGGGTAAATTACACTGACCTCTCTTAAGGTTTACCTTAATTACAGGGACCTCCGTTATAGTTTAAAAAATAACACTACCCTCCCCTACTTTTGAAAATAATATACAGATTCCCCATTCCCGTTAAAAGAGCAGGGGCAACGTTAAATTCATAGCCAAAATGACCATAATGCCCTTGATAAAAAAACAGAGGAATTAACCCATTTCCTAAAAGTTTTGAACACTTCATCTTCTCTATTTCTAATTCTCTTTAAGCCCACGCTCTCTTTAAAATGGGAAACTACATCTCCTGCACCCTATCATCCTCACCAGGCAAAGCTCCAACAATAGTCTTCTCAAATGGCAAAACATAACAATTCCACCAGCCCATCAAAGTCGTTGAACTTATGTTCTCTCTTTCTCTCTCTCTCTTGAGAGAGAGAGGGTCTTCTTCGATCACAACTGCTGCATCCACAACGGATTCCAATCCCTTTACGATGGCAACTAAGTCGCCGACCACTACTTCCTTGCTTCGGTCGTGATTCTGTGGCGGCGGCACAATTAAAGACGTTGGTGCGACAGAGGACGCTGATCAGCCGATGATGCTAGAGTCCGACGGTGTGACCAACGATGGGACATGGGCACTTTTTTTTTTCTCTCTCTCTCTCCTCTCTCCTCTTTTCGCCATCTCTCTTGTAGCGCCGTCGCCACCTTTTGTACAGCGACTCTGATTTCTCACGATGTTTCACTGTGTGCATATATATATATATAGAAAAGTAAGATTTGAGAAGCTAAGTTTGGGTGAGGGTGAATTGGTTCACTGTGTGAATTGGATAGTTGCTTCTTGAAAATTTTAATCTTTGTTGTGATATATGATGTTGGGTATTTGGAATTAATTTTCAATTTCTTAATTTCTATTCTTTTTAGATCTTTCTTGTAGGCTCTTTCTGTCTCTCTCCCCAATTCATTTCTTTTTTAATCAGTTTGTTCATGTTGTGATTAACCTAAAAATGAATTTTTGATTAGGATTACCAGATCGAATTTTTCTATGTGTTTGATTTTGTTTGATTTGGTGTTTGTTGTGATTTAGGGATCTGAAAATGAAGATGAGGAGACACACTCTTCTTCAGATTTTTGATATGTATGTGTTTATATATATATATATATATATGGGTAAATTACACTTACCTCCCCTAAAGGGTAGTATTGGAATTTGAACAATAATTATGGATGACATCAGCAGAATTTATTTGAATTTGGACAGATGGGTAACAAAAATGGGGTATCTGTATATTATTTTCAAAAGTATGGGAGGTTTGTGTTATTTTTGAAACTATAAGGGAGGTCCCTGTAATTAAGGTGAACCTCAGGGGATGTCAGTGTAATTTACCCTTTATATAATAAAGAAAACCCATGAATAGAACTGTTTATTAAAATGTATTTTGAGTAATTATTTTATAAGTACCACCATGGAGGTCTCATGCCTTGGGGGGACTTAAATAACCATTGGCCCTCTATTAGTCACTTTGTGATCCTCTGTTTGTCATGGATCGACTGACACTTTGATTTCTGTTACGGAGCAAAGTGTTGTACGAAGCTAAATGCTACACTATTGTGGAAGTCGCCTATAGAGTTCGTACGAGCCACCTCTTGAATCCTATTCTAGTGTGGAGTAAAGTGCTGTACGGAACTAAGTGCTACACTATTGTGAGAGTCACCTCTAAAGTTCGTATGAGTCACCTCTTGAGTCTATACATTTGTTCTGTTCTGTACCGTGGTTGTCATTATTCTGTTTATATGATTTCCGTCTTATATATTCTGATTTTTAATATCAAGCTCTGTTTAGCCCCATAATTATCTATGGTGAATTTTATGCCCTTGTGCTCTTAGTATAATATTTTTCATTATGTCATGTGCTTAAGCTGTTACTAATTTTCAGGAAACAATGCAATTCGGAAATGCCTTTTGGTGAGTCTTAGACGCAGGGTTTCGGAATACACACATAGCACTTTTATAGTATTTATAATTCTATTCTTCATATGTAAATATCGGCCTTTTTGGTCAATAAATTTTGTTATAAAGTAAAAGCTCCAATGATTATTTTAGTACCATCACTTAAATATTTTCCGTTCGTGTTTAGTAATTGTTTAAGAATTGGCCGGAGGTAACTTCAGTTACTGGTCATCGTGATACTTAACCCTTGAGTACGGGGAACGGGTTGTGACAGTGAATATTTGCAGATTTTTTTATAAAAAAAAAATCACATTATTTTTATTCATAACAAGTGTGAATATTCATTTAATATGCTACTGTGAAATTTATTATTATTATTTTTACATTTCAAATATGTGAAATTTCACATTATTAGAAATTTAAAATTATTTAAAAACATTCCAAGAAATGTAGAAAAAATTTTAAATCAGTGTATGTTTTTAAAAATAATTTTAAATTAGTGATGAACCTTATCAACTTTAATAATTAAACCTGTAAATTTTTTCACGAATTTGCAAATATTTTGTGAAGTTACCACTAATTTGTAATTTTTTCAAAAATGTGAAACTTCAAAAGTCACGATTCAAATACAAAAAAACGTGAAGTCGTTATATATATTTTTTTATTTTACATAATTTTTAATTGAAATATTATTTGATAAATCTCGTCGAATAATTTTCAAAACTATAAATTTTATCAAAAATATATTAGTACATCAAAAGTTATGTAATTTTAAAATTTAAAACAAAAAAAATAAAAATAAATAATATCTACCATATAGGTAAGTTAAACACTTTCCTAGATTTGAGCTTTCACATAAACAAGGACAAAAATGTGTTAAATTTGTTTAAAAAATTGAAAATAGGACTTAAATCTTGTAAACAACTAATATAATGTGATTTTATTGATTAAAAAAAAAAGTTATGAGACCTAATGAATACAAGTGTATGAAATAAGATTTGTGAGTAAAAACTTATAAAATAAAATACACTAAATGATTTTTAAATAAGTATTTTCACTTTCTCCGCCATCGTGTCCACTTTTGTCTGCCTTTCCTTACCTCTGCACTGCCACACACCCACTTCAAAACTTTGGTGCATGTGTTGGTTTTTTTTGGCCCAAATAATTAAAAAGTTAAAATATTCAATCATATTATTTTTTTTTATTATTTTGTATATATTTTAATAAAAAATTAAAAAATCAATTAATTAATTCCTAAATGAACTTTGGAACTGAGAGGGTAATTTATATGAAAATTGGGCCGAGCTGGGTAATGGGCCGTCATGGGCCGCTATACAAAGGGCTGAGTAAAAAGGCTTTAAAGTTAGTCCGGTACAAGAGCCCCGAAGCTAGTCCGGCCCGGAGGAGACTTGAAGTTAGTCCGGTCTAAAGACACTTGGAAGTTAATCCGGTCTCAGAGTTAGCCCGGTCATGGCGTATTGTGTCTAGAACGGTCAAAACCTACTATTCGGTAGTTCGGTCTGATCATACCGTGGTTTGTACATGAGAGAACCGAGATAAAGTGTAGCGAAAGGAAGAACCGAACTAAGGATAGTTCGGCCTACTCTGCGGCTCAGCATAACCATGATTACTTCGGTCATATTGGAGTTCGGCCGTGGTAAAAACCATCTCACTTAGTTTAAGCAGTGAGGGAGGTGTTGAAGGATAAGCATTATCTTTTAGGAGTAAGAATATTAGGAGGACTCTGCATGGAGGACTAGAAGTCCTACTAGGATTGTGCCACACAAAACCTTTAAAAGCTCACAAACATCACATTTGGAGAGGTAACACACAACTTTGTTTTCTGAATACACAGAACTTTTGTCTATTTGTCAAGCTTACTGACTTAGGCATCGGAGAGGTTTCCGGCACACACCCGCCGGCTAGCTCACGTTTGTGTTTTCAGGTAATAAAGCAACGACGTACGGAGGAGCGCAGACTTGATCAACAGGATTATACGAGAAGGTTTATTTCTTTCCCGTACAATTGGGGCCGTCTGTGGGAAAAACAGACAGGACAAAACCTCTTGATCAAGCTTTACCTCTTGAGGAACAATGGCGCACAATGAAGAATTACCACAGTCCGCCATCGACGGGCAAACACCAGATGGGGGGCCAGGCGTGAAGGATTACCTTCTATCCCTCCCATGGCGGACTTAGAGCCCCAACGACACAACGCCAGGAGAGATACTAGGGGGAGGTGGACTCACAGCCCCCGTCACTCTCATTCACAAAGTCCTGACAGGCAAAGGCGGAGAATTGATCCTCAAGTTCTGGAGGACCGCGTGAAGGAGCAAGACGAATTAATAAGGAAGATGGCGGCCGACATGGAAGCCTTGAAACGCCAAATGAAGGAAAAAAGAGTGGCGACAGGAGAGGGGCGCAAAAACAAGACGCCCCCTCACCGCTCAGAAGACCATGGAAGGCATTCAACGCCATCACAAGCAGAAAGTAGAAGCCTCAGGACAGGCGATACTCAGTCTAGAACCTCCAGAACTCGTTACTCCAGGTCTGAGAGAACGAGATCATTGAGGTCTTACACAGAGGGAAGTACCTACCGACCCTCACACTCACACCAAACATCATCCAAACAGACGGAGTTGCCAAGATCATCCGATTTGTGGATCATGCTGGAAGAAAAGGCACGATGGAAGGAGGACAACAGGGCGCGCGACCCTTGTAGAGTTTCTGCCCTTCAACAATTGGCTCCTCGATCGCATGGAAACGTCGAGGTTGGAATGCCATTACCACACCCTGCCTACGAACCAACGGACAAGGCATTAGCAAGGCTGCAAACCTCGCCGTTCGTTCCGGTAATCGAAAACGCGCCCCTACCTACAGGCTTCCTTCAGCCCAAATTCACTACGTACGAGGGGAAAACGGACCCCTACATTCACCTAAGCCACTTCCGCCAGGTTATGGCGGTATATCGACGAAACGAGGCTCTAATGTGCATCCTCTTCCCATCAAGCCTTGGCGATCTAGGCTTGACTTGGTTTGAAAAACTTCCAGAAGGCAGCATAGCCTCTTGGGCGCAATTGGCAGACTCGTTTGTCACAAGGTTCAAAACAAACACCAAAACCCCAGTGGAGATCGACCAGCTACTCTCCATTGACATGGGTGAAAAAGAGACATTAAGGTCCTACAATAGTCGCTACTGGGAGACATTCAACCAAATTGGGGACTGCCCTACCAATCTCGCCATTGCATAGTATAAAAGAGGCCTACCAGTCGGGAATAGACTAAGGGACTTAATCACCATGACACCACCCCTCACCATGGAAGCCTTGATGGAAAGAGTTCATCAGCACATTAGGGTAGAAGAGGATGGTGCACGTGCCAAAATAAAATCTGGCATGACCACAGTACCAGAAAAGAAGACCTTAGCAAAGGTCAATGCGGTAGATCGTCAGAACAGAAACGGACGTGGCAGGCGTGACAATGAAGAGGACCCGGATAAAAGATGGTTGAGGGTCCGCACGGCCATAACCACGGTATTCAAGAAACCGATCTATCGAACTCTAAGTGAAATAAGAGATGAGCCTTTCGTCAGATGGCTAGCCAAGCTAGGGGAAGCTCAGAAGGACTATGACGAAAGATCACGGTGCACCTTCCACAAAGAAAAGGGGCATTGCACTGAAAACTGCACGCCATTGAGACAACACTTGGAGGAGTTGGTGGCAGCAGGTCACCTGGATAAATACATCGAAGGAGGGGCCCAACCAGCCCCCCAGGACCATAACCACCCCAACGGGATGCCAATCGACGCCCCGCCTCAAGGCGTTATCAATGTGATACATGGAGTTTTTGAACCTGAGTGTGTATGCGAGCTCAGGGGATCAATCAAAAAGGCTGAACACTTAAGAGAGGTGCTAAGTGCCCAACCTGCCATCAAGAAGGGGAAGACAGAGGCCATAAACGTTATGTCTTTTTCGGATAAAGACTTGGAACGGATATATTGTCCTCATAATGATGCCCTGGTCGTCACTCTCCGAGTCAAGGATTTTGACGTCAAACGGATTCTGATTGACCAGGGTAGTTCATGTGAAATCATGTATTACGAAACATTTAAACAATTGAATCTACAAGACAAAGACCTGGCGCCAGCCGTATCTCCCCTAATTGGATTCAACTCCATGTCAAAATGGCCCGTCGGCAAAATAATTCTTCCAATCAGAGCAGGAAGCGTGACGAAACAAGTGGAGTTCTGGGTATTGAAGGTCTCCTCCATTTACAACATTATCTTGGGCAGAACATGGCTGCATGCCATGCGATCGGTGGCGCCATCCTACCACCAAGTAATGCGGTTCCCCAACGATACCGCGGTAATTAAAGAAGTCTATGGAGATCAAATCATGTCGAAGCAATGCTTCGTCACGGTGAATGGCAGCCGTGCTGCCAAAGGATACGTTCATTCGGTGGAAGAACCTGAGAGCAATGAGCTATTCGCAGATGTCGGCAAAGCGGCTGATCAGAAAGCAGTGGAGGACTTGGTAGAGGTGAGAATAGATGAAAAGAACTCGGATAAGTTCTTTTTGCTCGGTTCATCGTTGTCCAGCACTGAGAGATTAGAGGTCTTGGAATTCTTAACCTCTAACATCGAAGTGTTCGCCTGGACGCCCTACGACATGCCAGGCATTGATCCAAACTTCATCAGTCACCAATTTAATGTCCACCCATCTGCCAGACCAATCATCCAACGCACACGCAGATCTGCACTCCACCACGCCGAGATAGTGGCGGAAGAAGTAGGTAACCTACTGGAGGCAGGAGCAATTAGAGAAGTGCACTACCCAAGATGGATCTCCAACACAGTCGTAGTGCCAAATGCGGATCATGTTGGAAGAAAAGGCACGATAGAAGGAGGACACCAGGGCGCGCGACCCTCGCAGAGTTTCTGCCCTTCAACGATTGGCTCCTCGATCGCATGGAAGCGTTGAGGTTGGAATACCATTACCACGCCCTGCCTACGAACCGACGGACAAAGCATTAGCAAGGCTGCAGACCTCGCCGTTCGTTTCGGCAATTGCAAACGCGCCTCTACTTACAGGCTTCCTTCAGCCCAAATTCACCACATACAAGGGGAAGA
>NW_021025073.1:0-22639 GCF_004153795.1 Camellia sinensis | reverse complement strand
AATATTTAAAAAACATTCCAGAAATGTAGAAAAAATTTTAAATCAGTGTATGTTTTAAAAAATAATTTTAAAATTAGGATGAACCTTATCAACTATTAATAATTAAACCTGTAAATTTTTCAACGAAATTTGACAAATATTTTGTGAAGTACCAACTAATTTGTAGAATTTTTTCAAAAAATGTGAAACTTCAAAAGTCACGATTCAAAATACAAAAAAACGTGAAGTCGTTTATATTATATTTTTATTTTAATAATTTTAATTGAAATATTATTTGATAGAATCTCGTCGAATAATTTTCAAAACTATAAATTTATTCAAAAATATATTAGTACATCAAAAGGTTATTGTAATTTTAAAATTTAAAACAAAAAATAAAAATAAATAATATCTACCATATAGGTAAGTTAAACACTTTCCTAGATTTGAGCTTTCACATAAACAAGGAAAAAAGTGTTAAATTTGTTTAAAAAATTGAAAATAGGACTTAAATCTGTGAAACAACTAATATAATTTGTATTTATTTGATTAAAAAAAAAAGGTTATAGAGCCTAATGAAAATACAAGTGTATAAAAATAAATTTGTGAGTAAAACTTATAAAATAAATTAACACTAAATGATTTTTAATAATAAGAATTTTCACTTTCTCCGCCATCGTGTTCCACTTTTGTCTGCCTTTTCCTTACCTCTGCGCAACTGACACACACCCACTTCAAAACTTTGGTGCATGTGTTGGTTTTTTTGGCCCAAATAATTAAAAAGTTAAAATATTCAATCATATTATTTTTTTTATTAATTTTGTATATAGTATTTTAATAAAAATAAAAAAATCATTAATTAATTCCTAAATAGAACTTTTGGAACTGAGAGGTATTTGTTACTACATCTATATTTTGCGGCCGAGCTGGGTAATGGGCCGTAATGGCCGCGCTTTACAAAGGGCTGAGTAAAAAGGCTTAAGTTAGTCCGGTACAAGAGCCCCGAAGCTAGTCCGGCCCGGAGAGAGACTTGAAGTTAGTCCCGTCTAAAAGACACTTTGGAAGTTAATCCGGTCTCAGAGTTAGCCCGGTCATGGCGTATTGTGTCTAGAACGGTCAAAACCTACTAATTCGGTAGTTCGGTCTGATCATACCGTGGTTTGTACATGAGAGGAACCGAGATAAAGAATGTAGCGAAAGGAAGAACCGACTAAGGATAGTTCGCCTACTCTGCGGCTCAGCATAACCATGATTACTTCGGCATATTGGAGTTCGGCGCGTGGTAAAAACCATCTCACTTAGTTTTAAGCAGTGAGGGAGGTGTTGAAGGAATAAGCATTATCTTTTAGGAGTAAGAATATTTAGGAGGACTCGCAATGGGAGACTAGAAGTCCTACTAGGATTGTGCCACACAAAACCTTTAAAAGCTCACAAACGATCACATTTGGAAGTAACACAACTTTGTTTTCTGAATACACAGAAGAACTTTTGTCTATTTGTCAAGCTTACTGACTTAGGCATCGGAGAGGTTTCCGCACCACACCCGCCGGCTAGCTCACGTTTTGGTTTTCAGGTAATAAGCAACGACGTACGGAGAGAGACGCAGACTTGATCAAACAGGATTATACGAAAGGTTTATTTCTTTCCCGTACAATTGGGGCCGTCTGTGGGAAAAACAGACAGGACAAAACCTCTATGATCAAGCTTTACCTCTTGAGCGAACAAAGGGCTGCACAATGAAGAAATTACCAACAGTCCGCATCGAGAGGCAAACACAGATTGGGGGGCCAGGCGTGAAGGATTACCTTCATCCCTCCCATGGCGGCTAGAGCCCAACGACACAACGCCAGGAGAGATACTAGGGGAGGTGACTCACAGCCCCCGTCACTCTCATTCACAAAATCCTGACAGGGCAAAGGCGGAGAATTGATCCTCAAGCTTCTGGAGGACCGCGTGAAGGAGCAAGACGAAGATTAATAAGGAAGATGCGCCGCACATGGAAGCCTTGAAACGCCAAATGAAGGAAAAAAGAGTGGCGACAGAGAGGGCGCGCAAAAACAAGACGCCACCCTCACCGCTCAGAAGACCATGGAAGGCATTCAACGCCATCACAAGCAGAAAGATAGAGCCTCAGGACAGGCCGTATACTCAGTCTAGAACTCCAGAACTCGTTACCTCCAGGTCTGGAGAGAAAGAGATCATTGAGGTCTTACACAGAGGAAGACCTACCGAACCCTCACACTCACACCAAACATCATCAAACAGACGGAGTTGCCAAAATCACCGATTTGTGATCATGCTGGAAGAAAAGGCACGATGGAAGGAGGACAAACAGGGCGCGCGACCTTGTAGAGTTCTCCCTTCAACAATTGGCTCCTCGATCGCATTGAACGTCGAGGTTGTAAGTGCCATTACCCACACCCTGCCTACAACCAACGGACAAGGCCATTAGCAAGGCTGCAAACCTCGCCGTTCGTATCCGGTAATCGAAAAACGCGCCCCATCCTACAGGTCTTCCTTCAGCCCAAATTCACTACGTACGAGGGGACAAACGGACCCCTACATTCACCTAAGCCACTTCGCCAGGATATGGCGGCTTATATCGACGAAAACTGAAGCTCTAATGTGCATCCCTTACTCCCATCAAGCCTTGCGGATCTAGGCTTGACTTGGTTTGAAAAAACTTCCAGAAGGATCATAGCCTCGGGCGCAATTGGCAGACTCGTTTGTCACAAGGTTCAAAACAAACACCAAAACCCCAGTGGAGATCGACACAATCACTACTCTCCATTGACATGGGTGAAAAGAGACATTAAGTGTCCTACAATAGTCGCTACTGGGAGACATTCAACCAAATATGGGGACTGCCCTACCAATCTCGCCATTGCATATATAAAAGAGGACCTACAGATCGGGAATAGACTAAGGACTTAATCACCATGACACCACCCCTCACCATGGAAGCCTTGATGGGAAAGAGTGCATCAGCACACTCCCCCCGCCGCCTCAGAAGACCATGCGCGCCCACGCTGCCCCAAAATACACCATCTGCGCACTCGACAAGTACCAGCAAAAGAATGACCTTAGCAAAGTCAATGGGGTAGCTCGTCAGACAACAGACAACGGAGCTGGCAGGCGTGGACAATGAAGATGCACCGGATAAAAGACTGGCTTGCCAGGTCCCGGCCGCCAACGCCATAACCCCAGTATTCAAGAAAATCTCGATCTCGAACTCTAAGTGAAAAAGAGATGAGCCTTTCGTCAGATGCTAGCCAGCTAGGGCGAAGCTACGAAGGACTTGACGAAAGATCATCGGATGCACTTCCACAAAGAAAAGGGGCATTGCACTGAAAACTGCATCGCCATGAGACAACATTGGAGGAGTTTTGGTGCAGCAGCACCTGGATAAATACTCGAAGGAGGCCCAACCTAGCCCTCCCAGGACCATAAACCCCAACGCGAATGGCCGATCGACGGCCCACTCAAGCGTATCAATGAACATGAGCTTTGAACCTGAAGTGTATGCGAGCTCAGGGGTCAATTCAAAAGCTGAACACTTAAGAGAGGTGCTAAGTGCCCCAACCTGCCAATCAAGAAGGGGAAGAAAAGGGCCATAAACGTTTGTCTTTTCGGATAAAGACTTGGAACGGATATATTGTCCTCATAATGATGCCTCTGGTCGTTCACTCTCCGAGTCAAGATTTTTGACGCAAACGGATTCTGATTGACCAGGGTAGTTCATGTGAAATCATGTATTACGAAACATTTAAACAATTGTAATTTATCAAGACCAAAGATCCTTGGCGCCAGCGCTGTATCTCCCCTAATTTGGATTCAACTCCATGTCAAAATGGGCCCGTCGGCAAAATAATTCTTCCAATCAGAGCAGGAAGCGGGACGAAAACAAGTGGATCTGGTATTGAAGGTCCTCCCCTTTACAACTTATCTTGGCAACGACATGGCTGCCATGCACAGCGATCGGTGGCGCCATCCTACCACCCCAGTAATGCGGTTCCCCAACCGATACCAGCCGTATATTAAGAAGTCTATGGAGATCAAATCATCAGCAAATGCTTCGTCACGGGAATGGCAGCCCGCTTGCTGCCAAAATCTTCATGTCGGGAACCTCTGAGAGGCAATGACTATTCGCAGATGTCGGCAAAGCGGCTGATCAGAAAGCAGTGGAGGACTTGGTAGAGGTAGAGAAATAGATGAAAGAACTCGGGATAAGTTCTTTTTTCTCGGTTCATCGTTGTCCAGCACTGAGAATTAGAGGTCTTGGAATCTTAACCTCTAACATCAAGTGTTCGCCTGGACGCCCTACGACATGCCAGGCATTGATCCAAACTCATCAGTCACCAATTTAATGTCCACCCATCTGCCAGACCAATCATCCAACGCACACGCAGATCTGCAACTCCACCACGCCGAAGATAGTGGCGGAAGAAGTAGGTAACCTACTGGAGGCAGGAGCAGATTAGAGAAGTGCACAGCCAAGATGGATCTCCAAACACAGTCGTTAGTCCAAAAAGAATGCAAATGGCTGTAGACGTCCCCAAAACCCCGGGAGGGACAAGCTCCCGTTCCGTTCGATATTGGGGTCACTACAGTCTCAGGACCTCAATATGTCACGGTCTTAATCTGAACCAAAGAGTCCAAATCGGGCAAATCGTTTTGAGGAAAACAGATTTTGAAAAGAAGTGCCAAACATGGACTGTTGTTGCTAGATACAGAGTCGCCACCTAAATGTTTTATTTTTGGAAATTTTAGAAACCCTGATCGTTTGCCTAAGGCCACGTGTCCGTCATCACCAAAGTTGCCTCGGCTCGGGAACGTGGTACGATGGGGAAGGTCACTTCGTGAGCACCCCCGCTCGCCCGATCAAAAGATCGGCCTCTACTAAACCATGAATAATCCTATTTTAGAAAACAATTATGCGTTCTTATTCCGGTTATTAGCCATGATTTACTATGTGATGCGCACAGCTATACAAGTATAGACTGGATCGCCTGAATTGGAACAAAAACATTTCATGTTTGTTTGTTTGAAAATGTTTGATGGTGCTACTCGCAGTAGGCTAGACTGTGATTTGCCACCCTCAGGTGGGCTTAGAGAAACATGATTTTGCCACTATCAGTGGGCTTAAAACACACAGTGAATGATTGTTCCAATCCAAATAACCCAACCTTCACCCACAGGCATATTGCAGGCAGTATATATCACATAGCAAATAGCCTCATGGTAAGCAATGCTATCATAGCAGTCACTCACACACATGCAAAGGATGCTAAAGCATAAAACTCAACGCAAAGTACTCCAAGCCAAAACAGAAGCTGATTAGAAATCCGATGCATGATCCCTAACTACACAACCCAGAAAATAGTATTCTATACAGAAATGCCTAATGCAACACATGCAAAAATGCAAACTATAGCAGGCTCGGCTATTCAAAACATGGTATATGAGATGCTACAACTATCATGTATTCAATTTGGAATTGAAAATACAATGCAGTTAGTATGATGCGCCGAGCCCGGTGCATGCAAAACAGATGAATGAATGCAAACATGCTATCATACTGTATGCTAATTGAAACATGCCCTAATCTAACCATCATAAGCTGATAAATAAAATGGAGAAAGGCGTGGGGTTAGAAGACATACATCACACACACGCACACTTATTACAATTGTGTCCTCGCTCGGAGGGTCCGAATAAATAATATACAGTCCCAAATGAATAATACAGTCTGAATAAGTACAAAACCCTAATTGATTTACAATTTAAACTAGGTAAGCTGTAAACTAGCATGCAAGCTAGGGACTGCCCCGACGCTGCTTCGGATGATGAATGATGCATGCCCAGGTTGTGCAGAAATCCATCGCGATGCCCCAGTTTGTCTCTGTTTGCAATTGTTCTTGGAATGCGTGCCGAACTCCGGAAGGCTGCTGATTCTTGATTTGCTGCAACAGAGAGCAAGAAAAGGGCATGGCAATGTATTTTCACAAATGTATGCATGCCTCGATCCTCGTGCCACCAATCACGCATCTCGATGCATGATGGCCAAGGAGTCGAATTGTGCAACTCAATATAGAATGAATGCACATGAAAACACAACAGGGCCTAGACTCCATCATGGATAATCCGGAGTGTCGGTGACAGGGAATTGAGACACGTTCCGTCACTCGAAGTACGAAACGTCCCTCGTTTCCCATGCTTGGGCTAACTCCTATCCCAAGCACGATGCAATATGCGTGACATGCATGAATGCAACTAATATACAACTTAGCATGCACAATGCTATGAAATGGTATACACGATGCACGAGGTAACATGGCATACACAATGTGCTAATATACAACCTAGTATACACAATGCTATAAAATGAAATGGCATACACAATGCACAAGGGACTTACACTAACATGAGTGGACCTCAGCCACACTCACATAGGAGGCCATGAGATGAAAATGAGACAACTCGGAATGCGTGCACACATGCACGCAAACCGAGGACCGAACCTAAGGCACGAATGCCACTCTAACAAGACATGGCAAGGCATGGAATATGGCATACTAGCATGCAAATTTCAGCGCTAAAATATGACCCAAAACAGCCCCGAATCATGGAAACATGGCACCCGATGCATGGAATGAGACCCGAAATGCAAAACTAGGCATGCGCAATGACCTATAGCTATACAAAACATGCACTATTTGAACATGAAGTGTGAATACAGATTCAAGGAAGTCCCAAAACAAGCATGTTTACAGTTTTAAGAAAGGCCAAACAATGAACACAAATGGGGCTAAGCTAGCATGCAAAAATGGCCCCGAAAGAGAGGTAATGAAGCAAGTGGCAGCTGCTGGCCCTAAATGGCTAAGATCCCTTCAACAATGTTGAAGAAGGGCTCAAAATAAGCCACTTTACAGTTTATGATAGAGCTCAAAACAGTTTACACGTAGGCCAAAAATACTACACAAGAAATAGGCACACAAGAGGGGTAATGAAGCAAGTGGTAGCTAGGGACCTTAAACATGGAAAGACCCTAAAAAAAACATGAAAAATACATCAAAAAAAGACTATTTTCAGTTAGGGTCAGAGCCCAAATATGCAAGCATGTATGGCTTAGAAAGGATACAAAAATAAGCTTAAAAGAGAGGAAATGTTGCTCACCCTTGAAGACCAAACTTTAGCAGCCTTTTGGCTTGAGAAAAGGTGCCTCCAAAGCTCTGAGAAGGCCCTCCAAGCTGCTGGAATGGAGTGGTGGTGTGGTGTTAGGTGGTGGTGTAGAAATGAGTGTAGGACTTGAGAGGTTTGAAGCTTGGAAGTGTAGAGGGAGAGAGATACAATATGGGAGCTCAAAGGAAAATTTTCTAACCCTTAAACCAGAGCTGGGAGGCTGGTTTTATAGGCAAAAGAGGGGGAGAAATGGGGGAAAAATGGGGGGGAAATGAATTCAAGTTTCCCCCCAAAAAGTTGGCCTCCCGGATACAAAATCTGGGGGGAAAAGAGATGCATATTTGAAATGCACCTGCAGCAAGGAGCAAGGCCGGCTGGTTATTGAGGTTGT
The DNA here is from genome assembly GCF_004153795.1 of Camellia sinensis. Taxonomy (NCBI): domain Eukaryota; kingdom Viridiplantae; phylum Streptophyta; class Magnoliopsida; order Ericales; family Theaceae; genus Camellia; species Camellia sinensis. The sequence continues at coordinate 15,087 of NW_021025073.1, read as the reverse complement.
AGGTGGCCGGCCGGCTCTCCCCATGGCCGGCCGACCAAGGGTCAAAAGGGTCAATGAGAATTAATGGCCGGCCATACCAAAAAAGGAGCCTCTTATGTGTACACAACACAACCATGTGGTCAAAAACTGGAGAGAATGAACCAGGAGAGAGAAAAGGCCACTTTTAGGAGGGGTTCAAAAGGGTCAACCAGAATTACTAGCCGGCCATGTGATATTGGTGGCCTCTCAGGTGTGTACAACACAAATATGTGGTTTGGGGCAAGAAAAAGTGGCCTTAGGGTGGTCAACATTAGCTTTTAAGTGAGAAAAAATGGGCGACGGAGGGCGATGGAGGAATAAAACTGGTTGTCTGAACAATTGTTGGCCTCCCACCCTTCTACGACCTTCTTACCAATGAAACAGAGGTCCCTGCCAAAAATGAACCCAAACCGATGCAAAATGAAGGTTCGGGGGCCGAAACGCGCAGCCCGAGGCCCCGAAAACTGACTGTTGGGCACCAGAAACTGGAGTAAACGGAGGGGGTTAAGCGGTTCCGAACCGAGGCGCGCGGCCAACGGCTCCGAAAAACGGGAAACCAAACTCCAAACGAGCAAAATGGCCTACGACCACGAAACGTAGCCTACGGCCACTGAGAGATGATCTACGAGACCTCTCCCTCCCTTCGGAAAGAGAAAACAGAGCCTGGTTCGCAAACCGAGGCAAAGCATGAAAGAGTCCAGAAGTACGGAGGCAAGGCTCGCAGTCGAGACTCTGAAACTTCTGAACGAGTACAATATGCACCATCACCGAGCGCTCAATCGATGACGTCTGAGTCTTAAGGTCGGTCAAAAATGGGGTGTCTACATTGGCATGTCTGTGTCGACTATAAAACAGTCAACAAGGCGTGCCCAAAAGACAGCTTTCCTCTACCACGGATAGATCAACTGGTAGACCTAATGGCGGGGCACAGCTGACTTAGCTTTCTGGATGCATACAGAGGCTACCACCAAATCGCCATGAATGAACCAGACCAGGAGGTCACATCCTTTACAACTCCGAGAGGACTATACTGTTACAAGGTCATGCCCTTTGGCCTGAAGAACGCAGGGGCAACATTCCAACGAATGGTCACCAAGATGTTTGAACCATTGTTAGGAAGAACGATGGAGGCTTACATCGACGACATGGTGGTCAAAAGCAAGGATGAGAATGACCATCTCAAGGACCTAGGAGAGATGTTTGAAATCCTGAAGAAGCACAAGTTGCGCCTCAATGCATCCAAGTGTGCATTCGGAGTAGGATCTGGCAAATTCCTGGGCTTCCTTGTGACCAACCGGGGTATAGAAGCGGACCCCTTCCAGATCAAAGCAATTCAGGATTTGGAGAGACCAAACTCAGTAAAAGAAGTGTAGTATCTCACCGGCATGGCAGCCGCGCTCAATCTGTTCATAAGCTGATCGTCAGACAGACTACGACCATTCTTTCAAGCTTTAAAAGCCAAGTTCGAATGGGACGAAGAATGCGACCAAGCTCTGGAAAGCTTGAAAGAATACATGTCCTCTTCACCATTACTGGTCACCCCAATACCAGGAGAAGAACTCTTCCTATACCTGGCAGTCTCTCAGCACGCAATTAGCGCAGTGTTGGTCCGTGCGGAAGGAATTCAACATCTGCCCATCTATTATGTCAGCAAGACATTGTTGGGAGCCGAAACAAGATATTTGCCACTGGAAAAACTGGCATTAGCCTTAATGATGGCCTCCAGGAAATTGGTACACTACTTTTACGCCCACACCATAGTCGTCCTCACAGCTTTCCCACTAAAAGCTTTTTTTCAGAGGGCGAACTTTTCAGGGCGAATTTTGAAGTGGGCAGTAGAGCTAGGACAATTCGACGTCAAGTTCCAACCCAGAACCGCAGTAAAGGCCCAATCTTTGGCAGACTTCGTCGCAGAGTTTACTCCTGGAAGTCATCATATCTACCCAGTCAACCTAATTGACACAACCAAACTAGGGATGGAAGTTGACGCCAGAATAGCACAACCCCTAGCAGAAGGTGCTCAGTCAGACTCCAAGGCAGACCAGACTAAAGACAGCAAGGAAGAAGCAAACCAAGACTCACCAACAAATAAAGACTTGGTACAATCAGATAGCGAGGGGCAGACAGCAAGCATGGACCTTGAAAAAAACACCAGCAACATTCTTGACCCCACGACATCATCCGACCCCTCCACTTGCTGGAAGTTGTTCGTTGGAGAGATATGGAAGCTCTTTGTGGATGGAGCATCCAACCGGCATGGTGCAGGACTTGGCATAGTCCTCATCTCACCAGACGGCCTGGTTGTGGAGCAAGCAATCAACCTTGGCTTCCCAGCATCAAACAACGAAGCGGAGTATGAAGCGCTTCTTACAGGACTCAAATCAGCATACTACATGAAAGCCACCGAATTAATGGTCTACAGCGACTCACAGCTGGTGGTAAACCAAATTTCTGGCGACTATGAAGCAAAGGATGATAGGATGGCCAAGTATCAAGAATTGGTCAGAACAGAGATCAAGAAATTTGAAGTAGTAAGGATAGAACAGATAGATAGGAAAGAGAACGGCAGGGCAGACGAACTAGCAGGCTTTGCTTCAATGGCAGATACATCCATCCCTCATCCATTGCTCATCGACTACTTACCAAGACCAAGCATCGAAGACCCGAAAGCAGAAGAAGTATGCTGTGCCGATCTAGGCTCCTCATGGATGGATCCCATCATACTATTCTTGAAAGATGGCGTCCTACCGGAAGAAAAGAAAGAAGCCAACAAAATTAGAGCAAAGTCACAGCGATTTTGGCTCTCCCCATCTTTGGCATTATACAAAAAGTCGTTCTCAGGACCCTATCTAAAGTGTGTCCACCCCAGCAAAGTGGAAGCATTCTTGTACGAGATACACAAAGGGGTATGCGGAAGCCATCAAGGAGGAAGATCGCTAGCTTATAGGGCCATTTCACAAGGATACTGGTGGCCATACATGCAGGCAGACTCAGAGAAATATGTGAAGAAGTGCGAGAAATGTCAAAAATTCGCACACCAAATATATCAACCAGCTAGAGAACTCCTACCATTAACTAGCCCATGGCCTTTTGCAATGTGGGGCTTGGACATAGTAGGACCACTTCCAACAGCACCCGGCAACAGGAAGTTCTTTCTCGCAACAACAGACTACTTCACAAAGTGGGTGGAAGCAAAAGCATTGGCATCAATCAAGGAAAGAGATGTGAAGAAGTTTGTCTGGTAAAATATCATTACTCGATTCGGCATACCTAAAGCCCTCATATTAGACAACGGCACCCAGTTTGATGGCAAAATTTTCAGAAGCTTTTGTGAAGAATACAAGATAGAGTTCTACAATTCTACACCAGCGTATCCTCAAGCAAATGGCCAAGCAGAAGCATCAAATAAAGTTGTCTTGGATGGACTAAAGAAAAGGTTAGAGAAGCAAAAGGCAAGTGGGCGGAAGAACTTCCTCATGTTTTATGGGTTTACCGCACCACACCTCGACGATCAACAGGAGAAACACCATTCTCCTTAGCCTACGGAATGGAAGCAGTAATCCCACTGGAAGTTGGCCTCCCCACAATTCGAAGCGAAAATTTTGATCACGACTTGAATGGAGAAGCCATAACATTGGAGCTCGACCTCGCCGAAGAAAGAAGAGAAAGAGCACTAGTCCACATTGCCTCGTATCAACAAGAGTTATCCAGGAAATACAACAAAATAGTACATCCAAGGCAATTCAAGATCGGAGATTGGGTGCTGCGCAAAGTAATGGGAAACACCCTGGTGCTAGGAGATGGCAAGCTAGGGCCTAATTGGGAAGGTCCTTGCAAAGTGGTTGGGTTAGCAGGCAAAGAGGCATACCACCTAGAAGACAAGGACGGCAAAGCAATCCCTAGGCCATGGAACACAGCCAATCTCAAGTTATTTTATTTTTAACTTTCCTCTTTCAAACATGTGTAATTTTTTCTTTCCTCAATAAAACAAATCGATTCTTTTCAGCATAAGTTGTTCTCTGTAAAAGTTAACTTTAGTGAAGTTAGGTATATTGCAAACATTATTCTAAGTTGGCCGGAAAAAACTAACTTAGAGGTTGGCTGGAAAAACCAACACCCCTCCTAAGCCCAGGATAAGGATCCAGGCTGCAGGACGTTTGGTCGGAATAACCAAACATTTTTCTAAGTTGGCTGAAAAAAACTAACTTAGAGGTTGGCTGGATTAAACCAACACCCTTCCTAAGCCCAGGATAAGGATCCAGACTGCAGGACGTTTGGTCAGAATAACCAAACATTATTCTAATTTGGCTAGAAAAACTAACTTAGAGGTTGGCTGGAAAAAACCAACACCCCTCCTAATCCGAGGATAAGGATCCAGGCTGCAGGACGTTTGGTCAGAATAACCAAACATTTTTTTTAAGTTGGCTGAAAAAAACTAACTTAGAGGTTGGCTGGATTAAACCAACACCCCTCCTAAGCCCAGGATAAGGATTTAGGCTGCAGGACGTTTGGTCGGAATAACCAAACATTATTCTAAGTTGGCTGGAAAAACTAACTTAGAGGTTGGCTGGATTAAACTAACACCCCTCCTAAGCCCAGGATAAGGATCCAGGCTGCAGGACGTTTGGTCGGAATAACCAAACATTTTATTCTAAGTTGGTTGGAAAAACTAACTTAGAGGTTGGCTAGATTAAACCAACCCTTAGTGCTCCTTGGCCGAAGTAAGGACATAGGCTAAAGAGTGGTTGGCTGGATTAAACCAACTCTTAGTACTCTTTAGCCGACGTAAGGACATCGGCTAAAAGAGTGGTTGGCTGGATTAAACCAACTTTTAGTACTCTTTAGCCGAAGTAAGGACATCGGCTAAAAGAGTGGTTGGCTGGATTAAACCAACTTTTAGTACTCTTTAGCCGAAGTAAGGACATCGGCTAAAAGAGTGGTTGGCTGGATTAAACCAACTTTTAGTACTCTTTAGCCGAAGTAAGGACATCGGCTAAAGAGTGGTTGGCTAGTAAGCTCAGTTAGATTACTCAGCTGAGACCAGAATAAAATATCTCGGCCACACTACTATTAGAAAGCAAGCTCAAAACAGGAATTTAAACCTAGATAACAGTTGAAAGTGAAAAGATCATGGAAAAGTCATTACAAGTACAAACATGCAGATCAACCGAAATAAGAGTTCAAAACAAGAAAATTTTCATTCATCAAAGAGCAATTACAAAGAGGGGGCCATAACCCGGTTACAAGAGCAAAAAGTAACAAAGAAAAGATAGTACAGAATCAAGTGAAAAGGTCTTCAAGGTCGGTGTCAATATCAACTTGAACACCGGTTGCAGAAGGAAGATCAGTCTCAATAGCAACTGGCAGAACGATGTCAGTCGACGGCTCAACAGTCAGGTCTTCAACCGTTGGCTCCAACTGAACTGATTGATCGTTGCCTTGCTCGTTGACTACCGGAGTAACAGTTGGCTCATTTTCTTCATCTTCATCATCTGAACCCTACAAAAATTGTTGTTGGATAGAAGCAGCATACTCCGCTAGTGAGGCCGGAATGAAATACTGAGGAGCATTAAAGACCTCGGTTTCGGGCCCACAGCCGAGCTGCTCCACAGCACTTCTCTAGCCGCACTTAAAGAATAAGTCTTTCGCTCCCTCGCATTGTGGAATGTAGAGGCCCTCCGCCTCCTTGAAACCTTCGGCGTTGACATCACCCACCTTCTTCTTCAGTTCGGCAATTTCGGCGTCCTTTTTCCCTTCAAACTTGACTAGCTCACGAAGGTACTTGTCTTTCATCACGATCAACGCCTTCTGTTTGTCAGCCTCAGCCGAGGTAACCAGTCCGGTTAGACGAGCTACCTCAGCCTCTAGCTCGGCCGTCTTTTGATGGGATTCCTTTAGCTCGGTTGTTTTTTCTTCAACCTCTGCCAAGGCTTGCCTAGCCGTTTTCCTGAGCTCCAATACCTTCTGATGGGCAATTTGGCTCTTCTGAAGAGACTGAAATGAATAGGAAAAAAATCAATGACGAAACCGAACTGAAAGTTAGAAAAAAAAATTTTTAGAGACGAGGGGCATCATACCAGGATCATGGATTTAGTGGCCAATCGGATGGCCTTTAGCTCGTTCAGATTTTGGTGGTGTTCCATGTCTGCTGGAAGGCAAACACTCTTGGCAAGATTGAAGGCCATCAAGTGATCCTTCTCAGTAACCACCGAATCAGTATCTTAAATAAGGCGGTTCTGAAATTTCAGCTTCGGTGCCCACCTGGAAAAGCCAGCCCGGTTATAAGGTTTCGGTTGTGAAATCGGTGAAGGCGTGGTTTCGTGCTCGTCTACTAGACACTGCTCGGTTGGGGTAGACCGGGCGCGCTTGGATGGGCGTGATGAAGAAGGCTGTTGAGAAGGAAGGGCCACAACGGCCGGTTGCGTTTGGCTTGGTGGCGGTACTTCGGGTTTGTTGGTTTCGGTCAAGAGGGCCCTGACTCTGTTTTTCTTGGCCATTTCTTCTTCAGCGATCAATGGGATTAGTCTAATTTCTGGCAAGGTTGGGTCCGATTCTGGGGCCTCCTCTAGCAGAAAGTCGGTCACTCTCGGTTCGAACTTTAGCAGCTTGGCCCAACTACGTTCTGGATACCGTAGTGCGGCGCGTAAGGTTGCTAGATTTGGGTAGCTGTACAGAGACTGGAGGTGGGCAGAATCTACGAAAGAAAACAACTGTTAGTTCGGCTGAAAAATTGAAAACCGAAATATTGTAAAGCACGCAAGAAAACCGAAGTAATTATACCAGGTGTTCCTTTTTTCCAATTGATGCTTTGGCCAGGAATCTGGGCTTGGTGATCCTCAAAGTTCCCAGACACCCAGAAAAAATCGTCGTCATTCAAGTGTTTATCCGGTGTGTTTTTTATTATTTTCTCACGCCGACGGCGTATTCTAAGATAATACACCCAGTCGTCTTCCTTCGAACCAATGGAGTATTGGTGAAAGATTTCGGCCAGACCAAGGTTGAGACCGGCTTGGCGGTTTAATTCGGCTATTCCCATTATTATATGGTATGAATTGGTGGATAGTTGGGTTGGGCATAGTCTGGTTTGCTTAAGAAACTCACAAATTAAGGGTTGGACTGGAAATCGTAGTCCGGTTTCAATTATGGACAAGAGGGTAAAGGGGACAAAGTCTTCATTTCCCCAGAGTATGACATCTTTTTTGGCCAGGGTAAGGTGTACATCGTCAGGTATGCCATAATCCCTTCGGAATTCGGCTAGACCACTTGGCGTCTCTACTAGAAATCTATACTTCCCCATTTATTTTATAAGTTATGAATAAGTTAGATCGGTGGCAAAATTGTGCTCAGTAGCTCGGTATGGCGCGCAATGGACTGCCTGGGCAACCTAAGTCTGCAAAGTGGAAAACAGAGGGGTTAAGCACAGATCATTGGACCGTGCTACAAAATAAAAACAAAAAATAGGAGTCCTACTTCGGCTATGTGGATGCTACAGGTTCTGTCTCGGTTTCAACAAGATGCTTAGTAGCTCGGTTTGAGCAGGGGGTTCGATATCTCGGTCTTGGCAAGTGATTCGTTATCTCGGTTAAATAAAAGGCTCAGTCAGACCGGTTGAGCCTCTAGGGGCAGCTTTCTGAGTTCGGTCTAAAACTTTAAAAGCTGGTTAAGCCCCAAAGACCTAGCTCGGTCGAAAGATAAGGTTTCAGTATGCTACGTTCTGACTTAGTTCGGTTCGATTACCTCGGCTAAAGATCTATCAAGAAAAGGTTTGACTTAATGAAACTGCTGCTACAAGTGTTAGTTCGGTTGTATAGTCTGGTCTCACTAACATCAAAACTACAAACGGTTTACTAGTTCGGTTATGTGTAATTTTGGATCAAAAGCAGTGTTCTACAGGTTATTTCATGAATGCCTGAGGATTATACTAACATGGTGTTTTCAGAAGAAGCAAAGCACATGGAAAAAAATATATTTTACAAAACACACAAAACAAATTACGAAAACAAGGGAAAGCAAGATAGAGGAGCAATACTAACCAGATGAAGAGGCAAGAACTGGAGATGGAAGAAAAAGGCAGCAAAACAACTCTTTCAGAAGACGAAGAACAGTGAAGAACTCAGAGAAAAGGAAGAGGATGAATAGTAGAAATGGAGGGATTTTTTCCTTATGATTTGTTTTTGATGGAAAGCCCCAAAATTTGGGCGGGACTGTTCAAAAAACACGGAGTACGAAGGCGGTGTGACAGTTGCATTGAGCCAATCAGTGCCTGCCACGTGTCATTGGAATAAGAAGCGATTCAGTTGCTGTGATTGAAGAGACATTTCGACCGGACAGCTAGAGCCCGGTGTGAGTTTAGCTCGGATTGGATAGGCTAAAGAGTTTTAGCTCGGTTGGAAAAGCTAAAGGGTTTTAGCTTGGCTGGAAAAACTAAAGGATTTAAGCTCGGCTGGAAAGGCTTAAAAACCTTAGCTCAGCTGATAAAACAGGTAATCCCTATCACGCTACGCAGATGGAATTAAGAGGCAATTGAGAGGGTAATTTATATGAAAATTGGGCGGAGCTGGGTAATGGGCCGTCATGGGCCGCTATACAATGGGCTAAATAAAAAGGCTTTAAAGTTAGTCCGGTACAAGAGCCCCGAAGCTAGTCCGGCCCGGAGGAGACTTGAAGTTAGTCCGATCTAAAGACACTTGGAAGTTAGTCCGGTCTCAGAGTTAGCCCGGTCATGGCGTATTGTGTCTAGAACGGTCAAAACCTACTATTCGGTAGCTCGGTCTGATCACACCGTGGTTTGTACATGAGAGAACCGAGATAAAGTGTAGCGAAAGGAAGAACCGAACTAAGGATAGTTCGGCCTACTCTGCGGCTCAGCATAACCATGATTACTTCGGTCATATTGGAGTTCGGCCGTGGTAAAAACCATCTCACTTGGTTTAAGCAGTGAAGGGGGTGTTGAAGGATAAGCATTATCTTTTAGGAGTAAGAATCCTAGGAGGACTCTGCATGGAGGAGTAGAAGTCCTACTAGGATTGTGCCACACGAAACCTATAAAAGCTCACAAACATCACCTTTGGAGAGGTAACACACAACTTTGTTTTCTGAATACACAGAACTTTTGTCTATTTGTCAAGCTTACTGACTTAGGCATCAGAGAGGTTTCCGGCACACACCCACCGGCTAGCTCACGTTTATGTTTTCAGGTAATAAAGCAACGACGTACGGCGGAGCGCAAACTTGATCAACAGGATTATACGAGAAGGTTTATTTCTTTCCCGTACAGAAACTATTTGGTTTGGTAAAAAAAATAAACTTTTCATAAATATTTTTTAAGAATGTCGACATAATATATTGATAAATTTGATCATATCCATTTGCTTATGTTGGTTAATACTCACAACATTGTAAGAATAATATAATAATTTATCAAAAAAGTAAAAATTAAAAAGATTCACAAAACTTTATTCATAGTAAAAAATATTTTTTTAATAATTACCAAGCTCATTACTAACTTTTAAAAAAATTTAAAAGTAAAAAATATATAATTAAATAACAATTATTAAACTCCACTTTAATAAGTAGTTATTTGGTAATTTAAAATATTATTTAACACCATTTATTTTAGGACAGTTGTCCTATTATACCCAAAAACTAATAAAAAAAGAATGAGTACTACAATTTTAACTAATAAATAATAAATTAAAACACCACATCAATTTACACCACAACATGGTATAATTTTCCCACTTCAGCAGTGCTCATTAATTTATCACTTAATTATTTACTCATCTTGTTAATATGATTATTTATTTAGCACCCTGACCCGCCGGGGTTCACCAAATGGAAAAACTCCATTTGCTAAAGAATAATACCTTAATTTTGCTTTCTTAATTCCATCTCCAATAATGTGAAATTAAAAAAGTTAAAGATAAAAAAGGAAAGGAATGTGGAACTAGAGGTAAAATTGAAGAGACAAAATTAAAAGATGTAGCACCATTGATAAAATGTAAAATCTATAAAATTACCCTATCTACCAAATCATCACCCCAACCTTCACCGCTTTGACTGTTGAGTACAGATTTATTAAAGTTGAATATCTCAATTGTATAATAAAATTGATGTTATTATCAAGTTAATGTAAACTCATTTTGATGATTTAAATTGTTTATTTTGTATAATCAATTAACAAAATAATATATGTAAAAAATTAAATTAATCAAATATCAATTGTCGTACCATTGAATCGTTTTTTTCTATATGTCATAAATATATTTAAAAATAAATTGTTATAATATATGTGATTTCTTATATTTGATCAATTAAATTTTTTATTTATTTATATATATATTATTATTGACTTGTCATATGAAATGAATTATAAAAATTAGTTTCATAATGCACTAACTTCATGTGTGAAGTTGAGATTTTCAATTTTAACAAATTTAAACTATTTTCTTTTCCTATTAAAAAAAAAGTAGAGAGGAACGATGTTAAATAAAGATAGTTGCTATTGATTATCATGAATCTTGGTTCATTTTGAGTCTCATTATGGCATTTGACGGCCCAGATAGAAGGAAAAGCAACACTCGAGCCAGACTTTGACTTAGCTCGTTATTAAATAAAAAATAGGTAAAGAATGAGAAAGCATTAAAAAAAAAAAAGGGTTAAAAAGAGAAAAAAGAGAACATTCCTAGTCGCATACTCACCTGCAACCACCGCACATCACTCCCGCAACCGGCGATAGCAGGTACACCCCATTACTATGGAGTGGTGTTTTTGTAAAGATGGTAAAAGATTGATTTCTTAATTTTTTTATATAAATAAATTACCCCAGATTGTAACACATGAGTCCCACGGGGACACGTCCCTCTATACATATTGGACAAATTCCACGTTACCTCGCACAAAAAATAAACTCATAAATTTATATAATTTGGGTACTATAATACAATGTTTGTTCAATGAATTTGAAAGAATTTAAAGGAGAGCGCGACTTATCATGGTTTTTATTTAAATAATTTATATTTTTTTACATAGTTAATTTATTAATTTATTTTGGTCATCTTTTTTGTTTTGTTTTTTTACACGTCTTTTTATAATAAATAAAAAAACTAACTTATAAATTATATTAAAAACAATAGTAAGACCATCTTCAATGTTGTATCAGATTGAGCATCAGAGTTGAATTTGATGAAAAAAAATCATTTTTTTTCTCTCCAATGATTTTACTAAATTGATATCAAACTGAGAACGGAGCAAAAATTTTATCAAACTGAGAACCTGCGTGAGATTTCACCATTTCACTATGCGTTAACGTTAGAGGTGGGGACCACCGGTCAACCATCGCATGTATACCTGCTTCACTTTGCTTCAATTTTTGGTTGACCTGCGAACTGGTTCAAATTGTCTCCCCAAATCCAAACTCATCATGGATTCAAACAACTGTTTTGGGGGATCCCAAAGGCTCACAACCTTAGCTCGACAACTTCAACTGTACAAACCCCCTTCAACTTTCGATGAATCCGATATTGAAGAGAAAAGAATCGAAGAAAGTGAAGGAACGGTGGTTTCTCATGTGGGTTTTGTGGAATTTGCAACCCTAATTGCAAGCCAACTCGAAATATTCAAACCCAAGAGAGCCGCTGTTTTGATCTGTCTCTTTGAAGGAGATGATGGTGATCTTCGTGTCATTCTCACTAAGCAATCTTCTAGACTCTCCACTCACTCAGGTTGCTCAAACTGTGTTGAAATCACATCTATGTATATGTGTATTTGTATATATATATATATATATATATTTGTGTTTGGACTGTCAAGTGGGTGTTATTTGTTGATGATGATCACTTTGGTGAGCATTTGTTGGGATTTTGTGCAATTAACCAAGAGGGTTTTGTTTGATGGAGGGAAAAATAAATAATAAACGAATTGGGAACAGAAAGGAAGGAAGAAAAAAAAAATGAGTTGCCTACCCAGTAGACCAACTGGTCGACCTGTCACGCCCCCAAAATGATAAAATGAAGATAACTCATATGCAGAATAAATATGAGAAACAACATACTTTCATACATCAGAGTTCACTGTTTAACAACCAGTTAAATGCCATGTAGGCTTACATATTTCCAAGTCATTGTTCGGTTACACGAATTGAGTCTCTCTCATTACATCTTAAGCCCTTAGCTTTACAAATAACAAGCATACACACAACAAGACAGAATTAAGAAGCTCTTGCTTCCTGAAAGTCTATCCACGCTATTGCCTTAGAGGAAATATCTCACCTGCACCTGAAAATAGTATTCCCATATAGGGTGAGCCAACAGTCCAGTAGAAATAATCTAACACAATTTATGAGGTTTAGCAAAGGTATAAGTACCACGCATATAAACAATACCGATACTGAAACATCCATAAGGCCTACATATTCATATGCCACTAAGACCTTGTCACGACCCAAACCCGGCCCTATGGGTTTATGCACCGTAACCGGCCAGTAATCCGAGATTACCGAAGGCCTGCTGAACAGTAATACAGTAAAACAGAGTACAGGGCCTGGCGGAAGCCAAAACAGTAAATAAACAATGCCCAATGAGCTGCGACAGTCTATATGAAAAGATTTTTCATACATTTATACGTAAACAGTACAGAACGGTATGCACGATATTTACAATCATTCAGACTAGGGACTCAACCCTAGGTAACAGTACGGTAAACATTCAGTCTATACAAAACAGTGAAAACAGTACAAAGGGGAGTTGTAAAAACACCCCTAAGCCCTAACACGTTAGGCTCAGAACCTGCGCAGTGAGGCACAAAGGCTGGCTTGACAAAAACTGGAGTAACCCTGACGCCTCTAGCTTCAATCCGGTGCCTGCACACCTACATATATATATGAGCAGTGAGCTAAAGCCCAGTGAATAACATAAAGCGTAAAGGGGTTTAGAATGAATGTCCTTACAGTAATGAAATCAGTTCATTAAACAATACTTCAGTCTTTCAGTCAGAACAGTTATTCAATCATATGTGGTACATCCATTAGCATAGCAGTAAACAGTAGGTTTTAAAGACCGAACAGTAGTGATGGCCATCAATCAGTAAACAATAGTGGTTCCACGAGGGAACCGACAGAGATCTCTGTAACAGTAACAGTCAGTAACAGTAAGTTGCTAAGGATGCCCAATACAGTTCAGAATAGAGGACATACATTCATTCAATTAACAGTAACAGTTCAGAAAGCAGTACAGTTCAATTGTTCAGAAAATAATCATTTTTGAACATATCTTTACACAGTTGTTACTCACAGAGTTCGGGCTACAGTATGCTAGAGCGTGCCTCTCCAGTTGCCAACCCTACACAATACAGATTGAACACACTAAGCTACATAGCGGGGAAAGATAATAACTTAACCCTAATGCCTCGGTGTGTTCTATATCTATATCCTCAACAAGATGTCTACAACTAGGCCTAAGAATGCTCTAGAATGAGATGAGGATGCAAAGATGCACATTTAAAAAGCATTTCACGAAAAACAGAGTTCTGCGCGAGCACAGGTTTCCCGCTCGAGCGGTAATGCAACAAAGGTACACGCTCGAGCGTAAACTTTCCTGCTCGAGCGTACTGTAAAAAGTACTGGATGGGTGAAATCTCCGCTCGACCCCGCTCGAGCGTGAGACATGACTCCGCTCGAGCGCCCAATCCTCCGCTCGAGCGGACTGCAAAACTGTAACAACCCTCATACTGTTTACTGATTTAGGACTGATTGATTACCGATAACCATGATTACCGTTAAATTGAATTGATTATGAACTGATAATGGACTGGTAAAAGTACTGAACTGAGCTGACTGTAATTGGAAACCGAATTGATTGAGTATATGCTAGTTAAATTGCATTCTATCTGTTTGACTGTATGAATATCTGTTCATGCTTATATGTTTAAACTGCTATTGAAGGCCTTATTGGCGGCCGAAATAGAAATCGATTGATGTTTTATGATCCTTAGAATTAAGGTTGATTTTATAGTATAATTATCTGAAAATTTTGGGGTATGATTAAATTAGATTAAAATAAGCCAATTAAAGAGTTTGCCATATTTACCATTTTGCCACTTCTATCTCATATACACACACTTGAGCCTTTTTCACTCCACGTATGTGATCAGACTAAACATTTTTCTTCTCCTCTTCTTGCCTCAGCCGACCAAGCTAGAGAGTGAGAGAGAGTTGAGTTTGTTCTTGAGAGATTTGCTTGATCTTGCTTGGAATTGAAGTGTATTTGCATATTTGAGCTCCCTTCTTGAACTAACAAGACTAAAGTAGCTCCATTGTCTCTTGTCCAGTTTTGAGTTGATTGTTGCATGGTCCATGTTAGATTGTAGAGCTAAGTCATGATTTGGGTCATTAATGGTGAATTGAAGCTTAAGTGTTGCATGCATGTACATATATTGAAGTTTTGAGGTTAAGTTCATAATGCCTCACATGCATGTCCATCTTTTGGTCATACTCCATGAGTTCATCTCTGTTTTTGAAGGCTTGAGCTCTCTTGAAACAGCATTAAAGCTTTGAAAACGATTTAGATTCTTGCATGTCATGTTTTGAAGATTGTTCTTGGAAAATGATTTGAAATTGGTTTGAAATGGGTTGAATTAAACACCACTTGGGCTTTGTTTCTCAAATTGGGCTTAAACATGTTATTCTAATACGCTTTATAGATGTTTCTGGAATTAGCCCCAAAGAGGTCGAGTTTGGATGCTTTTGAACTTGAGTTTGAGCTTGGAGGTGCAATCTGGGTTCCGATTTCGCACTCCGCTCTGAGCGGGGATTATTATCGCCGAGCGTGGAATCCGAGCAACCAGCATTCTCCTGCACTGTTTTGCAGTCCGCTCGAGCGGAGTATTTGGGCGCTCGACGGAAGTCATGTCTCAAGCTCGAGCGAGCGTCCGAAGCGAGATTTCACCCATCCAAGTACTTGTTTACAGTACGCTCGAGCGGACAAGTTGCGCTCGAGGCTGTACCTTGTTTGCCTGTACGCTCGAGCGGGCAAACCTGAGCTTTCGAGCGGGACTCGTTTTTCTGAAATCCTG
>NW_021025071.1:1772736-1807773 GCF_004153795.1 Camellia sinensis | reverse complement strand
CCAAAGTATTCAAACGGTACGCTTGATCAGTTGTAGGCTAAATACCCATTTTTATATACTCATTTTGACATGCATTATTTAAAAGAAAACACTTTACATAATTATTATAATATCATCAAGTCTTTACAAAAACAAAAGCAATTACTGAAACTAAAAAGTAATCCCTATCCGGCTTACATTCTTTCCCAAGCAACATTGGTCAAAGTATGGTTTAACTCAAATTAAATAAAGCCTGCTGAGTGTTTACATACATTATCAACAATGAAAATCAAATAATAAAAGTAGTCTTCCAACATCATCTTCCAAGCTAATCCTTGGAGGTAAGCTTAAGGCACTCTGAACCTGAAATGATGTTCCATAAAGCGGTGAGCCCATCAGCCTATGTAGAAAATAATACTAAAATCACATATATCCAATGAATAAAGCAAATTCAGATCAACAATTGGTTAACACAGGTAATCAATTACTACGTATTTTATCTGTCATAACCATTTCGTCTAAGATAAGTTTTAGTTCCCAATTTTATCACCATGGCATCAGAACTGGCCAAATTTGAACCAGTGAATTACATATATCATACTTCGCATCCTTCCATATCAACAAACAAATGAGTACTCACGACTCAAATAAAATAAACTCACTCATTCAATAATGATACACATTTAGTGTGTATAATAAAACACTTTCTATATAAATAAGCAATCACATAAAAGTAGATGCTAATGGAGTCCATCCTATCTAACCTCCCAAAACAAAATCCGGTTGTAGAGGTCCATCCCTACAGTTCCCTAAACCGTGAGTACATCCCACTATCTCCTCCCCAACAGAACGATGTATGCAAATGCATGCTCAACATTACACTTATTTTACTGTAATCAGATGCAAATAGTCAAAATTTATGACTAAAACCAATGTGATTAGTTATCCAGTTATTTTTCTAAACCACATCAATGCTACAACAATCGACGACTCCTCCACCGATAGCCAAAAACAGATTATTTCAAACTGAAAATATACATTTAACAATTTCTATTATAGACAAATGATCGATTATATCCTAACTATGCCATGTTAATTAATGAATTCCCCAATTCCTAATGATATTAACCAATCTTTTCCACATTCATGAATTAATATTATACAAATTCAATTTAAATATATACAAAGTTTTTTCCCAAAATTAATCCAGAAGTATCCCCAACAATATCAATACACCAAAGGTAGAACAATAACCTATAAAAATGGAGTAAGGAAGTCCCTACCATCAGAGAAAACAACCCAAATGTGAAGTACAGAAGATGAGTGCCAAATACCAAAATGCTCCAAATCGCAAATGTCGCCAATTAAATGAAAGCCCTCGACTTCGCCTACTTAATTTTAATAAAGCAACTAGGGTTGAAACAACACTCTAAACAGATAAACCTAAGGGAAGGTTTTTTTTGGAAAAAATATAGGGAGGAAAAAAAAAGAGGAAAAAAAAAAAAAGTCCCCGAAAAAAAACCTAGGGGTTGGGAAAAAATTCAAAAGATATGAAAAAAAAAGGAAAACTTGAAAATTTTCAAAAATCCCCGCCCTTGGGCCTGGGGCCCTTTTGTGTAATATAAACTGGACAGGCTTCGCTCGAGCGACGACTTGGTCGCTCGAGGACCAGACACAGAGAAAACTACGCTCGAGCCAAGGAAGCTTGCTTGAGCCAACAACCCAAAGCTCCTCGGAGCGAAAGAAAAACTCGATGAGCGAGAACTCAAACCTCAGCGCCTGAAATCAAGACTCAACGCTGCCTCAGGTCTGTAACCAGACACAAGCTCGAGCGAAGGAACTATTGCTCGAGCGAAGAACGAACTAACTCGCTCGAGCGAAGAAAATCTCGCTCGAGCCAAGAATGCAAAGCTACAGGTCCAACCCAGACGCAAACTCTTGCTCGAGCTACCAAACCCCGGCTCGAGCGAAGAACCAAAACAACATCTCGCTCGAGCGACAAACTCCTCGCTCGAGCGAAGATCCAAAATTCTGGACAGCAACACTTGGTTTCTAAACCCAACCGACCTGAAACAAACCTGCCCAACACATCCTATAATTCCAAAAGAGAAAATAAGGGACAACAACAACAACAATTATACAATGACAGAATCTACGGAACATTCTAGATACAATAATCAAATGGGAAAAGACCGGGGTCACTATAGGCCCGGCCCGTTGACAATGTGAATATTCACATTGACATGTTAACATTCACATTGATAGGAGTGTAAAATTAGCCCGTGGCCTGTGGCTGGCCCGAAACACGCCTGCGGCTCGTGGGCTGCCCTGGGCGGGCCCGGCCTGATCCGTTGATAATGCAAATATTCACATTGACATGTTAACATTCACATTGATAAGAGTATAAAATTAGCTCGCGCCCCGTGGCTGCCCGAAACTAGCCCACGGCCCGTGGGCGGCCCGGAGCGGGCCCGACTCGACCTGTTGACAATGTGAATATTCACATTGACATATTAACATTCACATTGATAAGAGTGTAAAATTGACTCGCGTCCCATGGGCGGCCCGGGGCGAGCCCGGTCCGGCCCGTTGACAATGTGAATATTCACATTGACATATTAACATTCACATTGATAGGAGTGTAAAATTGGCCCGTGGCCCGTGGGCGGCCCGAAGCCCGCCCGCTGCTCAGGGCGGGCCCGGCCCAGCTCGTTGACAATGTGAATATTCACATGGACATATTAACATTAACATTGATAAGAGTATAAAATTAGCCCGTGACCCGTGGGCAGCCCGAAGCCCAGCCCCGGGCCGACGCGGGCCCGGCCCGTTGATAACGTGAATATTCACATTGACATGTTAACATTCACATTGATAAGAGTGTAACATTAGCTCGTGCCCCGTGGCTGCCCGAAACACGCCCACGGCCCGTGGGCAGCCCGAGGCGGGCCGGGCCCGGCTTGTTGACAATGTGAATGTTAACATTGACAAGAGTGTAAAATTAACTCGCGTCCCATGGGTAGCCCGAAGCCCGTGGGCGGCCTGGGGTGGCCCGGGTTTGGGTCTGGGCCTACCCCGGGCCGCGGGCGAGCTTCGGGCAGTGGACAAGTTTTACACTCCTATCAATGTTAATGTTAACATGTCAATGTGAATATTCACATCGTCACGGGTCGGGCCAAGCCTGCCTCGGGCTGCGATCGGGCTTCGGGCTGCCCACGGGCTGCGGGCCAATTTTACACTCCTATCAATGTGAATGTTAACATGTCAATGTGAATATTCACATTGCCAACGGGCCGGGCCCGCCTTGGCCAGAGGTCGGGCTTCGGGCTGCCCACGGGTCACGGGCCAATTGAACACTCTTATCAATATGAATGTTAACATATCAATGTGAATATTCACATTGTCAACAGGCCAGGCCGTGGACGGGTTTCGGGCAGCCACGGGGCGCGGGCTAATTTTACACTCCTATCAATGTGCATGTTAACATGTCAATGTGAATATTCACATTGTCACAGGTCAGGCCAAGCCCGCCTCGGGCTGCGGTCGGGTTTCGGGCCACCCACGGGCTGTGGGCCAATTTTACACTCTTATCAATGTGAATGTTAACATGTCAATATGAATATTCACATTGTCAACGGGCCGGGCCGGGCCTGCCCCGGGCCGTGGGCGGGCTTTTGGCCGTCCATGGACCGCGGGCCAATTTTATACTCTTATCAATGTGAATGTTAACATGTCAATGTGAATATTTACATTGTCAACGGGCTGGACCGGGCCCGCCCCGGGCTGCCCATGGGTTGCGGGCGGGTTTCGCGCCGTCACGGGACGGGGGCCAATTTTACACTCCTATTAATGTGAATGTTAACATGTCAATGTGAATATTCACATTGTCAACGGGCCGGGCCGGGCCGAGTCGGGCCTGTCCTGGGTTGCTGTCTAGTTTTATACTTTTATCAATGTGAATGTTAACATGTCAATGTGAACATTCACATTATCAACAGGCCGGGCCGGGCCCGCCCACGGCCCTGGCGGGTTTCGGGCAGCTACGAGGCGCGGGCTAATTTTACACTCCTATCAATGTGAATGTTAGCATGTCAATGTGAATATTCACATTGTCAATGGGCCGGGCCGGGCCCGTCGCGGGCTACGGCCGGGCTTTTGGCCGCCCATGGGCTGCGGCCCAATTTTATACTCTTATCAATATGAATGTTAACATGTCAATGTGAATATTCACATTGTGAACGGGCCGAACCGGGCCCGCCCAGAGCCGCCCATGGGCCGCGGGCGGGTTTCGCGCGCGCCACGGGACGGTGGCCAATTTTACACTTCTATTAATGTGAATTTTAACATGTCAATGTGAATATTCACATTGTTAACGGGCTGGGCCCGCCCTGGCTCGCGGGCGGGTTTCGGGCCGCCCACGGGCCAATTTACATTCCTACAAATGTGAATTTTAAAATATGAATGTTCACATCATTAAATTGCTAATCGTTGAAAAAATATTTATAAGGGTATCAAAATTAAATATAAGGGCATAAGTGTCCAAGAAAATAGTGTAAATCAAGAAAATGGACTTTATGGAATAAAACTATACATACATGAGACTAAATGGGTTAAAAAATTCCTGCATGAACTTCTTGGGTTAAAACACTTCTAAATTGGACTTATCAATAAAAATTCCTTTTTTAAACGGCTGGTTGGGGTAATCATTAGAATGAGATGCAATTTAAATTTTTAGGGGTAATCATTAGAATGAGATGCAATTTAAATTTTTTCTAAAAATTAAAACAGTTGTGCTAATATATTTCCACAGTTACCTTTCTATTAATCTGATGACAAAAAAAATTGTTTAGAAAGTCAAAATTGATTTTTCTTTGGATAATTTGGGTAAAAGAAATTCTATTCAACAATTTCATTTTCATATTGGCACCACTTCTGTTGTTCAATTTTTAATCTTTCAGTTGCACATGCATTTTGTCCCAACAGTTGTATAGTACCACTTTGTGGTATGAAATTGTGGGTTCAACTCTTAAGGAGAGGAGTTTGATATCATTTGAGAGTGTCTATTTCTCCTCCATTAATAGGGAATTGTTGTTATTGAATCTTTCTTCGAGTGGTTGTTGGGCTATTGCTTAGGGTGAATTTTGGGCATTGTTGGACTTTAATTGTCTAGGGTGATATAATATTCCTCATATTTGTTAGTCTCCTACCTATTGAAAAAATAAAAATAAAAAATAACAGAGAGAGAGAAAGAAATCCTCATTTGCTAATTAAGTAGGCAATAATAATGAACATGATGGTTTCCACACACATGCA
The DNA here is from genome assembly GCF_004153795.1 of Camellia sinensis. Lineage (NCBI taxonomy): Eukaryota > Viridiplantae > Streptophyta > Magnoliopsida > Ericales > Theaceae > Camellia > Camellia sinensis. The sequence continues at coordinate 1,802,481 of NW_021025071.1, read as the reverse complement.
TGCATTTTAATTAGAAGCTAGCTGCAACTGTAATAAATTCAAACCCTTGCTAGTAAGCCTTCTTATTTCAATTTAAAAACCTTGTTCATCTTTAATTCATTTTTTAGAGCGAGTTTAACTTATTCTTTACTGGTGGTTTGTTGTTGAATTTGAATCAACAAATAACTTTTTTTAATTAACAAATCCACCAATACACAAGAGACTTGTACACAATAGCACACATAAATCCTGATACACAATTTGTGTTCTCACACTACTAAGCACTCATGTCATACACAAGCAAACACCCACTTTACCAACATTCACACCACACTAGTATCTTAGAGTCTATGTTGAATACACAGACCTACACCACTACTAGACAATTCACTCAACACACTTTATTTGTGTTCTCACTTTTATATGTGACTTTCCGTTAATCTCTCACATTTGTAAATCTATACAGATGAAAAGATGGTGATCATGGTGAAAGCAAGAGAATGTCACAAAACTTGGAACTGCAAGGGTGAAGACCGTTGCAGGGATGACTGCAAAAACCAGTTCAATGGAGAAGGGCAGTGCGATGATTTCACTGCACCCCTGGTTCCGAGGCAATGTTTTTGTGCTTTCAATTGTTGATCTCTCATCTCCATATCAATGGGATGCCAAATTATTGGAATAAATCAGAATTTCATGTGGTAAAAAGAATTACAGTATTCCATGTAGGTATGAGATGCATGAATGGTGTTATAAATAAAATTTTCCAAATTTTCTAATTTCCTTGTGAGAACCCTTTTTGACAATATTGTTGTGATAACTAACATGGTTAATGAACCATAAGAATGTCACAATTAGTCCATTCCATTTCAAGAACTTCATTAATACAAGAGACAAAATACAAGAGTTTAATCTGACCATACTAGATTAAACATTACAAACAAAATAGGAAAATAGAGCTTAGAACAAAAACTTGAAAAACGCAAGAGCTACGAAGGCTACAACTAGTAGAATAGCAAAAAGACTGAACATCTCAGAAATAGAGGAGCTAGCTGATTGAATTCTTGATGAAGGTGCAAAACCAGATGGAGCTTAGCTTGAGAGAAGAAGCTCTTGTTTGCCATAGTAAAGCTGCAAAGCTAAAATAACTTAGCTAGGAAGTAGATGTCATACATCCATGGAGCTAAATCAAAATGAATATCCTTACTGCCTTTCAACTGCCCAAACAATTAATCTTAACATACCAACCCCTTCTGAAGGAAAGTGAGGCAAAGAAGCACGACATGAATCCACTGGAGAAAAGAAACAAGCAAAAAAAAAGGAAATATCAAATATAACTTGTGAGGAGGAAACTAAAGACAGAGGAGAGAACCTATACAAGTCTTTTCTGATTTACAATTTACTTGTGAGGCTGAAAAATGTGTTGTTCTTTGCACATAACCAGAATATGTGCTAACCCATTTATAGCATTGTGCGAACTTGTAAAGTTTTTTCTAACTTACAATTTACTTGTTCAAAATAAGAGGTGAAAAAAATATTAAAAAACCTACTATGCAGTTGTTGAATGGAAAAGAATGCTATATATGTCACTAGTTCTTTTTTTTTTTTTTTTTTTTTTTTTTTTTGGGGGGGGGGTGTTTTACATTAGCAGTGCCTCTTATGCCAATTTTGCGCTTTAATTTTTAAATTTGTATCAATTTGGTCCAAAATGACACAAATACTTCAATACTCCAACAACACACAAAATGATAGAAAATATGGGTAGGGTAAAATTCAGGAAGATTCAAGTGGACAACAATTAGACGGATGCACCCATATTTTATTGGAAAAAGAATTGAAATGGAACACTCTTTTATGTATTTGATCACCTCAAAACAAGTAGAGAAGCATGACAAACCAAGGTTCACAGTAATTTATGCTATCCTGAGATCATGGGTGCCAATGGTACTTCACAATTTGAAGTAGAAGACCAGTGGTGAAGTTCACAAGTATGTGAATAAAAGTACATAAAAAAAAACAAAAGTAAAAGGCAGCATTTTGAACAGCCAAAAAACTACTTTGTACATTTTCTCACATCTCTACTTCCTCCTTTTCTTCTCTTCTTTTTTTTCTTGTTTCCTCATTCATTTCTGGTATTTTGTGTCCTCTAATGGAAAAAGGTACGTTTTTTCAAGTATTCAAATCCCTTCATGAGTGTCTCTGCCTTCACTACCATCTTTTCTCATGCAAAATCGCAAGCATCTGCAAAAAACTTCCTATGCATCATAAACATGAGATGGTGTCATCCCAACCTTATCCACAACCTAATATGTCAAAGAAAATTGAATTTCAGATCATTGTCAAACAGATTAAGATATAAATCACTTTGTAAATTTTAATCATTTGAAAAATAGGATATGTCTTCAAGAACTTGATGAGTCACAAAAACATAACTAATTCACTTTTCATTGGGAGCTGACATGTACTAAATATTGAACCTAAATAGAATCAGCAATATTTTGGTTTGCAAATGATTAGAAACATTTTCTGGTACAAAGGGCATTCTTTCTGCAACACAAGGATGTGCTTTCTATTGAAAAAAATAAATTATTTGCAAATACAATAGTTCAAATTTCAAAGAAGCAAGTTATATTCTAATAGAACAAACAAACAAACAAATTTGTTTTTTTATTATTGGCCTCTGTAGGTAACAAAAAAATTATGGCTAGCTTTATATAAGAACAAAAATAGGGGTGGGATTGTATACTTCAGTTCTACACCTAAGAGAACATAGAAAATGTAAAAATATATTTGGTGGAACACACATGGACTGGTATATGAGCAGCAATATCCACATATTACATATAAGTCATAAAGTTAGTCCCACATAACCAACCAACTCATCCACATTCCGGCAGCTTAGAGCATCCCATTAAGGGCTTTGAAAGAAAGCAAGATTTCACGTTGATCAACAAAAAAAAAGCAGAAGCAAGATTTCACCATTAATTGTAACTTGAAAAACTCTACTTTTTATCAACAACTCCCACCTCACACCCATCCACACACACGCAAATATACATACCAAGAAAACAAAAAAACAAAAACCACCCAAATAATAAAAGGAAACAAAAGAAAACTATTTATCAAAAGAAGAAAACAAAACAAATAAAACATACCCTTTCCCTGTTTCAATACCTTTCAAATAAAACATACCTGCTGCCTTTTCAAAGCAACCAAGGCCGCATGTAAGAGAGTCCCATGCACTCGCAATGGCATAGTTGCTTCCTGTGACAAAACATTCAGAAAAGGCAAGAGAATTTGGTTAATAACAAATAAAATAAAATTAGCAACCAAGTTCAAGCTCTTTTAAAGAAAAACACAAGTAAAGGACCGGAGTTTATGATTTCATTAGCTATTACTGTAAAGTCTTAGCTTCTGTTAAAAGATGAAATAATTTCTTAAAATGTACCAAAAGATAACATGATGTTACAAACAACTAGGTATCGATATTTGCATGTTTTCTTTGAAAGCATAATACAAGGTTTCTTTGTAATTGCAGTTACAAAAAGATTTGGAAGCTGATAATCTACCCTGCATTTTTAGCACAAAAATTGATTCTTCCATCAATGAATGGCAAATATAAGAATAGAATTTAGACGAATACCAACAATGAGCAATGACTTCCTAATTTGGCACCAAGCTAGTAATGGTAAATGGCAATGACTTCAATTTATATATACATATATATATATAACAATCTAGTAGAATAAATATATCTAAAGGGAAAGTCTCTCATTCCAAACATTTGCTTGATATATCTCTTATTCCTTTATCATATATGAGATTTTTCACCATGCCTGCATACAAGTAAATCAATATATTCAATAAAAAAAACCTCATGACATGTCCATATAAAGTTTGTAGTTCTCTCCAGAGACAAGAAGCCTTATTTTAAATCAGAGCATCCATAGTACTTTTCAAGCAAATTTGTGGCATACCTTGAGAAGAGCACAAAATCTTGCAATGTGGTTTAGACAATGATTATGAATACATCCTAAAGTTTGTTTCCACAACAACAAACCTTGGAGAACAAAAAGGCAATAACAACAATAGTTAGTAGATTTGCTATTTAAACTGTCCACATATCCTTTCTATTATTTTTTTCACAATACACTGAGAAAATACAGAAAAATACACTTTTACAAGCTGAAACTAGAAAAGAGCACTACCAAAAGTGATTTTAAACAGACCTTCCATCGAAGCCCTCCACCTGGCAACTGGAAACATCTTTTTGCTGAACAGGAGTAGTGATCTTGAGCTGTGTTGTAAGTAATCAGCGACGTGCCTAGCAACATCCTCTGCTGATTGACTCTTCTAGTTAAAACGCAATCATTGCAATTGTTCAAAATACTTCAGCAAATGAAAAACAATAATCCCAATCGCAACACATCCATTTGTTGGCTAAACTCCTGAATCAAGAAAAGAAAATTTTGAGCTGGGCCTATATGGAGAACAGAGTAAAGAGAGCTTAAAGACCAAACTTGTGCAGCAAAAGGGAAATAGTGAAGCCATCAAATTGAATTACTTTGCACCTCCCCAACTTTGATTGAACAGGAAAGATATTCGAACATGTTTTCCATGAGAATATTTTCACTTTATTTAGAATTTTCAGCTGCCAAATCTTCCTTGAAAACGCCCTTTCAAAACTCCCATCATCTGAACTGACTGGTGTTTCTCTGCTTCACAAATCCATCTCCAAATGATATGCCAACTTAACATTAAAAAGGCCACTTTTAGTGAAGTGCCAAAGCAGTATGTCATGAGAAAGCCTTAGCATCGGCATGGAGGACTTTGGAAACACAAATAGCTTTGTAAGAGTAAGGCCTTGGAATCCATCTATCTTTCCAAATCTTCATAGACCTGCATTTCCAATAAGCCAACGCAGCACAACCTCCAGAAGAGACTTTGCATTCCAAATACTCCTCCAAACAATGGGTTACTACTCAAGCTAAAAGAGCTTTATTAAAAGCCCATCCCACCAACATAAACAGACAAAAAAGCAAGTTCGTACAATTTATTTCATCTCTCCTTTCTTTCCTTTTCCTTTCTTTCTCCTCTTCAAATCCCTTCTTGCAGATTACACACAGAATCTATTGCCTTGGATGACAGGGGAATTCTCAGATGTGGACGAGCATTTCTGCTTTCACTGTGATCTTTTTTGAGGCTTTCCAGAACAAACCGCCATATTCTCATGCAAAGACTTACTGCAAAATAAGGAAACAAATCCATAAGTTGATAAGATGTTTGAAGAAATATACATGAACACAAAAGATAAGATAAAGTTGATACTTGATAGAATAGCTAAGATAAATTTTGGTCTCAAAAGATAAGATTAAGGTACAGACAACTAGGACTTGATACTTGCATGTTCTACCATAATGCCATTTTTTAAAGCATTATACAAGTTTTCTTTTGTAATTTCAGAAACAAGGCGATTTGGAAGCTGATATTCTACCCTACATTGATGACAAACTCATCCCTTCATTGATGAATAGCATTTAAGGAAATACAAACTATGAGCAATGACTTCCTAACGTGGCACCAAGCTAGTAAAGTGTAATTGACTATTTTTTAAATGTCCTATGATCTAGTAGAATAAATATATCTAAAGAAAAGTCTCTCATTATGCATGGAGAATGGTATAAAAATGCAACATGAAATTAGATAAAATTTCCCTTCTAGCAATGGAAGTCTTGCCTGATAGTGTGCAGTTGGGAGATTTTTTCAATTGAAATCTCTAGAAAGGAATTCATTCTCAATTTTCTTGATTTATCTCTTACTCCTTCATTACATACGAGAGCTTTCACCATGACTAGACAAAAGTAAATCAATACATTAAAAACAATTTTTAAAAAAATTAAAACCACATGACAATTGTAAAACTCAAAACATAGCAACCCATTGCATTCAAAATTGTAGTTCTCTCCAAAGCCAAGAACCTTTAAGTTAAATCAGAGCGGCCAAAGTCTTTGTCAAGCATATTTCTAACATACCTTGAAAAGAGGCAGAAAATCTCGCAATGCAGTTTAGACAATGAGTATGAATACATCCTAAAGTTTGTTTCCACAACAACAAAGCCCTGGATAACAAAGAGGTAATAACAATAGTTAGTGGGTTTCACTATTTAAACTGTCCATAAATCTTTTTCTAAATTTTGACACACAACACTGAGAAAATATAGAAAAATACACTTTTACAAGCTAAACAACAAAAAGAATGTAGTATTCAAAGCCACAACCGCATGTTTGTAGAAGAGTCAGGGTAAAGATAAAATAAAAAACAAAATGAAATTCATCCATTAAGTAGAGGTATATAGATAGAAAAGGAAAAGGAAATATATGGAAGGAAAAGAAAAGGAATGAACGTGAAAACATTGTTGTGTGTTGATACAGACAAAAAATAGCTGTAAATTAGAATTTTGAGAGCCGATGTGAAGATATAGTTGAAGACACAAGCTGATCAATTTGAGTTGACCAGACCTTAGTAGCAGGAGATTCCTAATTCGGTGACGTTTTTTACTAAGAAACGCAATTCCATGCTCCTGAGTAGGAAACCTATAAGAAACTCGCTCCCAATTGAGATAGAACCTCTCAAACATACAAATCTTGAAGAAATAAAATTATAGTACTTTCTATTTACATAATATTTATTTATACTTAACAAAGACAATATGTAGTTGACATCAATCTCTAACAAAAATTCATATTTTAACAAATATATTACAAGTAGAAAAATATAGTTTTGGAATAGAGTTATATATTCACTTTTTAATATATAAAATATATACACAGTCCAATCTGCTGAATGAGTCTAGTTTGAGCTGAAGTTATAGAGTTAGTTAGCAAAGTAGTTAAAAGATTAGTTAACTTTTTATCCAAAGAGGGTATAAAGCTTTTTTGTTAGGGTTGTATCAGAGGGATATATGATTGTAATGAAGGTTCCCCCCCCTTAATTCTCTCTCCTATGCTATGCTATTTTCTTTTCTCTAAAATATTCTTCTTCTGTGCTATTCCTTGCATCTTTCCATTACTGAAGCTTAGTTTGCCCTGTTTTTTCTTCTCTGATTCCTATTGGAATATTTTAGGGCTTCCTCATGTGTTCAATCACTGTACTTAAAATTTTGTCATTCACAACAAATTGGAACCCTCAGTTGTGTTAAAGTTCCAAAAAGAAGAAAAAAAATGAAAAAAAGAAAGAGAAAACCCTATGTTGTAATAAAGATATGAGATGATGCTGGTATGGAGAAACAAACAAAAAAAAAATGGTATGACAGATATTTATTTGTACCTGCAGTTGGCTGCTTATACATATACATATACATAAGGAATGTATTGGATGATGGGCCAATATTGGCCTTTCCCCTTTTCACACTTCTGTTTCAATATTGGATTACATCCCCAGATATCAAGTGTTTGGAGAGAGGTGAGGTTTTGAAACTCCTCATAAGAGAGTCTTTCCAGATTTGGGAAGTTCAAGATGATCAATTTGATGAGAGAGGTGGGCAAGAACATCCCTTCTTCTCCCCATGGCCAAGCTGGGCCTTCAAGTATGGGTGTGGTAAGAGAAGAGAGTTTGTGCAAACCCCACTCTAATAGAGATGGAGGCGGAAGAAGTTGACCGACGTCCACTATGGTATTTCCAATTTCAAGTGAAGTGATGTTGGTGGGAAAACTCCCTTCTTGAGAAAGTATGAGACCATTGTTGGCTGCTTAAACATATACATGTACACAGATCTTGAAGCAAAGTGAGTTGGTTGATGTTGTTGTTGTTCTCGTCAAGAGCACCAAGTGACAGGGACTCCAGATTATAACATGATCTTATCTCTAATGACCGAGATTTCTGAGATTATTGGCATTGGGTAAAGATTTGAGCCTCTCACAATATTGGATACGAATAGATTCAAGAGATAGACCATCCATTTTGATCCCTTCCTCAGCAAAAAGTGACTCTAATTTTCTGCAAACCTCAATCTGAAGTTGATTTAGCATGGACGGTAGCCCACCTGTTGGTGTTAAATATGTGAGCTTAACACATGCAGAAACCCACACCATGTTAGGGAAAATCGATGATTCCCACAAGTAAATCAATATGGGAATAAAAAGTTAATGCAAAAAAAATAAATTAAAGATAACACAAGAATTTTATGTGGTTCCCTCAATGTGAGGTACGTCAACGGGATCGAAATTCGATTCTATTATCAACTAAATAAGTTCTAAACGATTACAAACGAGACACTAATGGTCTCACAAACCACCCTTAGGTAAATTCTAAATAATCACAAATAAACAAAGAGGAAAGACCTCACCAAATAGATGAACCAAAATTTTCAGAACCAGAGTTGAAGAAGATCCAAAATAATTATCCCAAATCAACCGAATCAAGAGACAAAAATAGCCACGAACAAAGCACAGTCAACCCAGATCAAACAGCCACTGCTATCCCCAAGCAAACCCACTGAATCAATCATGAAGCACTAATCTCACCAACTATCAATGAGAACCAATGGTTGCTCCCCTTTTGAAAAACCAAAAAAAAGTGCAGCCGCTACAATACTTTTCTCTTTGGTGGAAAACAGTATCTCATAGGATAAACAATACACCTAAAAATATTGTGAATTTAAAGTTTTTTTTATCAAAGTTTAATTGTTTTTAAATTGGATTAGGTCTCCACAAAATTAGATATAATATATAAAAATATATTATAACTAATACCAAACTAAATCAAACTCTTTTAATAAACCAATTTGGGTCCCACACTCCAATAAGGAGGTATACCCAACAATTCTCCCCCTACCGACTTAGGTGGAGAGATCAACCATACCCGCCAAAGTTCGACACTTTAAATGTTTATCCCTCGACAAAGTCTTTGTCAACATATCCGAAATATTATCATCTGTGTGAACCTTTTCGAATTGTAACAACTTCAAATCTAACACATCACGAATCCAATGGTATCTCACATCAATGTGTTTCGATCTCGAATGAAAAGTAGAATTTTTACTCAAGTGAATAGCACTTTGACTATCACAATAAAGCACATACTTTTCTTACTTCAAACCCAATTCTTGCAAAAATTTCTTCAACCATAACTCTTCTTTGCAAGCTTCTGTAATGGCAATAAATTCAGCTTCGGTAGTTGAGAGTGCAACACATTTTTGTAATTTAGATTGTCATGTCACAGCTCCCCCTGCAAAAGTCATTAAATACCCCGAAATAGATTTTCGAGAATCAACATCACCAGTCATGTCAGAATCTGTGAACCCATCAAGTATCGGCTTTGTAAGAACCCTCACCACTGCTTACCGAATGAACACTGATTACCATTGAACTGAACTGATTATGACTAATAATTGAACTGATTAAAGTACTGAACTGACTGATTGAAAACTGGAACTGAATTGACTAAGTATGTATGCTAATTTGTATTCTATCTGTTTGATTAATTATTTGATCTGTTCATATTTTAGTGTTTAAACTGTTAATTGAAGGCCTTATCGGCGGCCGAATCCGGAATTGATTGATGTTCCACGACCCTCATAATTAATGTGATTTTATGGTGTATTCATCTGAAAACTGATTAGGTATGATTAAACTAGATTAAATTGAGCTAAATCGAAAGAGTTTGACTTATTTACAACCTTGCCCTTGAGTGGGCCACTACCTATATACCTTTGAGTTCATTACATTTGAAACAAACATTTCATCAGTCCATACCTCTTGTTCTTGCCGACCTTGAGAGAGAGAGGGAGAGAATAGAGTTGTCCTTGAGGGATTGGCTTAGTCAACTTGAAGAATTGCTTGGTAATTGAAGTATAGATTGCATATTTGAGCTCCCCAAACCTGGAATACAAGACTTAGGTAAGGATTTCATCTTCTCATTCTTGTGTTTGAGCTAATTCTTGCATGGTCCATGTTAAATTGTAGAGCTAAGTCATGTTTTAGTTCATACATGTTGATATAGAGCATAATTCATGCATGCATGTTTGAATTGTTGAGTTGTGAGTTGATTTCATGGTAAAATGGTACATGCATGTCCATAATTTTGTAATGGTCCATGTTTTCATCTTGTTTTTGGATCAATTGGCTCCTTAGAGCATCAAATTGAAGCTTCAAAATGATTTGAATTCATGCATGTTTACATGTTCATCTTGTTCTTGAAAAATGGTTTGAAATTGAGTTTGAATTAAACACCCTTGGGCTTTGATTTCTCAAATTGAGCTTTGAACCATGTTATTCCATGTGTGTACAAATGTTTTCCAGAAAATGGGCCCAAGAGGATTGGTTTTGATGCATTTGAATGTGAGTTTGAGCTTGGTGGTGCAATCTGGGTTTTTCCAGATTTTGCACTCCCGCTCGAGCGGGGAGAGTGGCACTCGAGCGTGGAATCCGAGCATCCAGTATTTTCTCTGCACTGTTTTACAGTCCGCTTGAGCGGAGGATTGGGCGCTCGAGCGGAGGCATGTGTCTCACGATCGAGCGGGCGTCGAGCGTCCGTCGAGCGAAGATTTCACCCATCCAGTACTTTTACAGTATGCTCGAGCGGAAAAGTTGACGCTCGAGCGTGTACCTTGTTGCATGTCCGCTCGAGCGGGTAAACCCGCGCTCGAGCGAGACTCTGTTTTTCTGAAACTTCTGAAACTGCTTTTTTGAGTACATCTTTGCATCCTCATCTCATTCTAGGCATTCTTAGGCCTAGTTTAAGGCGTCTTGTTGAGGATATAGATGTAGAACACACCGAGGCATTTAGGGATTAAGTTACTATCTTTCCCAGCTGTGTAGCTTAGTGTGTTCAATCTGTTAACTGTGTAGGGTTGGCGACTGGGGAGGCACGCTCTAGCATACTGTAGCCCAAACTCTGTGAGTAACGATCGTGTAAAGATATGTTCACAAATGATTATTTTCTGAACGACTGAACTGTACTGCTTTCTGAACTGATACTGTTAATTGAATGAATGTATATCCTATATTCTGAACTGTATTGTGGCATCCTTAGCATCTACTGTTTACTGTTACTGTTACAGAGATCTCTGTCGGTTCTCTTGTTGGAACCACCACTGTTTACTGACTGATGGCCATCACTACTGTTCGGTCTTTTAAGACCTACTGTTTACTGTACTGGTATGCTAATGGATATACCACATATGACTGTACTGACTGAATGACTGTTATACTGTTTAAATGAACTGTTTTCATACTGTAAGGACATTCATTCTTAACCTCTTTACGCATTATGTTATTCACTGGGTTTTAGCTCACTGCTCATATATATATGTAGGTGTTCAGGCACCAAACCGCGGCTAGGAGCGTCAGGGTTACTCCAGTTTTGTCAAGCCAGCCTATGTGCCTCACTGCGAGGTTCCGAGCCTATCATGTTAAGGCTTAGGGGTGTTTTACAATTCCCCCTTCTGTACTGTCTTACTGTTTTGTATAGACCGAATGCTTACTGTACTGTGATGTAAAGGATTGAGTCCCTAGTCTGAATGATTGTACATTTTGTGCATACTGTTCTGTACTGATTATGTATATATGTATGAAAGTCTTTTTGCATACAGACTGTCACAGCTCATTGGACATTGTTTATTTATTGTTTTGGCTTCCGCCAGGCCCTGTACTCTGTTTTACTGTTCTACTGTTCTGCAGGCCTTCGGTAATCTCAGATTACTGGCCGGTTATGGTACTAAACCCATAGGGCCGGGTTTGGGTCGTGACAGGCTTACCATCCCCAAAACACAAACATACCTTCGAAGTCCCTCGAAGATACCTTAGAATCCATTTTACCGCTGCCCAATGTTCTTTACCCGGATTAGAGAGAAAATAACTCACCACACCAACGGCGTGAGCAATATCCGGCCTTGTACAAACCATGGCGTACATCAAAGAACCAATTGCTGAAGCATAAGGAACTTTCAGCATCTCTTCCTTGTCTTTCTCACTTGTAGGACATTGATTTGAACTAAGCTTGAAGTGACCCGCAAGTGGACAACCAACCGGCTTTGCTTTGTTCATGTTGAACCTCTCAAGAACTTTCTCAATGTAGCTTTCTTGAGATAACCAAATTAGCCCCTCTTTGCAATCACGAACAATTTTCATACCAAGAATTTGCTTTGCCGGTCCCAAATCTTTCATAGCAAAAGACTTGCTCAACTCCAATTTCAACCTGTTTATCATGGTAGAATCTTGACCCACAATTAACATGTCATCAACATAAAGCAAAAGAATAATAAATTTACCATCCGGGAAATTTTTCACAAACACACAATGGTCCGAAGTGGTTTTAGAAAAACCATTATTCATCATGAAAGAGTCAAATTTTTTGTACCATTGCCGCGGGGCTTGCTTGAGGCCATACAAACTTTTCTTCAATTTGCAAACAAATTTCTTTTTCCCTTTTTTCACAAAACCTTCCGGTTGCTTCATGTAAATTTCTTCTTCAAGATCACCATGCAGAAATGCGGTCTTCACATCAAGTTGCTCAACTTCAAGGTTCATACTTGCAGCCATGCCAAGTACAACCCGAATAGAAGACATCTTTACAACCGGTAAGAAAATCTCGTCAAAGTCAATACCTTTCTTTTGCCCAAAGCCTTTCACAACAAGGCGTGCTTTGTACCTCAGATTCTTGCCATCATTCTTCAATTTGAAAACCCACTTATTTTTTAGAATTTTCCTCCCTCTAGGCAACTTCACTAAATCATAAGTTTGGTTTTTAAGTAAGGAATTCATCTCCTCTTCCATGGCCTTTTTCTAATCACCTTTCTTTGCATGCTCAATTGCTTCTTGGTAGCTCTCAGGCTCCCATTGATCAGAAATCAACACAAATTCATTGGGAGGATACTTTCTTGAAGGTTGCCGGTCTCTTGTAGATTTCCTCAACTCAAGTTGTGGTGGCGGTTCTTGAGTTGGATGCTCTTCCTCAATTTTTGACTCAACTTCATTAGGATTAGCATCATCCTCAACATCTTCAATAGGTGGCTGCACATCTCTCCCATTTTCATCATCAATTGAAGATGAAGGAGATGGATCCATATCAATGAGATCACTAGTTTTTTGCTCCGGTTGGTGACCTTTGCCAAAGTCTTTAATTGTTTGGTCTTCAAGAAACACAACATCACGGCTTCGAATGACTTTCTTGTCGACCGGATCCCACAATCTATACCCAAATTCATCACGCCCATAGCCAAGAAAGATACATTGTCTTGACTTGCTATCAAGCTTGGACCTTTCATCTTTTGGAATGTGAACAAAGGCTCGACAACCAAACACTCTCAAGTGCTCATAAGACACATTTTTACCGGTCCAAACTCTTTCTGGAACATCACCATTCAAAGGATAGGAAGGAGACAAATTGATCACGTCAACCGCTGTCTTCAATGCCTCACCCCAAAAGGATCTTGGCAATTTAGCTTGTGAAAGCAAACACCTTATTCTTTCCACAATTGTGCGGTTCATTCTCTCGGCAACTCCATTTTGTCGAGAAGTCTTCTTAACTGTCTTTTGGTGCCGAATACCTTGGCTACGACAATACTCATCAAATGGCCCAATGTATTTGTAACGACCTCAAAATCATGACATTAAACCCATCAAATAAGACATTCATTGACATATGAAATAACCACATTCTTCTATTCATTAGAGCTTCATTACAAAAGTATTACATGTTAACAACAAAAGCAAATGCCCTATGGGCTTACAGCTTTCCAAGTTAACACTTGGTTACAACAAAAGAGTACTAACTCATTTACATATTAAGCCCTTGGCTTGAATTTACATGTAATACATCAAAAGTAAAACGACAAAAGTATGTCCGCCTCTAGCCTCCCAAGCTATGTCCTTGGAGGTGGCATGCTACCTGTACCTGAAAATGATATTCCCATATAGGGTGAGCCACAGCCCAGTAGAAATACACTAACAACCATGAACAATGACTAAAATATTAGCAATTGATAGATGGCCAACACTGATACATTCACATAAATCACATATTTATGTCATACGACTTATTGAGTCCAAGTTACTTTCCATTTTCCCTTTTTCAACAGATAAGCATATTAGCTCTATCATCATCTCAACAGATATGTATAACAACTATATCCACATTCACATATAAGCATATAAGCTATATCCACATTCTCAACAGATATGTATAACAACAATATCCCGCATTCACAGATAAGTATATAAAGCTATATCCACACTTCACAAAGATAAGCATATGAGCTCTATCTTCACTTCTCTAGACAAGCATATGAGCTGTATCTACGGAGTTCATCCCCATCTTCTCCCAATACTATCCGGTTTAGAGGTACATCCCCATCTTCCCCTAAATCGCGGAGTACATCCCCATCTCCTCCTCTACACATAACGTATAACAAACACATTGGCTCTATATACAATCACCAATACATACAGTTAATGTATTCTATCAACCGTCAAATTCCATGACACATTCCATTGGATTAGTTTTTGTTTGCCTAATCATCATGCATTGTCTACAACAATCTCGACTATCCTCCACCGATAGCCCAAAGCAGTTATTTCTATACAGAAAATAAATGCACAATGGATATTCAATCAACATTTCATTTCTTCATTCTTCTCAATTAATTATCCCAATTAATTAAACAATGTAATTAGGCCATTTTCCATAATTACTATTTCAACCCTTAGGTCCCATTTTCTTCAATGATTCAGCAATCATTCCATTTTTTTTCATGCTAAACATGCATCTAGGTTTATTATAAATAAAACCCCAACTTTTGTATAATTGCACAAAAGCCCCAAACTTTCACAAAATTACCAAACCAACCCCAACATCTCAAAATGCCAAAATTTAAAGACGAAACCCATAGAGAGGAGTAGGATATCCCTACCTCAAAGTCGGAGCCCCAAGGGAGAAGATGACAAAACCCAACGTGCTCCAAAACCCGAGATTTTCAGATTAAAATGTAGCCCTCGCCGATCAACAACTTTTTTGTAAAGGCCAAAGGTGAGCAAATCACTCCTACTAGATCAAAACCTAGAGAGAAGGTAGAGTTCTAGAGTGAGAGGCTCAACAATGGTGTTTTTGGAAAAGTAGGAGAGAGAAGAGAAAGTGAAAAAGTGATTTGAAAAGTCAAAACACGGAGCTTTAACCCAGTCGCCCCGCTCGAGCGTCAAACACCCCGCTCGAGCGTCACTCACAGAGTCCCGCTCGAGCGTCAACAATCCCGCTTGAGTGGCGGATACACACCCAAAACTTTTTCAGAACCAGGTCTCCGCTCAAGCTTCCAACTCCCCGCTCGAGCGGCACTCACACAACCCCGCTCGAGCGGCCAACTCCACGCTCGAGCGTCCAACACTGCACAGGAAATACTGGATAGGTGCAATTTCCGCTCGAGCGCCCAAACCCCCGCTCGAGCGGACAGGTCAAAATCTGGGCAACTAGTTTTGGTTTCTAAACTCAACCAACCTGTAACAAACCTGCCCAACACATTACTATAACTCAAATACAAAGTAAAAAGGATGTAAACAAGATAATAATCAACTACCAACATCCACGGACACATGTCCGGATCATTGTACAAGAAGGGTAAATCCGGGATCGCTATAACTTCCCCTCCTTAAAGAATTTCGTCCCCGAAATTAAGCACAAGTTTTCAAAAACGAGTTTTCATCCATTTTAAACAATGTTACATTTTAACATTTAACAATTCGACCCATTACCGGTCACCCCATCCCTTTAACAAGAGACATTTCACAATATGTAAACAACATATGTACTTTCAACACGCATCAACATTACGCATTTCCTTTCCAATTTCAACAATATATTCAACATATATAATGTTACATTCAACTTCCATATGAGGCAAGTTCTAAAACATACTTCCAATAAACCAAAACATTTTCAATGTTTCACAACTTAAGACATATATAAAAGCTCTTAAGTTCAACAATAGTGCGAAATTTAAATACAAGATTACATATCAACAAACAAGTTCGGATATTTCTCGCGGACTTCCAACTCACGTTCCCAAGTGGCTTCCTCCACTCCGTGATGTTTCCACAAGACCTTCACCAAAGGAATGGTCTTGCCACGCAAGACCTGATCCCGCCTATCCAAGACCCGAACTGGTCTCTCCTCATACGAGGCATCCTCATCTACCTCTAAATCGGTCCAATCCAACACATGCGATGGATCTGGCTCATACTTCCGAAGCATACTCACATGAAACACGTCATGAACTCCGGACAACTGCGGTGGTAAAGCTAACCGATAAGCAACCTCGCCAACCCTCTCAAGGATCTCAAAAGGACCAATAAACCGAGGGGATAACTTCCCACTCTTCCCAAATCTCATCAAGCCTCGCCTAGGTGATATCTTCAGAAAGACATGATCACCTACCTCAAACGCCAAAGGCCTTCTCCTGCGATCAGCATAAGATTTCTGACGACTCTGGGCTGTAACAAGCCTCCTACGGATAAGTTCAACTTTCTCCGTCGTCTCCCTAACCAACTCCGGACCCAACAAGGGTGCATCACCTACCTCGGCCCAACAAACTGGAAACCTACACGGTCGGCCATACAAGGCCTCAAACGGTGCCATACCGATGCTAGACTGAAAGCTGTTGTTGTAGGCAAACTCTACCAAGGGTAAGTGCCTCTCCCACGTCCCACTGAAGTCAAGGATACAACCCCGAAGCATATCCTCAAGGATCTGAATAGTACGCTCGGACTGCCCGTCAGTCTGAGGATGATAGGCCGTACTAAAGGTCAACTTAATGTCTAAGGCACTTTGCAAACTCTGCCATAACCTAGCAGTAAAACGAGGATCTCTATCTGAGACAATCGTCATTGGGACCCCGTGCAATCTCACTATGTCCCGAATATACAAGTCGGCTAGATGATCTACCGAATCTCTCACGCGCATAGGAATGAAGTGCGCCGACTTAGTCAACCGGTCTACAACCACCCAAATAGCATCACTACCCCGCTGAGTCCTCGTATGCCATGGCACGAAGTCCATAGTGACATGCTCCCACTTCCACACTGCGTAAAGGCAAGGGTTGCATACAAACCCGCTGGCCTCGTGATGCTCGGTCCTTCACTTGCTGGCAAGTAAGGCACTTCGAACGAAAAACAGCCACATCTCTCTTCATACCCCGCCACAAAAACTGGCGGCCCAAATTCTGATACATCTTAGTACCTCCGCGATGCACCGCAAGGCGCGATGATGAAACTCTCGGAGTACTCCTCTCGGCAAGACTCCGGCACAAACAAAACGGTCTCGGTATCTCACACTCAGGTCGGGATACTTCACCGTCAAACCCTTCTCAACCTTCCCACTGGAATCTTCTCTCGGAGGATTCTAACTCAAGGTCACCTCTCTGTGCTCTAACACTCTTCTCGACAAGTTAGGGCTGCGCAAACAACAGAAAACAAGGCGCACCTCAACGGATTCGCCAAAGCAAATCAAACTCGCCAAGTGCCCCAACATCTCCCATTCTCGGATGGCTATACTAGCTACATCACTAATGGATTCCTACTAAGGGCATCGGCCACAACATTGGCCTTTCCCGGAAGATAATGCAACTCAAAATTATAATCCTCGATGAACTCCATCCGAATTCTCTGCTCAGATTCAAGTCTCTCTGGTAAACAGAGTACTTCAAACTCTTGTGTCCGAGAAACCTCGAACTTCTCTAACCTATAAAGGTAGTGCTCCGATTTTCAAGGCAAGATCACCAGCCAGCTACTCTAGGTCGTGTTAGGGTAATTCTTTCTGTGTGTTTTTCAACTACGTGAGCCATAAGCTACCACTTCCCTCTTGCATCAACACACCCAACCCAAACCCTCTCGTGAGGCATCACAATAAACCGCATAACCCAACCCTCTCTCCGGATAATCAACACCGGAGCGGTGGTCAACCTAACTTTCAGCTCTTGGAACGATTTTCACAAGTCTCACTCCACCAGGAAACTTGAACTCCCTTCAGAGTCAGTCTAGTCAACTCGGGAGTTGATGCTAACTCGCTGGAGAAATTCTTTCACAAACCGACTGGTTAATACCCCAGCAATCCGCAAACGCCTGGAACGGATTTTGCATTACAATTACTACCTCATTGAGTGGTGTCTTGTTTACCTTTCTTGCGTTTAACTGCTAGTGACTTGGATGAGATCGATCCCAGTAACACCTTGCTCCATTGGTTAGTAAATCTCCACGTGCCTAACAGAATCTTGACCGTTATCCTATGCCGGAACTCAACTCTCCAAACTTTGCATATAAGCCTATGGGCTCTAAAGCAACTCAAGACCACTCTTCAAGTGTTCCGCGTGCTCTCCTCTCGAAGGGCGAATAGGATAGAGGAATGTCGTCCCGAGAACCATACAAATCGCTTAGAACTCCCGGAAGACCGGGTTTCATCAAGCATAAAATGCCTGCCGGTTGCGTTGGTAAGCCCATGGCATCACGCGAACTCGATAATGGCATGAACCGCGTACGAGAATCGCCGTTCCTTCGGAATATCCCTCATTTCCCTGACCCTCAACTGGGTGTAAACTCCGGATCCTCATGTGCTGATCATTAGAGAACAACGGAACGGACCTTCAACTGTCAAACACAGTCATCTATGAAGGGGCATAGGAGTACTGTCATTCTGACCGTGAAGCCCGGTTCAACTTCCGGTAGTTGCTATACAGCAGATCTCAAGGCACCAATCTTTCTTTTAATATCAAAGAGGGCCGGGCTGCGCTCCACGGCTGAAACACTAGGCGAACATAGCCCTTATCTAACAATTCCCTGAGTTGAACTTTCAACTCAACCAACTCTGCTAGAGCAAAACGGTAAGGTGCCATAGAAATCAGCGCCGTGCCGGGCACCTAAATCAATTAGAGAACTCTATCTCTCGGTGAGGTGGCAAACTAACAAGATCTTCGTAGAAAGACATCCGAATACTCACAAACCACCCTCGGCAATAACAACATGGTCTCAATCACACTCACCACTACTCAAACCTAGCAAATAGACCACTAAGCTCACTTCGCCCTCGCGAATCATACCCTGGTGGCAAAACACTACCAACCCGATCTCCCAAGTAATGGAACACTCCCGCTCAAGGTACAAACGTGAACCCTCTGCGGTAGCAATCAGATCAAGCCCGGTATGACGATAGCCAGTCCATCCGCAAAATAACAATCAAAGCCCTTCATGGACATGACAACAACGGAAAAGGAACCCTATGGTCGGCGACCTCTATATCACAACCTCTAACACCTTCGTTCAAGATCAACTCACGGCACCCCAAAGGTGATACACACACAATAGGAGATGCTAACTGTGCCAACTCCAATTCTAAAACAGATTGCAAATGGCAGCAGATACAAAAGAATGAGATGCACTCGTGTCATCAAACACACTAGCAACTGAGTTGCAAAACAGAAAGGTACCTCTCACTACTGATGGAAGCCGGTACTAGATCCTGCGCGGTAACAGCATACACGCGCCCGGTAAGCCCCTGATCTACCTGCTCACCCCTCAGAGCAAAAGACTGCTGCACAGACTGGGATGACGAAGCTCCGGATTGGCCCTCGAGGCCTGCACAGACTGAGCTGGCTGAAAACTCTACGTCTACCTGGAACCAGACGTTCCCTCCGAAGTGGCACTCACTACGGGCAAACCCTCTTCAGGTGCCCAGGCTGTCCACACTGATAACAAGACAAGGGCTGCCTCTGCCCAAAACTCTGACTCTGCGGTCTAGCTGAAGAAGAGCAGCTCTCTGACCCCCACCCTTCTGCGGGCAAACTGAAACCTTGCTGCGCCAGCTGGCCACACTTGTAACAAGCAAACTCCGCCATGATTACCTTTCCCCGAGCCTGCACTCGACACTGGAAAGGTCGATCTAGAAACTGCACCCTGAGGCTGCTGAGGGTTATAACCCCTCTGTCTCCTCCCATCACCCTGACCATCCTAGCTCTTCTTGAGCCCCTCTGCTCTTCCTCCTCTTCCTGCATCATAATTTCCATATGAGGCAGCGGCATCTACAGGGTGTCTATACTCTCGGATGTAAGACCCACCAACTTCAACTTAAGGCCCCGCCTCAACTTCCGTTCAAATTCATAGCAACGGCGTTCCTCAGACGCCACCAGTTCAGGTGCAAACCTGGACAGACTGGTAAAAGTAGCCTCAAACCTCGGCCACTGACAAGCCCTGCTGTTTAAGCCGGCTAAACTGATCCCTCAGCTTCTCCTAAGCTGCTGCAGACAAAAACCTCTCCTGAAAAGCATTTACAAAACGCCTCCCATGTACCCCCAACACGAGCTTCTCGTACTTCCACCATTGGCCCGCATCTCCCTTCAACTGGAAGGATGCCAAGGTCACTTTCAGTGCTCCGTCCTCGATGCCAAGCATCTCGAACGTCTTACTCATTTGCTCTAGCCACTCATCAGCCTTCAGTGGCTCCTTCGGATCCCGATAAACTCATCCGGTTAGACCAGAAAAACTCCCTCTTCAAGAAAGAAGGCCCTGCATCAGCTGTCTGATTCCCTGCTCTGAGAATACCCAAAGCTCCTGCTATCTCTCGTGCCAGAGCACTCATAGCCTGTTGACACGCTGGCTCGGCCACGTTGGCCTGACCAACTCCTCTCTGTGTACTGCCGCGGGACCGCCTCCGGTAACGGTACTTCCTGCTCGCAGGCCTACCACGCCTAGCACCTCTTCCTCGTCCTGACATCAATAAAGGTAATGCAGAACGTTAGCACATTCATAAATGTGCTGAAACTAAACACTCACGTCCTAATGCACGGACAACAGTAATTCACTCCACGTAAGCCATAAACACATAAGCACTTACGATTTCATTTCCGGATAATGATAGTCCCAGGCGTTACTAGAGTTCCGGTTAAACAGCATTGATCAGGTGCTTTTCCAACAAGACTCCCAGAAACCCAAGGATCCAATCAAACATCCTAGAAATTAAATCCCATACCCACATAGTCACATAAGCATGTTATCAATTAAGCACATAGCATATGACACTACATCTAAGTCTCTATCAAGCGAGACAAACCCATTGTGATACTAATCACTTCCCACGTACCCAAAGTATTCGAACCCGGTATGCTTTGATACCAAGTTGTAACGACTCAAAATAATGACATTAAACCCATCAAATAAGACATTCATTGACATATGAAATAAACCACTCTTCTATTCGTTAGAGTTTCATTACAAAAGTATACATGTTAACACAAAAGCAAATGCCCTATGGGCTTACAGCTTCCAAGTTAACACTTGGTTACAACAAAAGAGTACTAACTCATTTACATATTAAGCCTTGGCTTGAATTTACATGTAATACATCAAAAAAAAACGACAAAAGTATGTCCGCCTCTAGCCTCCCAAGCTATGTCCTTGGAGGTGGCATGCTACCTGTACCTGAAAATGATATTCCCATATAGGGTGAGCCACAGCCCAGTAGAAATACACTAAACAACCATGAACAATGACTAAAAATTAGCAATTGATAGATGGCCAACACTGATACATTCACATAAATCACATATTTATGTCATACGACTTATGAGTCCAAGTTACTTTCCATTTTCCTTTTTCAACAGATAAGCATATTAGCTCTATCATCATCTCACAGATATGTATAACAACTATATCCGCATTCACAGATAAGCTATAAGCTATATCCACATTCTCAACAGATATGTATAACAACAATATCCCGCATTCACAGATAAGTATATAAGCTATATCCACACTTCACAAAGATAAGCATATGAGCTCTATCTTCACTTCTCTAGACAAGCATATGAGCTGTTCTACGGAGTTCATCCCCTATCTTCTCCCAATACTATACGGTTTAGAGGTACATCCCCATCTTCCCTAAACGCGGAGTACATCCCCATCTCCTCCTCTACACATAACGTATACAAACACATTGGCTTATATACAATCACCAATACATCAATTAATGTATTCTATCAACCGTCAAATTCCATGACACATTCCATTGATTAGTTTCATTTGCCTAATCATCATGCATTGTCTACAACAATCCGACTATCCTCCACCGATAGCCCAAAGTAGTTATTCTAAACAGAAAATAAATGCACAATGGATATTCAATCGACATTTCAATTCGTGAGTGATAAATATTCAACTAACCTTACCCCATACATTCCATCTCAACAATCATTTCATTTCCTCATTTCTCACAATTAATTATCTCAATTAATCAAACAATGTAATTAGGTCATTTTCCATAATTACCATTACACCCTTAGGTCCATTTTCATCAATGATTCAACATTTATTCCATTTCTCTATACCAACATGCATCTAGGTTATTATAAATAAAACCCCAACCTTTGTAAATAACACAAAGCCCCAATCCTTCACCAAATTACCAAACCAACCCCAACCTCTCAAAATACCAAAATTTAAAGACAAATCCATAGAGAGGAGTAGGATATCCCTACCTCAAATTCGGAGCTCCAAGGAGAAGATGACAAAACCCAACGTGCTCCAAATCCCGAAATTTTCAGATTAAAAAGTAGCCCTCGACGATCAACAACTTTTTTGTAAAGGCCAAAGATGAGCAAATCACTCCTACTAGATCAAAACCTAGAGAGAAGGTAGAGTTCTAGAGTGAGAGGCTCAACAATGGTTTTTTGGAAAAGTAGGAGAGAGAAGAGAAAGTGAAAAAGTGATTTGAAAAGTCAAAACTCGGAACTTAAACCCAGCCGCCCGCTCGAGCGTCAAACACCCCACTCGAGCGTCACTCACAGACTTCCGCTCGAGCGCCAACAATCCCGCTCGACGGCGGATACACACTCCCAGAACTTTTACAGAACCAGGTCTCCGCTCGAGCTTCCAACTCCCCGCTCGAGCGGCACTCATACAACCCCGCTCGAGCGGCCAACTCCACGCTCGAGCGTCCAACACTGCACAGGAAATACTGGATAGGTGCAATTCCGCTCGAGCGCCCAAACCCCGCTCGAGCGGACAGGTCAAAATCTGGGCAACTAGTTTTGGTTTCTAAACTCAACCAACCTGTAACAAACCTGTCCAACACATCCTATAACTCAAATACAAAGTAAAAAGGATGTAAACAAGATAATATCAACTACCAACATCCACGGACACATGTCCGGATCACTGTACAAGAAGGGTAAATCGCAGATCGCTATAGTATTCACCACCATTGTCTGATCGGATGCACTTCAATTTCTGCCCTGTTTCTCTTTCAACCATGGCCTGAAAAAGCTTAAATACTTCTAGAACTTGATCTTTAGTTTTAGTAAAAAAGCCCAAACTTTCCTTGAATAATCATCAATGAAAGCAACAAAATAAAGTGCACCACCATGTGTTCTAACTTTTAAAGGACCACAAACATCCGAATGAATCAACTCAAAACATTTTCTTTTCTAGATGCAACATTTTTATGAAAAGAAACTCTATGTTGTTTACCCGCCAAACAATGAACACAAGTTTTAAGATGTGTACCTTTCAAACCGGGTAGAAGCTCTTTCTTGAACAAAACTTGTAGCCCCTTTTCACTCATATGGCCAAGCCCCTTGTGCCATAATTCGGTAGAAGTATCTTCTTCAAGTGCATTGACAACACCTTTACAAATTTTCCTTTCATCGAATATGAGGCTTCTTGCACTTAGCCACCACCAAAAACCCTTCGTGAGCTTCCATATTCCATCACCAAATTTGTTGTTGAAGCCTTCATCATCTAGCTTCCCAGTAGAGATCAAATTGAGGCGAATGTCGGGAACATGCCTCACATCTTTAAGCAACAATTTGCAGCCCAAATTTGTTTCCAAGCAAACATCACCCATGCCAATAATCTTAGACAAACCTTCATTATCCATTCGAACAAAACCATAATCTCCTTCGGTGTAGGTAGTGAATAAATCAACTCGAGAAGTCACATGAAAAGAAGCACCGGAATCAATCACCCAATTGCTCTCTTGGCCCACAAAATTGATACAATCATCTTCACAAACGACCATGAGATCACCATTGGTAGTAATTCTGTTGTGTCTTCTTGCTTCTTATCCACACTTTTATCACGCCTTTTCCCTTATTCTTGAGCTTTCGGCATTCCCGCTTCATGTGCCCTTTCTCATGGCAATAATGGCACTCAATGTTTTTTTTTGAAAAAGAATAATCTTTTGATTTGTCACTATCACCCTCAATGGGTCCATACAAATCTTTACAAACTAATAGGTCCTCCATTTTAGTTTTTCAAGTTACCCAATTACTTCCATTGAAGTTAGACATGCGACCCACATTCCCCTCCATTGATTTACACAAATAAATAAACCCAAATAAACCGTAGGCTCTGATACCAGTTATTAGGGAAAATCGATGATTCCCCACAAGTAAATCAATCAATGGGAATAAAAACTAATGCGGAAAAATTAAATCAAAGGCAACAAAAGAATTTTACGTGGTTCCCTCAATGTGAGGTACGTCCACGGGATTGAAATCCGATTCTACTATCAACTAAATAAGTTCCAAACGATTACAAACGAGACACTAATGGTCTCACAAACCACCCTTAGGTGAATTCCAAATAATCACAAATAAACAAAGAGGAAAGACCTCACCAAATAGATGAACCAAAATTTTCAGAACCAGAGTTGAAGAAGATCCAAAATAATTATCCCAAATCAACCGAATCAAGAGACAAAAATAGCCACGAACAAAGCACAGTCAACCCAGATCAAACAGCCACTGCTATTCCCAAGCAAACCCACTGAATCAATCATGAAGCACTAATCTCACCAACTATCAATGAGAACCAATGGTTGCTCCCCTTTTGAAAAACCAAAAAAAAGTGCAGCCGCTACAATACTTTTCTCTTTGGTGGAAAACAATATCTCATAGGATAAACAATACACCTAAAAATATTGTGAATTTAGGGGTTTTTTTATCAAAGCTTAATTGTTTCCAAATTGGATTAGGTCTTCACAAAATTAGATATAATATATAAAAATATATTATAACTAATACCAAACTAAATCAAACTCTTTTAATAAACCAATTTGGGTCCCACACTCCAATAAGGAGGTATACCCAACACAACACTCGGAGATTATTGAGTGTCATCAACTCGGGTAGGGACTTCGAAGCATTGCAAGTATCAATCAAAAGCATAGGTGGCAAACCTTTCTTTGGAAAAGAGACAAGACTTCTACAGTTATCCATTTTAAGCACCCCAAAAGATGTGTAGGTGTGCACATATCGTGTAGCAGTTTCTCCAGCACTCCACAATCACTAATATGTAAATACTCGAGTCTCGTCATGCAAGAAAGCCCCTCATGTTGCTCCTTTTTCCAACCTTCTTAATTTTTTTTCTTACTCTTTTTCAAAAAAGCAAATGAATTTGTCACATCCATAAATCTTCAAATGCCAGAGGTAAGGGAGACAATGTTGCAGTCTCACATTATTCTCCCACAGCATCACGAATTCTTTGCAGTTACTAATGTCTAATATCTCAAGTCCCATTAAACCTCGAGTAAACCATGTCGATAAGAACACCAGATTTTCAACACAAGAAATGTCCAAAGTAGTTATTGAAGTCAGATTCTTAGCTGTAACAAAAAAAAAAGTCAGATTCTTAGACGTTGCATTATCTAGTAACACTTCGTCAGCTATGCTTGGATAGTAAAAGGAATCAGGAACTATAACAAAACTAATATCCAAGGTGAAGGAATCAAGGTCAAGCTTGTTCTTCATCTCTAAGAGTGCTGGAAGGCTTGGGAGAATGACATGACTCATAAACAATGACATGAGTGATGGAAAAACAAGTCTCGAAGCATCAATCAACAATTGTGAGCAACGATTAACCTCAAGAGATTTACCACAAGGAAGATCATTGGGTAATCTTCCAACAAGTTCGGGACATCATTCAATTTTAAGAGATTTTAAACAAGGAAGATAATTGGGTAATCTTCCTTTGAGTCTCGTACACAATATGATGGAAAGCTCACTGAGCTGATCGAACAGCTAAACTCCCTCGATGTCAAAAGTAGACCAATCCTCCCATTTGGCATATTCACAAAGCTCAATCTCTCTAGAGAGGGGAAAAGTTTGTCACCACATTGCTGCCCACAGAACTCACAACCGAGGCTCTTTATTGCACTCATTCCTTCAATGTAAAGGTGTTTAGGTGAGGGTCGTTGTCCAAGAAGCAGCAAAGATGTGCAATATTTTACAATATTCTAATCAAATAGACACTATTTCAGAGAATGAAGCATCTCCCACCCATTTAGATAATCTGGAATTACCAACAGATGGGAAGTCGTTCCAACAAATTGCGAGGTCTTATCATGTCAAGCACATTGATATCAATTTTGTCATTCTGTGGACTATGAGAGACATCCCATTCTTGTGATTACTCTTTTAACTTCTCCTTAGATATTAAATTGGCATTCCTTACATCCTTACCAGAACTTACATTCTCTAGTTTTGATATGTGTATTGCCCCACGAATGTGTGATTAGTTTTTCAACTCTCCTATTTTATGCTCACTACCTTTACCCATGATGAAATTTGACAATGTTTGTAGCTTTGTTAATTTACCTGTCTGTAGCGGCATCTCTTCTAATGATCGAATATTCGCACTGATCATATCAAAATGGTGTAGGTTCACCAGGTTTCCCATGTTTGGAGGCAACTTCTCAAGTTGATGACAAGATTTCAAAAACAAGACTTGTAAATTGTAGAGTCATTACTGAGTCAGGTAATTTTCCAATCCAAGAATGGGATACATCGAGATACCGTAGATGCTTTAGATCTCCAATAGAATCTGGTAGTTCATCTATCCGAAAACTACACAAACGCAATTCAAGTAAGCACATTAACACTAGCAACAAATCATGAAGTAAGTACCTCGTTATGTAGTTGTAAATATGCGGCAAAAACTCTAAGAAAGTTCGTAAGCATCTGGCATCATCGAAAGCTTTGAATTTTTTTTGGTTCTGTCATATTCACTAGCAACATAAGATGAATGTCAAGCTTTGTCAGAAATTTTTTTCTACTTGCCACCCTCTAAATTATTCTCCAACCTAAAATAGATGTCCCCTGTAATTGCGTGAGCCAAATCATTGATGAGGTCATGGATTATGAATAGCAATTTATTACGACTTGACGATTGGAAAAATGACCTCGACACCAATTCGTGAAAATACCTGTGTCCTACATCTTCTATTTGTTCTCCACCTTCTGGGTGTTCAATTAAACCTTCTGCCATCCATAGCAAGACTAATTCATCCTCCCCAAATTTGTAAATCCTTTGGGACAATTGCACAATAATCAAAGCACCTCTTCAAATGGGAAGGGAGATGATGACAGCTCAATTTGAGTGATGGGAGAATGCGGCTTTCCTCGTTTGGTAAATCCCATATATTGCTAGTTAGTAACATTTTCAATTCATGCTCATTTTGTTAACAACGTAATAAGCCACCGAGGGCCCTTGCTGCCAGTGGCAAGCCTCCGCACTTAGCAACAATTTGCCTACCAATTGATTCCAATTCTGGATGTTCGCTAATATTTATATTCTTGAATGCATGATGGAAAAATTTTAACTAACAAAGATTAGGTGATAAGCTTGGCAAATTGTGATATTTAATCGTCTTCATCTTTTTCACAACAGCTGCGATTTGTGTTGTCACAATGATTTTAGTGTTGGAAATACTTCTCAAGCTCTTCATTGAAAAGAAATGGTGAATTTAAATTTTGGATTTTTTGGATTCTGATTTGGTTTACATTCTAATTTCGACGTTTTGGACTTCTATTTGTGTTTCTTAATCAAACACTGAATCTAATCACATTGACTTTTCCAGTTTTTTTTTTTTTTGGAAAATTTTACATACATACTTGTGAATATATGTGAATTTGAGCCCTGTTCTGGTTCAAGATTGACAAGTTATGAACTTATAAAGCATCTCCAATCCTTCATCAATATTTTCACCTAATTCAAATTTGATGAAAAAATGGCTACAGTTGTGCTCTCCTACCATTTTATCAAATCCGTATGAAATCAAGGAAGATAATTATTTTCACCAAAATCAAAGATGAAGCAAATCCTTCACCAAATTCCCAACAGTCATATTTTACTCAAATTTGATGAGATTTTATAAAAAGTAAGGATTGGAGATGGTTTTCTTTGATAAAAAATTGGTAAAATTGGTTTTTTAGGATAAGTTTGTAAATTTGCAAAAGATTTGATGGAAAAAAGAGAGTAAGGATTAGAATGTTTCATATCAGATCAAGCTTATCACGAAATTTTCAACTCAAATTTGATGGAAAAAGAAGTGTAAGGATTGGAGATGCTCTAATCACATTAACTATGTTTCCTTTATTTGGCAATCAGTAATGTGATTGAGCTTTTCCAAGAACTTTCAGATTCAAGGGCATATCACACTATGAAGGAGATGAATCAAACAACCACATAGCTCTGCCTTGTCCTGGTGAGCTCCTGTAACGCCCTCAAAATAAAAGCATTAAATCCATTAAATAAGACATGCATTGATATTCAAAGTTCCACATTCTTTCATTTATCAGAGTTTCATTACAAAAGTATTACATGTTAACAACAAAAGCAAATGCCTTACAGGCTTACAGCTTTCCAAGTTAACACTTGGTTACATCAAAAGAGTACTAACTCGAACACATTAAGCCCTTGGCTTGTATTTACATGTAATACATCAAAAGTAAAAACGACACCAGTGTGTCCGCCTCTAGCCTCCCAAGCTATGTCCTTGGAGGTGGCATGCTTCCTGCACCTGAAAATGATATTCCCATATAGGGTGAGCCACAGCCCAGTAGAAATACACTAAACCAACCATGAACAATGACTAAAATATTAGCAATTGATAGATGGTCAACACTGATACATTCACATAAATCACACATTTATGTCATACGACTTATGAGTCCAAATTACTTTTCATTTTCCCTTTTTGAACCGATAAGCATATAAGCTATATCCACATTCTACAACAGAGATGTATAACAACAATATCTACAGATAAGCATATAAGCTATATCCACACTTCACAAAGATAAGCATATGAGCTCTATCTTCACTTTTCTAGACAAGCATATGAGCTCTATCTACGGAGTTCATCCCCTATCTTCTCCCAACACTGTTCGGTTTAGAGGTACATCCCCTATCTTCCCCTAAACCGCGGAGTACATCCCCCATCTCCTCCTCTACACAAAACGTATACAAACACATTGGTTCTATATACAATTCCACAATACATACAGTTAATGTATTCTATCAACCGTCAAGTTCCATGACACATTTCATTGATTAGTTTCAGTTTGCCTAATCATCATGCATTGTCTACAACAATCACGACTATCCTCCACCGATAGCCCAAAGCAGTTATTTCTAAACAGAAAATAAATGCACAAAATGAATATCAATCAACATTACAATTCCTCATTTCCCATTAATTATCCCAATTAATCAAACAATGTAATTAGGCCATTTTCCATAATTGCCATTTCAACCCTTAGGTCCCATTTACCTGTGCCAATTACTTAACAAATTGAAGTGGGTTTCTGCTTTCTAGGAAACCAAACAAAGGGCGTTTTTTGTTTTTTTTAATAAACAGAATGAAAAATTGGAAGAAGAAAATAAACATACCTTCCTTTGCCTCTTAGGGCATGTTTTTTGTGTTGAATGGGTTTATTTTTTGTATTAGTTTTTGACTTCT
>NW_021025071.1:1570759-1731390 GCF_004153795.1 Camellia sinensis | reverse complement strand
TCATCTTCGGCTATTCTCAGACATCCTGCGGCCAATGGGCCTAACCCGACCACAGAAGCTTTCACTGTTCGGCCAAACCTTGTCGGGGGTGGCCGCCCACTGGTGATATCATGGTTAGTAGAGGCCGATCTTCGGATTGGGGAGCGGGGGTGCTCACGAAGTGACCTTCCCCAATCGTACCCAAGTTCCCGAGCCGAGGCAACTTTGGTGATGACGGACACGTGGCCTTAGGCAACGAGTCAGGGGTTTCCTAAATTTTCCCAAAATAAAATATTTAGGTGGCGACTCTGTATCTGGCAAAGCAGTCCGTGTTTGGCACTTCTTTCAAAAAATCTGTTTTCTCAAAACGATTTGCCGGATTTGGACTCTTTGGTTCAGACTTAGAACCGTGACAAATTTGAGAGTCCTGAGCTGTAGTGACCCCAAATGAACAGAACGGGGGCTCGTTCCTCCCGGGGCGTTCGGGGACGTCTACAGTATGCAAAACTAGAGGACTCTGTTAAGAGAAGTTGGAAGGAGATGGCTGAGACCTTCATAGCTTAATACTCCTATAATACACAGATCGAGGTTACAACTCTTGATCTCGAGACCACTAGGCAAGAGCCAAAGGAGAGCTTCTCCGATTTTATGACCCGCTGGAGTGCTAAAGCCTCAATGACGACCATCAGGCCTGTTGACAAAGATCAGATTCAGATGGTTGTGCGCAACCTCCAGCCTAAGCTCATGCAAAAGATGATCGTTCTCCCGCTACCCACCTTTGCAGATCGACATGAGATTGGGGTGCAGATCGAGGACGCAATGAAACAAGGTCTGATTGACCATGAAAGAGAGCAGCCCAAGAGGGCATTCAACCGCAATACGAATGTAGGCAAGAGCAGTGCTGCAGTTGCCAGATCTTCAAATGTGGGAATGGTTACCACCACCCCTCTTAAAACCCTTGCAGCTACACCCTTTACCGGTGTGTCCGGAAGTAGCTCACAAATAGCTAGATATGCCCCCAGAAGCCAAAGAACCTTCACCCCACTATACATGCCTTTGTCCAAGGCTTTGGGGGTTTTGATCAAGAAAGGGCACTTGAAGCCCATAGAGCCGCGTCCCTTACCAGAAAAACTTCCTCCTTTCCATAACCCGGCCAAGTACTGCGCCTACCACCAACAGCATGGTCACGAAACTGACCAGTGCTTTCGATTGCGTCATGAGATTTAGGATCTCATTGACAGCAGGGTAATCGTGCCTCCAGAGAAACCGAATGTCACAACCAACCGACTCCCACCACATAACCAAGCTCTACCTCCCAAATGCATCAACCTAATCCAAACCGGGGTTGTGTCATACGACCCTAGCATATATATTACCCCTTCCCACCTACCTAAGCTGGAGGTGTTCATTCCGGAGAGCACTGACTTGCGCATGTTAGATATCTCCCAAACCCAACCTGAACCGGTGGTGGTGACTATCGAAGGCAGAATTGGGTCGACTGTTGAGGCAGACGGGAATGATCAATCAGAGCTTGAGGGGTCTGCAAGCTTTGTGTACAACCCGAGCAGTTACATTACTTCGACAGGCCAGGATAGGCCGAGAGTAGAGCTCCCGGTTGGGGCAGAGATCTGTGTAGTTCAAGAGGACTGACCTAATCAGGGGCTAGATGACCTAGCGGAACTGGAGGAGGACATTACGAATCTGCAACTCTTTGAAGAACAGGATTCAGGGGACATGACTGTCAACTGGTTCGACATGGAAGGGTCAACAGAGGTTACTGGGTGGCTCAGCAACGAGTCAGATGTTGTTGAGCAGTCTCAGTCAGAACAGGGTCCGTCAGAGACGGGGACATCAACAGTGGCCGGAATGGCTGGGAATCAGAATGGACCGTCAGAGAGCACCGGTGTTGATAATTTTGCTCGGGATTAGAACAGTTTGAGTACAGAAGATGCTAAGCAGCAGGCTGCATTGAAACAGTTTGAGCAGGAAAAGATCGAAGATTTAGAGATGGTTAAAAACGCCAAAGCCCCTATGGGGACAGAATGTGCTGTGTGTACAGGAACAGTTGTAACATAACCAGATAGTTGCTTGTCTATGGCCGACGGAATGTGGTGGGAAGATGACGACCTATGTCTTGCCCACACAGACGAAGATTGGGGGAACAACCAGCTGGATGATACCTGGTATATTGGCGAGGTGGACCACATGACCAGGAGTGGGCTATATTTCAAGCCCCCGCACTTGGATCAACCAGAGGCATCCAAGAAGGACAAAGAGGCGGAGAGGCAGAAAGAAAAACTGCTCGAAGATGAGGCTGTGCTGAGACAGCTTAAGAAGATACAAGTAGACATCTCCATCTGGGGACTGCTCATGGCCTCAAGAGTTCATAGACAGGCTGTCCTTTTTACAATGGACAAGGACAAGCTATCAATCGATACCACGCCTGAACAGCTGGTAGGGTTAGTCTTTCTGGGAGGAGCTTTCCCGACGTTGACCTTCACTGATAAGGAACTGTCGTCCGAGGGCTCAGATCCCAATAAACCACTCTACATTTCTGTGGAGTGTAGAGATAAATGGATACCAGTAGTTCTTGTTAACATAGGATCTGCCATCAACGTTTGCTCGTCGAGGACGACATATACAATCGGGTTGAAGCCCGGGACTTTGTACGCACTACCCAGGTGATACGGGCATATGACAATACCAGCAGAGAAGTGATGGGGACTGTGCAGATTCAGACTTAGGTTGGTCCAGGACAATAGAATATCGACTTTCATGTCTTGGATGTTCCCGCATCCTTCAACCTACTCTTAGGGCGGCCGTGGCTGCCCCAGGTGAAAGCAATCTCTTCCACCCTGCACCAGATGTTGAAATACCCCCACAGGAAGGAGGTGGCTATAGTTTTTGGGAATTCTTCAATCCATTCGCCGCCAGAGGTGTCTACACCGGTTCCGAAAATCGAGCATGGCGTGGAGGATATGTTCCTATCAAGATTTACCCTAGTTGAGGCTCGGGTTATACAAAACATATTAGCTATTGACGAGGGGTTATATGCCAATGCACAGTCTGTGTACCTCATGAACAAGCTCCAGCACATCCCCAGGATGGGATTAGGGAAAAATGGCCGTAAAGGCGTTGCAGCATCAACCGAAGTGCCGCACAAGCCGCATACTTTTGGCTTAGGTTATCTGCCTACCAAAGAGGATTGGGTAAGGAAAGGCAAGGAGATGGCCGGAAGAGCCAAAGCAAAGCAAGCCGGGAAGCCTTATGAGTTGGTACACTGGCCTATCTAGGGGACCCTAAATGGACGCTTTGTTCGGGAGGAGGACGACTTCCCATTCTGCGGCTTCCCAGAGCCATGGATAAACACAGAAAGGCGGGGATTGCCGGGGTTTGAGATATTCTTTGACTTGCAATTGTCTGGGGATGATGTTGCTGAGGAGCAGACAGACCCACGCTGAGGTTGAGCAGCGTAAGGAGGAGGATTTTGAGATTGCAGAGATTGAAATGGGGGTAGCACTGGCTTGTCTACTTTCAGATCCTCCAATCGTACATGAGTGTTTGGAGGATGACTTCTCGGTGTCCATGATCGGGAATGAAACGGCTGCGAGCCCATCTTCAAACATTCTATATGCATCCATCGCACTATTCCTCGTCTGGCAATACGAGGAAAGATTTTTATCGAGCAGCACCAGATTAGGTAGTGAGCCGGAATCTGATTCCACTGAGTCTGTGGAGTCGGAATCAGGTTCCAGCTCGTCTGAGTCTGAGTCCGGTATTCTTAGGGGTGATAACCCGGATGCCACAGTCCTGTTTAGGTTGTCTTTTTCTTTTTCCTTTGAGTTTGTTGTAACAGAGGAATCAGGCGACTTGGAAGTGATTAATGATAATTGTGCGGCTCTGGCCTTCGATTACTTTTCTATGCCTTTGATTTATTGCATTAATCAGGACTTTCAAAATTTTGATGAAAACGACGAGGAAGAAATTTCTTTGGTTTTGAAGTATTTGCTTGATCAAGAGCAGGAGAGGTTTGTAAAACCCTTGATTGATGAAATCACCACAATTAATGTGGGTACTGAGAAGGACCCGCGGCTGGTCCAGATCGGGTCCACGTTGTCTTCAGAGGAGCGCGAGCGCTTAGTCGCTTTATCAAAAGATTTCAAAGATGTTTTCGCGTGGTCCTACAAAGACATGCCTGGAATCGATCCTGAGATTGTATAGCACTGGATGCTTCTTGACCTAGAGGCCCGACCTGTTAAGCAGAAGTATAGAAGGATCCACCCTGACTAGGCTCTCAAGACCAATGAAGAGGTCACCAAGCAAATTGATGCAGGGTTCCTGCTGGTATCTGAATACCCAACTTGGTTGGCCAACATAGTTCCAGTGCCGAAGAAATATGACAAAATTCAGGTATGTGTGGACTTTAGGGATTTGAACAAAGCCAGTCCGAAGGACGACTTTCCTCTGCCGCATATCGACAAATTAGTGGACTTCACTGCAGGGCATGCACTACTCTCATTCATGGATGGGTTTTCTGGCTACAATCAGATTCTGCTGGCACCTGAAGACCAGGAGAAGACTGCTTTCACCACCCCGTGGGGGACCTATTGTTATAGGGTGATGTCATTTGGGATGAACAATGCTGGAGCTACGTATCAGCGGGTTGCGACCACAATATTGCATGACATGATCCATAAAGAGGTGGAGGTGTATGTGGATGACATTATTGTCAAGTCCAAGGAAAGAGAGGGCCACTACACCGCTTTGCAGAAATTTTTCCAAAGGATCAGAGAGTATTAGTTGCGGCTGAATCCTCAGAAGTGTGCGTTTGGTGTTACAACAGCGAAAATGCTAGGGTTCTTGATCACACAAAGGGGCATCGAGGTCCACCCTTTCAAAATCAAGGCCATCTTAGAAATGCCACCACCAAGGACTGAAAAGGAGGTGCGAGGCTTTCTGGGTAAAGTGAAATTCAAAAGACGATTTATTGCAAAATTAACCTTGACTTGTGAACCACTCTTTGGTCTCCCGAAGAAAGGAACAAAGTTCCAATGGCACGGTCGATGCCAAGTTGCTTTCGAACAGATTAAGCAATATCTACAGAACCCACTTGTGTTGTCACCGCCTGAGCCGGGGAAACCGTTGATTCTGTATCTTTCAGTGACTGAAACTATGATGGGCTACATACTCGCACAGGAGTCTGAGGACAAAGTAGAGAGAGCTATCTACTACCTGAGCAAGAAGATGCTGGATTACGAGACCCGCTACACTCCACTGGAGAAGGCTTGTTTGGCCTTGGCATGGGCTACCAGGAAGTTGCGGCACTACCTGTTAGCTCACTCTGTAATACTGGTTTCGAGATTAGATCCCATCAAATATCTCTTCGAGAAACTAGCGTTTACGTGTAGGCTAGCTCATTGGTTGCTTCTGCTTTTTGAATTTGATCTGAAGTACGTAGTGCGCAAGTCAGTAAAAGGGAGAGCGGTAGTGGAGTTCCTAGCCGATCGCCCAGTTGAAGGGGATGAAGTAGTTGAGTACCTATTCCCAAACGAGGCCATTTTGCATGTCGAAGAAGAGACTTGGACGATGTACTTTGACGTAGCGTCAAACCAATACGGGTATGGGATAGGGGTGTTGTTGATAGCACCAGACAATTCCCGCATACCTCTAGCATTCAAACTCCGGTTTAGAGTATCGAATAATGAGGCAGAGTATGAGGCATGCATTGCTAGTTTAGAAGCTGCCCTAGAACTAGGGGCAAAACAGTTGGACGTCATCGGAGACTCGAACCTTGTTGTATCTCAAGCTAAAGGAGATTGGAAAGTCAAAGAAGAAAAGATGAGAATCTATCATCAGACCTTGGACGTGCTGATTCCTCAGTTTTAGAAACTGAATTTCGCTCATCTGTTAAGAGAGAACAATAGGTTCGCAGATTTATTAGCAACTCTATCTTCTATGATAGATATCTCTTTCGGAGTCCGGATGCATCCGATCATCATCAAATAGAAATTTGTGGTGGCCTACGAGCTAATTGCTGCCATAGACGAGGTACAAGATGAAAATACCTGGTATTACGATGTTTGGAACTTCTTGGAAAAAGAGGCGTATCCTCTAGGGGCAAATGCCAAAAATAAGAGGGCAATTCGAAGAATGGCTACTCTGTTCATCATCTACGGGGGTAAACTGTACAAGAGAGGTCATCTCGAGATGCATAAACTGTGTGTTGATGCTGAAGAGTCCAAGCGCCTGATGAAGGCCAT
Source organism: Camellia sinensis (assembly GCF_004153795.1). Lineage (NCBI taxonomy): Eukaryota > Viridiplantae > Streptophyta > Magnoliopsida > Ericales > Theaceae > Camellia > Camellia sinensis. The sequence goes on along the minus strand of NW_021025071.1, from coordinate 1,725,151 downwards.
CCATGGAGGAGAGTGCGGAGCACACATGAATGGGGTGATGCTAGCTCGGAAGATCCTTAGACAGGATTATTGCTGGTCCACCATGGAAGAGGATTGTATTGGCTTTGTTCGGCGATGCCACAAATGTCAGATCCATGCGAACCGCATGAACATTCCGCCGTCATAGCTGTACAACATGACTTCGCTATGGCCGTTTTTAGTCTGGGGGATTGATGTAATTGGGGCTGTCACTCCAAAGGGGTCCAATGGGCATGAGTATATTCTGGTAGCGATAGACTACTTCACGAAGTGGGTTGAGGCCCAATCTTATGCGGTGTTGAAAGCTTCGCATGTCGCTAAGTTCATCAGGAACAACATCATCTGTCGCTACAGGGTTCCGAATGAGATCATTTCAGATAATAGCTCTCACTTCAAGAAGGAAGTGATCGACTTGTTGGAAAAGTACAACGTGGCTTTTCATAAGTCATCTACATATTGACTGCAGACCAACGGAGCAGTCGAGGCCACCAACAAGAGCATCAACCACATTTTGCAGAAGATCGTAGAAACCTACCGGGACTGGCCAGATAAGCTGTCATTTGCTCTGTGGGGCTATCAGACTTCAATTCGAACTTCTACCGGGGCGACTCTGTATTCCTTGGTTTATGGGATGGAGGCTATTCTGCCTATCGAAGTTGAGGTTCTGTCATTACGAGTACTGGCTAAGTGTCAGATAGCTGAGGCAGATTGTCGGCAAAATAGGTTCGAAGAACTCATGCTCTTTGATGAAAGAAGGCTGAAAGCACTGTATCATGTTCAGGGTTATCAACGAAGGATTGCCAAGGCTTTCAACAAGAAGGTTAAGTCCAGGAATTTGAAAGAGGGGGATTTAGTGCTCAAAGACAACCGCGCTCCCACCCACGACCCTAGGGGCAAGTTTAGACCCAATTGGACTGGTCCTTACATCATCAAGTCTATCTGGTCGAGCGGAGCTGTCGTTCTGATGGACCTAGATGGCCTAGAGTTCTCCCAACCGATCAACATGGACAAGTTGAAGAAATACTATCCCTAAGTGGCTCGCAAGACCGAAAACCTGAAAGGGCGATCTAGGCAAAAGTTAGAGCACAGAAAATTTGAAATAATAAAAACTGAGCTCGCAAGGTTGAAAACCCAAAAACGGCGGCCTTCGCAAAAGTTAGAGTGCAAAAGGAGAGTGTTAATACACGAGTGAACCCAACCTAAACTACATAAGGCTTGATTCCCATCTTTGGGATATGTAGGTAACTTTATTCTGAAGTCCAGCCATAAACGCTTCCCCAAATCAACTTCGTCTGTGTGATCATGTTGGTCATCTTTGTATATTCTACATTCAAAAGCTCGGTTGTGATCTCCAGTGCCATGCTATTCAGACTAGGGGCAACTTTCCAGTTGATTGGATCCAGGATTGTACATCTTAGCGATAGATCTCAGGCTTGTCCAATTTTGTTCCATATCGGAAATGGTTTTAAAATGTTTTAATAAAAGTTGATTTTGCTCAAATTAATCTTTTTACAACTTAGACCATATTTGGACGAAACGGGAAATTTTCAGTACCCACAACCTTCAATCACATTGATTTCAGTACAGAGTTCTCCTACTCTTGAATACAAATTGAAGTTACTTTTTATTACATTCATAAAGAAAACTTGAAAGTACTGATAAAGTAATAAATTCGGGCCATAGTTAGGTGTTCCTACGTCCCCTCCCAGAGCTGGTCGAAGCCTTTGATACCAAAGTAGGCCCAATCTGTGCCTTCACATCAAGCCATGCTATGCACTCATCAGAGAGGGTGCAACTGAAAGTGGACGCGGGGGCCAGAAGCTCTCTCGTCCTCCATGTCGTGGCATACCGAGCTAGCTGTGCACCTCGGACTAGAAATGCAATCGGGTACTCTATCCCCTCTTTTGGGCAAGTCTGATCATGTCCAAATTGATTCCGAAATCAGAACGGGAAGTAAAAAACACAGTGAGTCAGGCCGATCAACTGAATCCCAGGCTGGCGAGACATGCTGTAACTCATCGCCGGCAGATTGAGCCAAGGACAGTGCCAAGCAATACTAGTAGCAGATAGATGGCACATCCATTCGCACCATCATCCCTCATCAAGGGCATCGATTAGACGTCGCCGGAAAAAATAGCCGCAAGCTGAATATGCTGGGCATGAGTCCCCAACCTTTAATTTATCCATCAACCATACCTGGGGAGGGATGAAAAACAAGAGATTAAAGAATAGAGAGGTGTACGTTGAGAGAAAAGTAAGAAAAAGGTTTTGTGAGAAAAACAAAGTCTGAGGGCCGAGTGATGTGAGCAATATATGTGAGATGGGATGGGAAACATTACCTGCAGCAGTGGTGGACTCCCCGCAAATCTAGGTGTCTCTCGACGATGAAAAGCGTCCAAACCCATCAATGTCTCGGCCAGTGTCATGGCAATGCAGCTCCTTTCCCTCCTTTAAGCCTTGGGTGACCTCAATCAACCGGACGCTAGATCCTCCAAAGCCTGAGGCAAGTAAGAAATGTGACAACATGCACAAGCAAAGCGCATGTCGTCGAAAACCCTGCCAGTGATGATTTCCGCGGTCACTGGCATCAGAAAACCGATAAACCAAACGCGGGATGTCCAATTCCCCATCGAGGATCAAAGACCATGTGTCATGCATAGTGAGCCTGCACATCCGTCCTAAGGCCTGGATGTGGCCGAAGCGAAATTGTGGCAAAATCTCTTCCTCACGGTCGGACTCCATCAAAGCTTGGAAGTCTTCAAAAGTGGGACACATCTCTTGTCCGCCAAACCTAATGACATGTGTTACCGTATTCCAAAACCTTGTCGCGACATGAAGGAACAGAAAACGCAGCGGGGTGCGACTCAGCGTGAATAGTGCATTTATGTCGAAGCCCGGCAAATTCAACTTTTCCGAGCCATCCAAGGTAGCAATCCAATTTGTGAGATTTTCAACAAGAAACGCCTCCATTTTGTTGCAAAATTGAGTTAGAATGAGGAACCACGATGCTGGAACCTTTATGGAGGATAAGGTACTGTTTTGAGGACAAGTGTAAAAAAACTGGAGGCTCCCAGGCTAAGTGGTTGGCCAACCACTTTAAGTGGTCGGCCAGCTACTTTTTTGGGTTACAGACCAAAAAACTAGTCGGCAGCCTCCTATGGTGGTCGGCAATGAGAAAAAAGCTAGCCTGTAGCTCTTTCTTGTCTCCAGAACAGCGTCTCTAGCTTTCCTGTTTGCTGAGAGTATTGAAGGTCTGAGTTTACCTCGGTTTCAGATCCATTTTGTCCCTTTGTTTGTCACAAAATGCATTCACTCTTCGAGTTGTTAAGTTTTTCTTATCGAGTTGTTAAGTTTTGCTTATCGAGTTGTTGTTTGATTATCGAGTTGTTGCTCTTTGCTTATTGAGTTGTAAACTTGCTAAGGTTTTGTTGTTTCTTAGTGAGTTAAGTTGTTTAGTTTGTTATGTCGGTTCACTACCTGGCTTGGCAATACACGAGGTTCAATTTCCATTCAATTCCATTTTTGTGCAAAATAATGCTATGCGATGCTAAGAATACAAATGCAACACTTTCCTTTTGAACAAAAAGCTATTTTCATTCCGTCATAGCTTCTTTTTACAACATTTTACAACAGGGTACAAATTTTGAAGAAAATAAAATTGCCTAAGTTGTATAATGTGCTACAACTACACGTAAAAAGAAAAATAAGGCAGGAACATTTGCATCAATACCATCAAGCTCAAGACTAAGAGGCCCTCTTCGCCCTCTTCAGCTGAGCAGCCTCCACGCCACCGGCATCGACACCATCATTTGGATCAGAGTCACCGCCCTCGGAATCCTCCTCGGCGTCACCTCTGTCCTCAGAATCAGAACCAGAACCAAAGTCGTCATCCCTGCCTGCAGATGTCTATGACTATGGATGTGCTGACTCTTCCTCTCTAGACTCCTCGTCATAACTGACTGGTGCTCCACGCCCCCCTCAGCTGCGTGCTGAGACCCCTCTCCTAGCTGCTCGAAAAGGCCTAGACGGCCCAGTCTGCAGAGGTGGGACCTGAAAAAGGACAGTTTGAATGCATCAGCTAGTATGTATATCAGATGCAGATGCAAGAATGATACATAGAGTGGGTGCCTGCAGATATAGTATGTGAATGTGATGTGTCAAATGTGCTCTACACATGCAATGAATCAATACAGTGAAATGTTCAGTTTCCATATGTCATCAGAAGTATGATAAATGCAAGGAAATTAAAAAGTACCCAAATGCCGGAGGGATATAGTAGCATCTCCCTCCGCAGAACCATGCTCTCGAGTGAGGCCACCACTCCGAGCAACCCCTCAGTATACTCTCTGGGAGGCTGCAAATGCAATTTCAAATCATCAGTAAATGAATGAATGAATGTCTAAATATCTGAGTGATAAATGAAAACATGTGAAGTAAACCGGTGGTGAGTCAGGGTCACTGATGTATCGATGGTCAGGCATCGGAGGCTCCAATGGAATCGGCTAAGAAGTCCCATACTGCCAGCCCGTCAGCTCGGTCGGAAGATCTGGCCACCCAGCATAATGACAAGTTGGGGGCATCCCTCTAGCCCTACCTCCTAAACTGTTGGCCTTCCTAGTAGAAGGGATGTCTGTAGCTCGAGTACAACTCGACGACGACATAGCAGTAGCCCTCCTCATAGGAGTACGAATACCTGTTAGTGGAGGCATCAAGAATGTATGGCGGCATGTTGCGTACTCCCCCTCCTCCAAGAAAACAACGGCGTCGGAACCCAGCATAAGGTCGTCAACCTCCTGGGGAGTGAGACTCTCTGTGGACCGCATGTCCGTTGGAGGTGCTGAGGGGATCTGCTGAGTGGGATTGTCCATCGTTTGACGCATGAAGTGATCCTCGAGAAACCAAGCTCTGCCAACTGGTCCCTCAAACAAAACCCTGTATCAGGAGGCGCCCCATGCTCCGGTGAACTTGAATCAAGAATATCCGGGCATCGTCAGCCAAGGATGCCAAGTGATCTGCGGATAACAAGTGCATAAACTGATTAGATGTCATAAGTATGCCAGATGAATCACGGCCGAAAGCATGAAGAACTAAGAGTTCTGGTTTACCTCGGTCGCCCGCACCATGTCGAAATACTGCCGGTGATATGACAGAGTCTCCCGAGGCCTAGACCGGCACCGACCATCGAATCTGCGTGAATAAGGGATCTCGAGAGGTACCTCAACCTCGAGCTCAGGGGCGAGTGTCGGGAAGTAGGAATAAACCCACAGCTGTGAAAGACAAGACAGTGGCTGTCAGAATACAGAATGTATGGAAATGCGGAATTCTGAGTGTAGGATGGGAATACAGAACGTATAGATAATGCAGAACGCCGAGTGCAGAATGCGAATACGGAATATATAGAAAATGCAAAATGCTGAGTGCAGAATGTAGAGTACAGAATGTAATGTGTGCCGTGTGCAGTGTACAGATAATGAAAAGGAGAAATGTAAATCAAGAGGGCAGAATGTACCTCCCTGGCTCTCTAGTAGCCGCCTACTATGGATCCCCACTCGCGGGAAGTCGTGCTCATGTAACAATAAAGGGTAGCGAAGCCAGCGCCGCCCCAATCGAAGTGTCGGACCTGTGATAGGTCTACTAAAGCACTGAGCAGATAAAGCCCAACTGTGTTCCTCCTGTCGGAGAACAGAGTGGTCTCGAGGAGGAACATAAAAAATCCCCAGGCATACTGCTGTATGGCCTCAATAGTCTCGGGCATAGTCCATTTGTACTGCTCCGCAAACCAGGTGTACCTAACCATGCCCGGTGATCTGCAGGGCAGCGGATGAGCTCTAAGTAGGTAAGTCCAAGCTGCCTCCCACTCGCCCATATCGGCGTCGTATGGGACTGGCCTGCCTGCCACGTCTAGGCCCGTCAGCATGGAGAAGTCATACGGGGTCATCGTCATGTCCCCGGTGGCAGAAAAATGGAAGGAGTTGGTGGTGTCCCACCATCTCTCTACAAGTGCACCCAGAAGGGTCCTGCTCGCCAGATGACGCGACAGTCCCGCACAAAATGAGTCAAACCCTGCCACATCGACAATGTGTCGGATAGTATCTGGGAGCTCCATGTACCACTCCCTAGCAATGATCGATTCGTATCCCCGAGTGAAACGGGAAGATACCTGCATGTAGAATGAACAGATGTATTCAGTTTCAAAATGAACATAATGTTATGTTATGAGCCATGTGCAAGTCAAAAAGAATGCTGTGTTATGGACTGTGTGTTCAGATTGAGAAGTGTTGTGAGCCATGTGCAAGTCTAAAAGAATGCTGTGTTATGAATTGTGTGTTCAGATTGAGTAGTCTTATGAGTCGTGTGCAAATTAAAAGAATGCTGTGTTATAAACTATGTGTTCAGATTGAGTAGTGTTACGAGCCGTGTGCAAGTCTAAAAGAATGTTGTGTTATGAACTGTGTGTTTAGATTGCGCAGTGTTATTAGTCCTGTGCAAATTAAAAGAATGCTGTGTTATGAACTGTGTGTTCAGATTGAGCAGGGTCATGAGCCATGTGCAAGTCAAAAAGAATGCTGCGTTATGGACAGTGTGTTTAGATTGAGCAGTGTTGTGAGCCGTGTGCAAGTCTAAAAGAATGCTGTGTTATGAACTGTATGTTCAGATTGAGCAGTGTTATGAGCCGTGTGCAAATTAAAAGAATGCTGTGTTATGAACTGTGTGTTCAAATTGAGCAATGTTATGAGCCATGTGCAAATTAAAAGAATGCTGTGTTATGAACTGTGTGTTCAAATTGAGCAGTGTTATGACCCGTGTGCAAATTAAAAGAATGCAGTGTTATGAGCTATGTGTTCAGATTGAGCAAAAATTGCGTTATGAACTGCGTGTTCAGATTGAGCAAAAACTGCGTTATGGACTGTGTGTTCAGATTGAGCAAAAACTACGTTATGAACTGTGTGTTCAGATTGAGCAAAAACTGCGTTATGAACTATGTGTTCAGATTGAGCAGAATACTATGTTATGGACTGTGTGTTCAAATTGAACAGTGTACTACAAAATGAGTTGCGTGCCTAAAATGAGCTATGTGCCCAAAATATGGTGCGTGACCAAATGAGCTGCGTGCCCGAAATGAGCTGTGTGCCCAAAATGTGCTGCTTGCCCAAATGTGCTGCGTGCCCAAAATGTACTGTGTGCCTAAAATGAGCTGCGTGCCCGAAAATAGCTGTGTGCCCAAATGAGCTGTGTGCCTAAATGAGCTGTGTGCCAAATGAACAAAATATTGTGTTGTGAGCTGCGTGCCAAGTGAGCAAAGTGTTATGTTGAAAGCTGTGTGCCAAGTGGACAAAATGCTGTCTGCAAGTTGTGTTCAAGAATGAGTAGAAATGCTGTGTATGTAAATATGCTCGGAATGAGCATATATAATACATAGTGAAAGCATGAAATGTGCAAGAAATGCAAAAGTGAAGTACGCACCTCGCACGCATGATGCAATAGGTAGGACTCAGGCTCCCGTAGCAGCAAATCCACAGGTGCTCGCCGCGCGAAATCAGTAAAATGATGGAAGGTGCTAGGAGGTAAGATGTGCTCCTGTGGGTGGTACCTTTCCGGGTCGAATGGCCGTATCCTAGGAGGCAACGACATAACGTCGGACTCATCCTCTACACTCGGGGAGCCTCCGCGATACAGAATATCGTCGGCCATCTGAAGAAATCTGCAAAAATAAGCGAAATGAGCCAAAATTGAAAAAAGTCAACAAAAGTCAACTCTCGGGAAGAAAAAAAGTCAACAAAAGTCAACGCTCGAGAAAAGGTGCTAAACTCTGAGGCAAACGTACCTCAAGCGGTGAAAATGGAGAAAAAAGGTCCGAAAACAAATTCTAATCGGTTCAAAACGAAGAGAATCAAAAGTTTTCGTGAAACAACTTCGCGTGGGGCGTTGGAAAATGTGTATAAAGTGCAGATCTCAGAGAGAAAAGGGTCTAGAGATGAAGAGAAATGTATTTCGACCTTGGAGGTGTGAGAAAAAGTGATCTGGAGCTATCCATTTGAAGATTCGGCCTTGAAAAGACAAAACTACCCCGGATTCTGTAAACTGGTCGGCCAGCCAGTTTTTCTTGTCGGCCGACCACTTTGGTGATCAACAACTGGTCGGCCAGCGTCCTGGGTGATCTTCAGAGCTCCTTTGTTCTCCCTATGTGTTTTGGTAGTGATTGGAGTCCTCGGCTCTCGGGAAAGTACGAGAAAGGTACACTTTTTGGCGTAAAATCGTCCCCGTGGGAACTTCAATTCAAGTCTTCGATGCATGGCTCATCCTCACTTGTCAAAGAGCAAGGTGTATCCTTTTTGAGTATGTTGTGACCCCTCCGAGAGGTAAATCGGAGGTTCCGGTTGATTTGCTGGCGTTAATGCTTGTATTTCTTTAACCAACATTTTGTTTCAAGGCATGCTATCGAAGTTATACCATTGTTATGCACACTTTCCTCTCTTGCTTTTGTTATGCACACCACTCATTGCTTTATTATGCACCCCTCCATTTGCATTGTCGCGAATGTTTTAGTTACATTGTTATGCTCATTTCGCCTGCATTGTCATGCATTCTTCGCCCGCATTGTCATGCACTCTTCACTTCACTTGCGTTGTCACGCACTTTTCAGTTGCATTGCTATGCATGTTTCTAATGATATTGTACATGTTGAGTTTCTTTCTTATGCAGGCACGATATTGTATATACGGTTCATTTGAAGCTAGCGCGACCAGATGAACTGGACGGTATTGTATGTACTCCGCGTGAGACGTAGTGAGAATTGTATAATTCTCTTACATCCTTTCTGCATGTAATGTAGTTTGATTTGTATTTGCTTGCTTAAACTGTTGCATTTATTTTGCATAATTGCTTCATTACAGCTTTCTTTGCATGATCATAAGTTATGTTCGGCATCTTCCATGTCTTTTGCACCTTGCCCCTGCTTGCGGGCACATCTTTTTGTTATCTTGCCTGTTTGTCTAAGTCTTCGGTCTTGTCAAAAATGGGTCGTCTCTAGGCTTTGACATTCACTCTCGTCACTTCATGACTTCCGAGTTCTGTCAAAGAGGGGCAATTGTAGACACCCCATTTTTTACCGACCTTAAGACTCAGACGTCATCGATTGAGCACTCGGTGATTGCGCATGTTGTGCTCATTTCGACATTTTGGGGTTTTTGGCCAAGTGCCTTGCCTCTGGGCCTCTGACCTCTTTGCGCTTTGGCTTGGTTTGTGGACCAAGCCTTGTTTCTCTTCCCTGGAGGGAAGGAGAGGTCTTGTACACCACTCTTTTGTGGTCGTAGACCACTTTCCCCGTTTGGAGGCTAGTTTCCGATTTTCGGAGCCTTCCGTCGTGTGCCTTGTCTCGGGACCGCTTAACGTTCTTTGGTTGCCATGGTTTTTGAACCACACCTTGTTTCCTTGGCCAAGAGGGCCACTGTGGTTTGGGAGACCACTTTTGTGGTCGCAAACCACTTTTGGCGCTTGTCAGCTAGTTTTCGAGTCTCCCGGCTGTGCACCTGTAGACGTCCCTGAACGTCCTGGGGAAAATCCCGTTTTGTTCATTTGGGCTTACTACAGCTCGGACTCAAATGTCACGGTTTTGAATCTAATCTCACAAAGTGCAATGCGAGATCGATAAATCACCAAAGAGTCCAAATCTGGCAAATCGTTTTAAAAAATTGATTTTTAGAAAGAAGTGTCAAACATAGACTGCTTTGTCAGATACAGAGTCGCCACCTAAATATTTTATTTTGGGGGAATTTAGGAAACCCTGGCTCGTGCCTAAGGCCACGTGTCTGTCATCACCAAAGTTGCCTCGGCTTGGGAACTTGGGTACGATTGGGGAAGGTCATGCAATGAGCACCCCCGCTCGCCCGATCAAAGATCAGCCACTACTAAACATGATATCCTGTTTTTGAAAACACATGCGTTCTTATTCCAGTTTATTAGCCTAGAATTACTATGTGATGCGTACAGCAAAACAAGTATAGACTGGATCACCTAAGTTGGAACAAAACATCTCATGTTTGTTTTTGAAAGCGGTTTTGCTACTCGCAAGTAGGCTAAAATACGGATTTTGCCACCCTCGAGTGGGCTTAGAAAACATGGTGATTTGCCACTCTCAAGTGGGGTTAAAACTCGCAATCAATGAATCGTTTCAATTTAAATAATCCAACCTTCACCCACAGGCATTCAAGCAGTTATATCACATAAGCAGTTAGCCTCATGGCAAGTATGCTATCATGGCTGTCACTCACACACATGCAAGGATGTTAAAGCATAAACACTCACCGAGTACTCCAAGCCAAAACAAGAACTAGTTAGAAATCAATGCATGATCCTAGTTCATGTTAAGCTGGCTAATGCAACACATGCAAAATGCAACTAAGATAGGCTCGGCTATTCTAAGATGGTATATGAGATGCTACAGATAACATGTATTCAACTTTGAATTGAAATACGATGCAGTTAGTATGATGCGCCGAGCCTGGTGCATGCAAGATAGATGAATGGATGTAAACATGCGAGCATAAGGATGCTAATTTGAAACATGCCCTAAGACTAACCATCATAAGCTGGTAAATAAAAGGGAGAAAGACGTGGGGTTAGAAGACATGCATCACACACATGCACACTTATTACAAAATTTGCCCTCTCGACGGAGGGTCCGAATAAATAATACAACACCAACTAGCTAATCTAAGCTAATCTAATTAAGCTAGTTATTACACAACTAAAATGAATAGTAAATTACAGCTAATTATTATACAACTCTAATTAATTAACAAACTAACTAAGTAAGCAATTAAACTAGCATGCAAACTACATGAATGTAGACTGCCTCAGCTCTACCTTGAATGATAAAGGATGTATGGATGCTCAAGTCGCCTTGTCGGGAAATCCATCGCGATGCCCCGGCTTGCCTTTGTTTGCAATTGATTTCAAAAATTTGCACAAAGCTCCAGAGAGATGAAACGCCACCCCGGGAAACTGTGGGAAGGCTGCCAACCAGCTTATGGGCATGGGAGACCAACTACCAACCACCTTTGGTGGTGGGAACCAAAAAAGGTGGTCGGCCAGCCAGTAAATCTGGTCAGCCGACCAGTTCCCTCTCGTGGTTTCTGTTTTCGGCAACAAAGGGAAAGGGAAAGGCACAACAAAGTATTTTCAACATATGTGTGCACGACCACTCTCCCCATCATTGCATAAGCTCTAGGGAGTGTAGTCCCCGACCCTCGGGCCACCAATCATGCATTTCGATGCATGATGGCCGAGGAGCCGAATTGCACAACTCGATATGGAAATGAATGCACAAGTAAGCACCTAAAGCCAACAACTCCATCATGGGTAGTCAAGGATGTCAGCAACCGGGAATCGAGGAACGTTTCGTCACTTTGAGTATGAAACGTCCCTCATTTTCCGCGTTCGGACTAACTCCTATTCCGAACACAATGCAACAAACAATGGCATGCACAATGCAACTTTAAGTATGCAACCTAAATGCTATGCAGCTAAGTGATGCAAACATGCAAAGGATGACATGCAAACATGCAACTAGCATACACAATGCTATGAGCTAACAATGGCATACTCAATGCACATGGTACTTAGCATACACAATGCACCTAAGAACTAACATACACAATGAGATGAACAAGACATGCACAATGCAATGATCAATCATGCGACAATGTGGCATACTCAATGCTATGGAATACAATGGCATACTCAATGCAAAGTTGGACTTAAACCAAAATGAATGGGCCTCAGCCACACCCAAATCAGTGGCCAAAACTCAACAAAACCTAGGCACAAAGAGCGTGGAATGCACATTCAACTCATGGCTCGAAAGTAAAGCATAAAGGCACAACTCTTAAGCATAATTAAAGTGTGACATGCACGAGAATATGACAACGCTATATGCTCTAAAATGGAGTATTAAATGATGCCCAAATCAATCAAACAACACAAATGAGGCATGCTAGAAAGCCTAGAGCATAGGGCTAGTCAAGAGCAATACACAAGGAGGATACAATACCAAGCTTAGACCACTAAACCAACTCTGGACAGAGCTTAATCATGCCAAATTAAGAGTCAAGAACATGCTGAAATGGAGCTCATGAGCTTAGGCAAACATGCATAGATGATGGCTCACTCTTAAGGCTTAAAGCATAAGCCTTCCTATGCATGGAAGGAGTGACAAATACGAGTGCATGGCCATGGAATATGCACTGAAATCATGGTAGAAATGATGTTAAATCATGCCAAAAGCCCAAGTAACGCATGCTAGCGGACCCGATGTACAAAGCTAGTAAGCTAGATTGAACCATGACCATACACAACAATGCATGCATGATCCAAAACACCTCAAATAGAGCTTAATCATGCTGAAATATGAGTAAAAGCTTCTTTGAGTTAGGCCAAAATCATGCAAGAATGATGACTAAAAGTATAAAGCATGCTAGGCTAATAAGTAGCATTACACTACAAGCATACATGGCAAGCATCATTCGACCAAGGGACCTTAAAACAGAGCTAAGGAAACCCAAAATATGAACAAAATCAGTTTAGAGTATGGCCAAAATATGCTAGCATAGAGGGCCAAAACAACATGCATTATAAGCTAGTGAACATGATTTACACTACAAGCATGTGAAGCATATGAGTGGCTACCAAACCAGCCAAAAACAAAATCATGGCATGCCAAATGATGGCCAAAAACGCACTGAGACATGATCAATACATGTAAGAATGAGGTGCTACTTTGATAGGCTATGCATGGGATTGTTTTACACATGTAAGAGGCAAACAAAAGGTGACAAAACCAGCCATAGATAGAGTCTAGGAAGGTCCTAATAGTCACTAAAAAGGGCCTGAACCAGGGCTAGGAAGTGTGGAAATATTGGCTCCTTTGAAAGGCCAAAAATGCAAACAAACAAGGCTAAAAGAGAGAGGGTCACCCCTCTCTGATTTTGGCCCTCATAACAACATTCCAACCACTGAAAGTCCACTGGATTTTAGTGGCTAAAAGGCCAAGAAAATATCAATAGAAAGGCCTCATTGTATGGCACAAAACAAGGCTAAAAAGAGCATGCAAGAGGGTAGATGACCCCCAACAACAAAAGAGCCTTAAACAAACATGAAAATCACTTAAATATGAACCTTTTTTCAGTTGACAACAAAACTCAAATAAGCATGCAAATGAGGCTAAGAGAAGGATCAAAATAATGCTTAAAAGAGAGAAAATTGATTACCCTTGAAGCTCAGCAAAAAGCAGCAAGTTTTGAGGCCAAAAACTAACTTCTTAACCTCTGAAAACAACCTCCAAGAACCTCAAATCAACGGTGGAAGTGTATGGCTATGAGGTGTAGTGTAAAAGGGTCAAGAACAATACACTTTTGGCCCTAAAATGTAGAGATATATGGAGAGATATATCTTTTGCCTTAAAACCAAAATCTGAAACTATGCAAAGGAGGAGGAGGGCCTCTCTTATAGACAAACAAGCCCAAATGTTCTTCAAGAAGCTAAAAACAAGGCTCAAGATCCTCCATACACGTGTATGGAGGATACAGTCTGTGCCTTCCAGCTGGCATAACTGGCACACACTCAAACAGACAAAACATGAGGGAGCTGGCTGACCAGATAGGGTGGTCGGCCGACCACTTCCCCTGGTCGGCCGACCAGGGCAAGTGGTCTCCCATAACAAAGGGTCGTCAGTGGCCCCATTTGGTGGTCTCCATTTTGAAAGCAAGCAAGTGGTGTGGTTGGAGACCAGTAATTGTGGCCCAAAGATCAGGGAAACCAGTTTGCCGACAAGAAAACCGACTGGCGGGAAAAAAGTGTTCTCCAAGGAGAAAAGGTGGTATCCCACCCTTGTACCACCTCCCAAACAAGGAAACCAAGGTCCATGCCAAAAATGAACCCAGACGGATGCAAAACGAGGGTTCGGGAGGCAAAGCGCGCGGCCGGGTGCCTCAAAAACTGGCTGTTGAGCACCGAAAGTGGCGTGCAACCACAAAAGTGGTCTCCCGGGCCACAGTGTCCCTCTAGATAGAGGAAACAAGGTGTGTTCCAAAAACTGTGCCAAACGGAGAATGTTAAGCAGTCCCGAGCTGAGGCACGTGGCCGACGACTCCGAAAATCGGAAACTAGTCTCCAAACGGGAACAGTGGCCTACGACCATGAAAAGTAGTCTATGACCACTGAGAGATGGTCTACAAGACCTCTCCCTCCCTCTGGGAAGAGAAAACAAGACTTGGTCCATAGACCGAGTCATAGCACAAAAAGTTTCAAGGCTCGGAGGTAAGGCTCTCAGTCGAAACTCCGAAATCTCGAAACGAGCACAACATGCGCAATCAACGAGCGCTCAATTGATGACGTCTAAGTCTTAAGGTCAATCAAAAATGGGGTGTCTACAGTTGTCCCTCTTTGATAGAACTCGAAAGTCATAAGTGACGGGAGTGAATGCCAAAGCCTACAGACGACCCATTTTTGACAAGGCCAAAGACTTAGACAAATAGGCGAGATAACAAAGTGATGTGCCTGCAGGCAGGGGCAAAATGCAAAGGGTATGCACAAAGCCGAGTATAACTTATGATCATGCAAAGAAAGCTGTAATGAAGCAAATATACACAGTAAATGCAACAATTTTAAGCAAGAATACAAATCAAACTACATTTCATGCAGTAGGAACGTAAGAGAATTAGACAATTCTCGCTATGTCTCACACGGAGAATATAATACCGTCTGGTTCGTCTGGTCGCACCGGCTTCAAATGAACCGTACATACAATATCGTCTGGTCGCACCATCCACGAATGAATTGTACATACAATATCGTGCTTGTAAAAGAGAGAAACTTTAACATGTACAATATAGTTAGCAACACATGTTCAACGCTATATCGAACGCGGATACGTACGATGTTGATGGAAAAGTGCATAGCAATGCAAGCGAAATGTGCGTGATGATGCAGGTTAAGTATGGATGCGTGGTCATACCAGTGAAACGTGCACAACAATGCAAGTGGTGTGCATAACAATGCAACTTCGAAAGCATGCTTGAAACAAAACACTGAGTAAAGAAATGCGAGCTTTAAAGAGAGCAACTCAAACGCAACCTCCGATTTACCTCTTAGAGGGGTTGTAACGTACTAAAAAACCTAGCTCTTGGTGAGTAACGATGAGAAACAGGTCGAAGATTTGAATTGAAGTTCCCGTGGAGACATCTCGCGCCGAAAAGTGCACTTTTCTTGTACTTTCTCGAGAACCGAGGACTCCTATCATCACCAAAATACACAGGGAGGACCAAGGGACCTTGGAGACCACCCAGGGGTGATGGTAGACCACCTAGAATAGCCACCGACTAGGTTTTTCTCACAGGGTGGTCGGCCAGCCAGAAAAATTGGTCAGCTGACCAGTTTTACCAAAATAGGGGCAGTTTTGTCCTTTTATGTTCGGATCTTTAAGTACACACATCCCAATCACTTTTGCTCACACCCCTTAGGCCGAAATCATCCCCCCTTCCTTCCTAGACCATTTTCTCCTTTAGATCTACGCTTTATACGCGTTTGCCAACGCCCCACGCGAAGTTGTTTTGCGAAAACATTCAGTTCTCTTCACTTTGAACCGATTAAAATTTGATTTGGGAGCTTCTTTTTCCATTTTAACCACTTGAGGTATGTTTGTCTCGAAGTTTGGCACATTTTCTTGGGAGTTGACTTTTGTTGACTTTTTTCTTTCCTGAGAGTTGACTTTTGCTGACTTTTTGCAATTTTGGCTTGCTTTGCTCATTTTCGCTCATTTTTGCAGATTTCTTCGAATGGCGGGTCACTTTCATCACGGTGGAGGTCCTCCACATGCCGGGGACAAGCCAGACATCATGTCCTTGCCCCCGAGGATTCGGTCTTTTGACCTCAAGAGGTATGACCCACAGGAGCATGTCCTTCCTCCGAGTACTTTCCTCCATTTCACTGACTTTGCGCCACGAGCGCCTGCAGACTTGCTGCTACAAGAGCCTGAGTCTCATCTATCGCATCACGCGTGAGAGGTACGTACTTCACTTTTACACTTTTCGCAAAGTATTATGCATTTACTACACATTTCACGCTCTTGCTATGTATTTTATCTGCTCATTCTGAACACATCCACACACACAGTTCTTGCGCTTATCTTGGCATACGGCTCATGCATAGCACAATACTGATTTGGCATACAGCTTATTTAGGATATGATGCTGACTTGGCACACAGCTCACAGCACAATATTCTGTTAATTCGGCACACAGCTCAAACTAAACACACGGTCCATTCTGACCACACAGTTCATTTCGAGAACACAACACATTTTCGGGCACACAGCTCGTTCTTCGGGCACACAGCTCGTTCACTTGACTTTAAATCCGCAGCTCACACATTTCAATTCTGAACACACAGCTCATATACTTCATTTTGTGAACACACAGCCCATCCACTTCAATTCTGAACACGCAGCCTATATACTTCATGTTGAACACACAGCTCACACATTTCAATCCTGAACACACAGCTCACATATTTCAATTCGGAACACACAGCTCATACACTTCATTTGGTGAACACACAGCCCATCCACTTCAATTCTGAACGCGCAACTCATATCTTCATGTTGAACACACAGCTCGCACATTTTAATTCTGAACACACAGCTCACATACTTCATGTTAAACACACAGCTCGTACATTTCAATTCTAAACACACAGCTCATATGCTTCATTTGGTGAACACACAGCCCATCCACTTCAACTCTGAACACACAGCTCATATACTTCATATTGAACACACAGCTCGCACATTTTATTTCTAAACACACGGCTCATATATTTCATTTGCACGCAGCTCATACTGAAGACAAGGTTCACAACACAGTATTTGATTTAATTTGCACACAGCTCATACTTTTATTTTGAAATTGAATACATCTGTTCATTCTGAATGCAGGTTTCTTCCCGTTCCACACGGGGCTACGGATCGATCCTTGCTAGGGAGTGGTATATGGAGCTCCCAGATACTATCCACCACATCATGGACGAGGTGGGATTTGGACCTTTTTGCGCGGGGCTATCACGTTACCCGGCGAGCAGGACCCTTATGGGGGCACTCGTGGAGAGGTGGTGGGACACCACCAACTCGTTCCACTTTTTAGCTACTAGGGACATGACGATGACCCCATTCGACTTCTCTATACTAACTGGCCTTGACGTAGCTGGCCGACCAGTCCCCTATGACGCAGATATGGGCGAGTGGTGGGTGGCTTGGATTTATCTACTAGGAGTTCACCCGCCGATCGACAGATCATTGGGTAGAGTCAGGTACACCTGGTTTCCTGTGCAGTACAGGAGGACTTCGCCCGAGACTGGCGAGGAGATAGAGCAGTATGCTCGGAGGTTTTTGGTGTTCCTCCTCGGGACGACTTTGTTCTCCGACTGGGGGAACACTGTTGGACTTTATCTGCTGAGTGCCTTAGTAGACCTATCACAGGTCAGCCAGTATGATTGGGGTAGCGCCGGCCTTGCTACCCTTTACTATTATGAGCGCGACCTCCCGTGGGAGGGGGAACATAGTCGGTGGCTACTGGAAAGCCTAGGAGGTACTTTCTGCCCTCTTGATTTACATTTCTGTTTTTCATTATCTGTATACTACACACACGACACACTTTACCTTCTTTACTTTGCACTCTGCTCTCAGCATTCTGCATTCTCTGTATATTCTATATTCACATTCTGCGCTCAGCATTCTGTACTTTCTATACATTCTGTATTCTGACAGCCACTGTCTTGCCTTTCACAACTGTGGGTTTATGCATACTTCCCGACGCTAGCCCCCGAGCCTAAGGTGGAGGCTACTCTTGAGGTCCCCTATTCTCGCAGATTCGAGGGTCGGTACCGGCCGAGGCCTCGGGAGACTCTGCCCTACCTTAGACTGGTCTTTGATACCGTACGACCGACAGAGGTAATCCAGAGCTCTCAGTTCTTCATGTTTTCAGCTTTGGTTCATCTTGCACATGTACGACATCTTGCATATTTACGATGTCTAACCAGTTTGTGCATTTGTTATTCGCAGATCACCTGGCAGCCCTGGGCACCCTTGGGAGGAGATATCCAGTTTCGGTTCCCCGGGGGGTGGGCCACTCCTCGATACAAGATTTTATTTAAAGGGCCAGTTGGCAGGGCCTGGTTTCTGGGGGATCGTTTCACGTGTCAGACGATGGGCCACCCTGAGTAGAGTATCCCCACAGCACCTCCAGACGACATGCGGTCCATTGAGGGACTCACTCCCCGGGAGGTCGAGGAGGCTATAATGGGCACTGATGTAGTTCTTCTCTTGGAGGAGGGGGAGTACGCGACCTACCGCCATACGTACTTGATGCCCCCATTGACAGGTATCCGTACTCCTACGAGGAGGGCCACTGGTGCATCGCCGTCGAGCTGAGTCCGGGCTGCAGATACCCCTTCGACTAGCAGGGTCGGCACATCGAGAGGTGGGGCTGGACTGATTCCCCCGACCTATCATCATGTTGGATGGCCAGATCTCCGAACCGAGTTGACAAGTTGGCTGTATGGGACGTCTTACTCGATTCCATTGGAGCCTTTGTCGCTTGATCATCGATACGTTAGTGACCCTGACTCGCCACTGATATGCTTTACAGTTTTGATGTAACCTTCAGCTATTTAGACATTCATTTATTAACTGATGACTTGAGCTTGTATTTGCAGCCTCCCATAGAGTATTGTGAGGGATTACTCGGAGTGGTGGCCTCACTCAAGAGTATGGTTTTGCGGAGGGAGACGCAGCTGTTCATCGCCGGTGTTTCGGTACTTTTCAATTTTCTTGCACTTATCGTACTTCTGATGACATGCTGAATTTGACTATTTCACTGCATTAGTCGACTGCATGTGTAGAGCACCTCTGACACACACCACATTCATATACCGTATCTGCATGTTCCCACTCTATGTAGCTTTCTTATCTCTGTATCTGATATACATATTGGCTAATGTATTCAAATTGCCCTCTTCTTTTTCAGATGCCACCGCTACAGGCTGGGCCACCCGGGCCTTCTTGAGGAGTTGGGAGAGGGGGTTCAACTCGCAGCCGAGGCAGACGTAGAGCGCCTATCAGAGATGATGAGGAGTCCAACGAGGAGGAGGAGTCTGTGCATCCTCAGTCAGAGACATCCGCAGGCAGGGAGGAGGACTTTGGCTCCGGTTCTGATAGTGGAGGCGATGCCGAGGAGGATTCCGAGGACAGCAGCTACGATTCGGATGGTGATGCTGGTGGTGATGGTGCAGGGATTTCTTAGCCGAAGAGGACGAAGGGGGCCTCCTAGTCCTGCGCTTTAAAGCACTGATACAGATGTTCCTGCTTTATTTTCCTTTTTTCACTTGTAGTTATAGCACATTGTACAGTGTTAGGCAGTTTCATTTTCTTTGAAACTTGTACCCTTGTTGTAAAATGTTGTAAAAAAGGACTATGATTGAATGAAACAGCTTTTTGTTCAAAAAGTGTTGTATTTTGTGTTCTTAGCATCGCATCGCATCACTTCTCACAAAAATGAGATTGAATGGAAATTGAGCATTTGTAGACACCCCATTTTTGACCGACCTTAAGACTCAGATGTCACCAACTGGGCGTTCAGTGATGTTGCATGTTGTGCTTGTTCTGAAGTTGCGGAGTCTCGGCTACGAGCCTTGCCTCTGCACTTCGGAACTCTTTTTTGCTTTGCCTCGGTTTACGAACCAGGTCCTGTTTTCTCTGTTTTCTCTTCCTGAAGGGAGGGAGAGGTCTCGTAGATCATCTCCCAACGGCCGTAGTCTATGTTTCGTGGTCGTAGGCCATTTTTCCCATTTGGAGCCCGGTTTCCGATTTTCGAAGCCGTCGGCCGTGTGCCTTGGTTCGGGACCACTTAACTACCTCCGTTTGCTCCAGTTTTTGGCACACACCTTATTTCCTCCCTTTATGGAAACATTGTGGCCCTGGAGACCACCTTCGTGGTCATACGCCACTTCTGGTGCCTAACAGCCTATTTTCGGGGCCCCGAACCGCGCGTTTTGGCCCCCGAACCTTCGTTTTGCATCCGTTTTGGTCCATTTTTGGTATAGACCTTATTATCATTGTTAGGGAGGTAGTAGGATGGTGGCCGGCCACCTCTTACCCTGAAAAGCCAGTTTTCTCATTTTCTCTCTCCAAAGGCCGATTTTTCTGACAGAAAGCTGGTTTTTCTCACTTTTGAGCCACATTTTTTGGCTTTTCATACCACCATTGTGTTGTGCTCATCTGGGAGGCCACCAATATGGGTAGGCCGGATAGAAATTCATCTTGACCCTTTTGAACCTTGCTTAAAAGCTAGCTTTTCTCTCTCTTGGGTCACTTTTCTGGTTTTTCTCCACATAGCTGTATTCTACTCATCTGGGAGGCCACCCTTCTGGGTAGGCCGACTAGCAATTTTTGTTGACCCTTTTGACCCCTGGTCGGCCGACCAGGGGGGTGGCCGGCCGGCTACTTTAACTGGCCAACCTGCTTCTTGCTTTTGGCTTTTTCCGAGTGTAATCCAGTTGTGCCAACTGTAAGCCATTTGGTGCATCCTCCATACACACCTTTTTGGATATTTTGGAGCCTCTCCTTTATCAGCTGGTTGAACAAAATTCCTTAAGGCTTATAACCTCCCTCCTCCATTGTCACTATTCTAATCTCCAAAACCCTCATTTTCTTGGTCCATTTGGACTACAACCCTTAGCACCACACCTCCATCATCCATTCCAACACCTTGGAAGCCATTTTCAGAGGTTGAAAGCTCACCAAGTTGGTCCAAAAGCTGTTGGAGGTCAGCTCTTCAAGGGTAAGTGCCTGTTTCCCTTAAACTTGCATTTTTTTGCTTCATTACTTAGCTTCACTTGAAAGTATTTTTGAAAGTGTCATATTTTGATCCCCTCTTCAGCTTTGTTTAAGGGCACTTTGCTGTTTGAGGTCATTTACTTCCCCTTATCCTCTATCTCTCTTTTAGGGCTATTTTTGCATCCTATTTTAGCCTTACTTGTGAGCATTTTAGAGATTTTCTATAAACTGAAATAAGTCTTTTTTTGACATCCTCTTGAAGTTTTGTTAAGGTCCCATTTCTGTTTGGGGTCATCTTCCCCCTATGCATGCTTCATCCCTTCATGATTAAGGCTATGCATTAGAGCACTTGCATTGGCCATGGTTTGGCCTCTTAGCCACTGAAATCCAGTAGATTTTTAGTGGCTTAGATGCATTTTTGAGGGCCAAAATTAGAGGGGGGTGACCCCCTTTCTCCTTGTCTTGTTTGGGGGTCTTTTGGGCCTTCCGAAGGGACCCTATTTTGAATACATCGAAGTCATGTTTCAGGCCTCATTCTGTGAGTTTTGGGGTCTGCCTTGGCTCTATCCATGGCCCTTTTGGCCATATTTTATACCTACAATGCATGTGTAGAGCAATCCCATCCAAGGCTCTTCAAAGGAGCCTTTCTTTGCATGTTTCCTAGACTGATTTCAGGGCCTATTTTGTGAGTTTTAGGGCTGTCATATTTGATTTCCAGAGTTGGTTTTTCCATGCTGAGTGTCTATCTTGTATGTGCTTAACAACCCATTGCAAGGCCCTCCAAAGAAGCCCCTCATTTTTGCATGCATTGGCTGCATTTCAGTGATTATTTGGGCATATTTTGGCATGTTTTATTCATTGTTTTTGGCTGGTTTGATGAGTTCTCATTTTCTTCATATACATGCCATGTAAACCATGCTTGCTAGCCATGTTGCATGCTATTTTAGTCCATCATGTTAGCATCTTTTGGCCATGCTCTAAACTGGAAATGTGCATGTTTTGGGACTTCCTTGGCTCTTTCTTTAGACTTCATGATCAAATAATACTTGCTTTGTATACTCGTGGTTCAATGCATTGGACTAGTTTTGAGTTTCGGGGCTTATTCCATGCATCGGGTGCCATATTTCCATGTTTCGGGACCATTTAGCGTTATGTTTCAGTGCTGAAAATTACATGTTTGAATGCCATGCTTCATCCTTGCCATGTTTTGGTAGAGTGGCATTTAATGCCTTAGGTTCGGTCCTCGGTTTGCGTGCATGTGTGCACGCATTTCGGTCATCTCATTTTCATCTTATGGCCACTGATGTGAGTATGGCTGTGGTCCACTCATGTTGTTGTAAGTCCATTATGCATTGCGTCTGCCTTTTCAATTCATAGCATTGTGTATGCTAGGTTGCGTGTTAGAGCTTTATGTATGCCATGTTTGATTGAGCATTGTGTATGCCATTTCATAGGATTGCGTATGCTAGGTTGTATGTTAGTTGCATTGTGTATGCCATCTTATTTGCATTGTGTTTGGGATAGGAGTTAGCCCGAGCACAGGAAACGAGAGACGTTTCGTACTCCGAGTGATGGAACGTGTCTCAATTCCCTGTCGCCGACGTTCCGGATTACCCATGATGGAGCTTAGGTCTTGTTGTGTTTTCATGTGCATTCATCTCATATTGAGTCGGGCAATTTGGCTCCTCGGCCATCATGCATCGATATGCGTGATTGGTGGCACAAGGATTGAGGACTACACTCTCTGAAGAGTAGTCATGCATACATATGTGAAATACTTTGCCATGGCCCTTTGTTGCTCTCTGTTGCAGTAAATCAGAAATCAGCGGCCTTCTGGAGCGTTGCGCAATATTTCGAAAACAATTGCAAACAGAGGCAAAGTGGGGCATCGTAATGGATTTCTGCGTAAGCCAACTCAAGCACGCATCATTCATCATTTGGAACAGAGCTGAGGCGGTCCATGGATTTGCGTACTAATTTACCTACTTTCCTAGATTAATTTGTTAATTAATTAGGATTTTGTATTTATTCGGACTGTACTATTTATTCAGACTGTATTATTCTTTTGGACACTCAGAGCGAGGGCAATGTTGCAATAAGTGTGCGTGAGTGTGATGTATGTCTTCCAACCCCACGTCTTTCTCTCTTTTATTTACCAGCTTATGATGGTTAGATTAGGGCATGTTTCAATTAGCATACGGTATGATAGCATGTTTGCATTCATTCATCTGTCTTGCATGCATCGGGCTCGGCGCATCATAGTAACTGCATTTGTATTTCAATTCCAAGTTGAATACATATTAGCTGTAGCATTTCATATGCCATCTTAGAATAGCCGAGCCTATCTTGGTTGCTTTTTGCATGTGTTGCATTAGGCATTTCTGTATAGTTAGGATCATGTACGGATTTCTAACATAGCTTCAGTTTTGGCTTGGAGTACTCGGTAAGTTTTATGCTTTAGCATCCTTGCATGCGTGTGAGTGACTGCCATGATAGCATGCTTACCATGAGGCTATTTACTTATATGATATACCTGCCTGAATGCCTGTGGGTGAAGGTTGGGTTATTTGGATTGGAACAGTTCATCAATTGTGAGTTTTAAGCCCACTAGATAGTGGCAAATCACCTTGTTTTCTAAGCCCACATGAGGATGGCAAATCCACATTTTAGCCTACTTGCCAGTAGCAAACCGCTTTAAAAAACAAACATAAGATGTTTCGTTCCGATTCAGGCGATCCATTCTATACTTGTATGCTGTGCGCATCACATAGTAAATCTAGGCTAATAATCGGAATAAGAACGCATAATGTTTTCAAAACTAGATATCATGGTTAGTAGAGGCCGATCTTTGATCGGGTGAGCGGGGGTGCTCACGAAGTGACCTTCCCCAATCGTACCCAAGTTCCCGAGCCGAGGCAACTTTGGTGATAACGGACACGTGGCCTTAGGCAACGAGTCAGGGTTTCCTAAATTTTCCAAAATAAATTATTTAGGTGGCGACTCTGTATCTGGCAAAGCAGTCCATGTTTGGCACTTTTTTCAAAAAATCTGTTTCCAAAAACGATTTGCCGGATTTGGACTCTTTGATTATTTCATCGGTCTTGCATTGCACTCTGCGAGATTAGATACAGGACCGTGACATTGAGTCCTGAACTGTAGTGAGCCCAATGAACAAAACGGGGGGGATTTCCTCCCGGGACATTCAAGGGCGCGTCTATAGTTTCTGGCGACTCTGCTGGGGATTTAGAGAACTTGACTCGAACTCATGATATCTTGTTTTGATTACACTTATGTGTTTCTTTGCATTGCATTTGCATTGGTGCGCCTAGGACACTGCGTTTGCCATCTGCTATTCTAGAACGGTTTGCTGGAGGATTGCTTTGTCAAAGCATGTCGTAAGGCTGACCGGTTGCGGGCTCTACCAGTATGGAAACACAAAACCCGGTTTTACCGGGGCACCCTTTTTGACCATTCGACCTAGTGCATATTTGGAATCCATGGTAACCATTCCAAACTAGGACAGGTTGCTTACCCGTTTATAGGTTGTTTGAAACCACTGCGTGCGTAGTGAAACCCTAGTTCCTGACAAAATAGGACAGGGAAACCTTACCCCAACATAGGGGTGTTTTGGCTCTTACTTGTTTGTTATGTGCTTTTAGAGTGCATCTTTATACGAATGCATGTATCAGTTTGCAAGTCTGGGTATCAGGCCTGTGGGTACCAGTTCAGTATTTTTGAAATTAGTTATCTGCGGGTATCAGATTCAGCTTCGGAGACAGTGATTTGGGAATAGTGATTTGGGAATAATGATCAGTCTTTGAGAACAGTGTACCAATTGCGTGTTAATTATACCCGACTGTGTGTTGTGTTTATTTACGCCGCTATGCTGTCCGTTTGTCTGCTCGTTTATTTCCTTATTATTGTTTTATTTATCTTTTTGGTAGGTAGTTTAGCACAATTGCTTCAGAGCAAGCAGATATTCCCCAAGCACTCTGGACAAGAGGTTGCCGACTCAATCGATCTGAGGATCTAGTCGACGGACAACCAGTGTTTCACACTCTACCCCCGGTTATCAGACGGAGGTCGAAAAGACGCAGTGTATCTGAGCAGAGGTTGCCAGAGCAGTGGATTACCCCATCAGTGGACAGTCAGATTGAGACCCCAATTGTTGCTATGGAGATAGACCTGCTAGTAGTTCAGACAGATCAGGGCAGTATGGCGGGATCGACAGGAGTTGAGGAAATGATACGTCAGATGCAGGACACCATGAGAGTCATGCGGCAGGATGCTGTTCGTCGGGACGAATTTGCCAAACAACACGCCGAGATCATGACCTAGCAGGCAGAGTTAATTGCCAGATTGCAACAACAAGCCGGAGCATCTGCTTCACACCCAGTTCCTCCCCCATTAGGAGTCCCGGCACCCGAGGAGACACCAAATGTCCAAGCAGATACGGACATACCAACGGGACCAGCTCCGCCCCCAATTCTGCCCCAGCTATCTAAGGCACCTACGCCTGTCAATCAATCGGACTCTCCTTTCGAGTTCGAGGTAAACCATACAGCACTGAAATTGAGCAAGCTTGAAAAGTTGTTCAAGAAATCCCAAGGGGTAAAGGCTATCTCGGATATCGAGGACGGATATACCGACGTGGCTGTGACGCTACCGGATAGGTTTAAAATGCCGCAAATTGATCGCTTCGATGGATCTGGAGACCCCATGGTGCATCTCCGGCTATTTTCAGATATACTACGGCCAATGGGCCTCACCAGACCACAAAAGCTTTCATTATTCGGCCGGACCCTGTCGGGTGTGGCCGCTATCTGGTATGCGAAGTTAGAGGATGATGTCAAGCGGAGTTGGGATGAAATGGCCGAGGCCTTTGTCGCACAATACTCTTACAACACCCAAATCGAGATTGCGACCCGAGATCTCGAAACAACAAGGCAGGAGCCTAAGGAGAGCTTCTCGGATTTCGTAACTCGGTGGAGGGCGAAGGCTTCGATGATGACCCTGAGGCCTACCGACAAAGACCAAATCAGAATGATTGTGCGCAATCTCCAGCCAAAACTGATGCAAAAAATGATTGTGCTCCCCTTTTCCACTTTTTCAGATCTACATGAAATGGGGGTACAAATTGAAGATGCAATGAAACAGGGTCCGATTGACCAAGATAGAGAGCAACCCCGAAGAACTTTCAACCATAACAACAACACAGGCGCCACCAATGCCACAAATGCCAGAGCTTCAGAAGTAAGCGTGGTCACCACCATTCCCCCTCCCCTTCCAAGACCCATGGCAGCTACACCTCTCTCCGGCGCGTCCGGAAGCAACACACAAACCACTCGATTCCAACCCAGAGGCCAAAGAACCTTCACCCCACTGTATATGCCCCTATCCAAGGCTCTAGGGGTATTAATCAAGAAAGGGCACTTAAAGCCCCTGGAGCCGAGGCCATTGCCAAATCCACTCCCTTCTTCTCATAACCCGGCAAAATACTGTGCATATCACCAACAACACAGTCATGACACTGACCAATGTTATAGATTGCGTCATGAGATTCAAGACCTCATTGACAAGCAGGTGATTGTACCTCCAGAAAAACCCAATGTCGCAACAAACCCTCTCCCACCACACAACCAAGCTCCACCTCCCAAAAGAATCAACGTCATCCAAACTGGGGTCGTGTCTTACGATCCCAGCATATATATCACTCCTTCCCACCTACCTAAGCCAGAGGTGCTCCTTCCTGACTGCACTGACTCTTTGTGCATGTTGGACATCTCCAGAACCCAACCCGAGCCAATGGTGGTGACTGGCAAAGATAGAACAGAGGAGATTTCAGAGGAGGATGGAATTATTCAATCAGGGTTTGAGCAGTCTGGGAGTGTCCCTGGGGAAACCTACGATCTGAATGATTACATTCTGCCAACAGGCCAGTTTGAGCCTAATATTGAATTGCAAGAGAGGGCAGAGTTGTGCGTGATCCGAGGAGATGGATTCGAGCAGAGGACAGATGGTTTGACGGTTGTGGAAGAGGACTTGGCCACCCTCTAGTTTTTCAACGATCAAGATCCAGGAGACGCGGTAGTCGACTGGTTTGATTATGAGGAATCGACACAGGCTACTGGGTGGCTTGATGACTTGCCAGATGTTGTTGACGAAGCTCAATTGGAGCAAGGCCCGGCAGGGGCGAGCATATCAGTGGTGGCTGGAAGGATCGGAAGTCAGAATGAATCGCCGGAGAGCGCCGGTGCTAAGAATTCCGCTCGAGACTTGGGCATTATGAATGCGGGAATTGTTGAACAACCAGCTGTACTGACGCAGCTGGAACAAGAAAGGTTTGAGGGTGCCGAGAGAATTAGGAAAGCTAAGGGCCTTGAGAGGACTGAGAGTGTTGTGTGCACGAAGATAGAGAATGCTGCGAGCATGTGAACGGAGAGTACTGCGGGTGCAATTGAACCGGAGCCAGACAGGTGTCTGTTGGCTGCCGACGGAATGTGGTGGGAGGACGATGATTTATGTCTTGCCCACACGAATGAGGATTGGGAGAGTAATCAGCCAGATGATACCTGGTATATCGGTGAGGTCGTTCATATGACGAGAAGCGGACGGTATTTCAAGCCCCCGCACCTAGACCAGCCAGAGGCATCTGGGAAAGATAAGGAAGCTGCGAGACAAAAACAGAAGCAAGTCGAAGAAGAGGCTATACTAATGCAGTTAAAGAAGATACAAGCAGACATCTCCATCTGGGGACTGCTTATGGCATCGCGAGTGCATCGACAAGCTGTCTTATCGGCCATGGACAAGGCCAAGCTCTCTATAGACACCACACGCCCGAACAGCTGGTGGGCTTAGTTTTTCCGAGAGGAGCTACCCCGATGTTGACCTTTTCTGACAGAGAGCTGCCACCTGAGGGTGCGAACCATAACAAGCCACTCTACATCTCTGTAGAGTGCAGAAATAAATGGATACCTGTGGTGCTTGTCGACACAGGGTCCGCCATCAATGTATGTCCAGCGAGGACTGCCTATGCAATCGGCTTGAAGACCGCGGACTTTGTACCGACTGCCCAGGTGATTCGGGCATACGACAATACAAGCAGAGAAGTCATGGGGACAGCGAAAATTCAGACCAAGGTTGGGCCGGGGCAGCATGAAATTGACTTTCACATCCTAGAGGCTCCCGCCACTTTCAATCTGCTCTTGGGGCGGTCGTGGCTGCATCAAGTGAAGGCAGTTTCTTCTACCTTGCATCAAATGGTGAAATACCCCCATGGAAAGGGAGCAGCCATTGTTTTTGGGAAGTCATCAATCCATCCACCGCCGGAAGTATCTACGCCAGTTTTGGAAATTGAGCACGGTGTGGAGGATGTGTTCTTATCCAGTTTTACCCTAGCTGAGGTCCGGGTCGTGTAGAACATCTTAGCTGTTAATGAGGGGGTGTATGTCAGTGCTCAATCGGTATACCTCATGAACAAGCTTCAACATATCCCTGGGATGGGACTAGGAAAAAGCGGCTGGAAGGGCGTCGCATTATCAGCCGAGGTGCCACATAATCCATATACCTTTGGTTTGGGTTATCTGCCCACCAAAGAGGATTGGATAAGGAAGGGTAAGGAGATGGCTGGGAGAGCCAGAGCGAAGAAGGCGTGGAAGCCTTTTGACTTAATGCACCGGCCCATTCAGGGTACCCTAAACGGACGCTTCGTTTGGGAAGGGGAGGACTTTCCGTTCTATGGCTTCCCAGTGCCGTGGTTGAACGCGGAGAATAAGCGCGTGCCGGGGTTTGAGTTTTTCTTTGACCTGCAGTTACCCGGGGATGACATTGCCAGAGAGCAGACAGACCCATTAGCTGAGGTTGAGCAGAGTAAGAGAGTGGAGTCTGAGGATGTCGAAAGCGAAATGGGGGTAGCGCTCGCGTGTCTACTTTCAGATCCTCCGATCGAGTAGAAGTGCTTGGGGGATAACTTCTCGGTATGAGTGATCGGGAACGGAACGGTTGCGGGCCTACCATCAAACATTTTGGATGCATCTATCGTATCCTCTCTCATTTGGCAGTATGAAGAGAGATTTTTGTCCAGCAGCACCGGGTCAGGTAGTGAGCCGGAATCCGATTCCACCGAATCTAGTGAGTGGGAATCAGGTTCCAGCTCGACTGAGTCTGAGTCTTGTAATCCTGGGGATGATAACCCGGATGCCACAGTCTTGTCCAGGTCGTCTTTTTCTTTCTCTTTTGAGTCTGTTGTAACCGAAGAATCGGACGATTTGGATGTGCTTAATGAGAATCAAGTAACTGTGGTTTCTAAGTACTTTTCTGTGCCCTTGATTTATTGCATTAACTCAGACTTTCAAAATTTTGATGAAAATGACGAGAAAGAAATTCCTTCGGTTTTGCAACGCTTAATTGAACAAGAGCAGGAAAGTTTTGTTAAACCCTTAATGGATGAAATCACTACCGTGAATGTCGGTATTGAGGAGGACCCGCAGCTGGTCCAGATCGGGTCCACGTTGTCTTCGGAGGAACGCAAGCGCTTAGTCACTTTATTAAAAGATTTCAAAGATGTTTTCGCGTGGTCCTATAAAGACATGCCTAGAATCGATCCTGAGATCATACAGCACCGGATCCCTCTTGACCCCGAGGCCTGACCCGTTAAGCAAAAACTCAAAAGGATCCGCCCGGACTGGGCTCTCAAGATTAAGGAAGAAGTCACCAAGCAAATTGACGCAGGTTTCCTACAGGAATCCGAATACCCGACTTGGGTGGCCAACATTGTTCCAGTCGAAGAAGGATGGTAGGATCCGGGTATGCGTGGATTTTAGGGATTTGAACAGAGCTAGTCCGAAGGACGACTTTCCTTTGCCGCACATTGATGAGTTAGTGGACTTCACAGTGGGGCATGCTTTGCTTTCGTTTATGGATGGTTTCTCAGGCTACAACCAGATAGTGATGGCACCTGAAGACCGAGAAAAGACTGCCTTCACCACTCCGTGGGGGACCTACTGCTGCAGAGTAATGCCATTTGGGCTGAAGAACGCTGGAGCTACATATCAACGGGCCGCGACCACAATATTACATGACATGATCCACAAAGAAGTTGAGGTGTACGTGGACGACATGATTGTCAAGTCCAAAGAAAGGGAGGGCCACTACACCGCCTTGCAAAAATTCTTTCAAAAGATCAGAGAATTCCGGTTGCGGTTGTTCCTCAGAAGTGTACATTCGGTGTCACAGCTGGGAAAATGCTTGGGTTTCTCATTACACAGAGAGATATCGAAGTCGAACCTTCCAAAATCAAGGCCATCCTAGAAATGCCACCACCAAGCACTGAAAATGAGGTGCGAGGCTTTCTGGGTAAAGTGCAATTCATAAGACGGTTTATCTCAAAATTAACCTTGACTTGTGAACCACTTTTTGCTCTCCTGAAGAAAGGAAAGAAATTCCAGTGGGACAGCCGATGCCAAACTGCTTTTGAAAAGATCAAGGAATATTTATAGAACCCACCTGTGTTGTCACCACTAGAGCCGGGAAGACCGTTGATATTGTACCTTTCAGTGACTGAGACCACAATGGGCTGCATGCTCACGCAAGAATCAGAGGACAAATTGGAAAGGGCCATCTATTATCTGAGCAAGAAGATGCTAGAGTATGAGACTCGCTACACACCATTGGAGAAGGATTGCTTAGCCTTGGTATGGGCTACCAGGAAGCTGCGGCACTACCTGCTAGCTCACTCTGTAATGTTGGTTTCGAGATTAGATCCCATCAAATATCTCTTCGAGAAACTGGCACTTACGGGTAGGCTAGCTCGTTGGTTGTTGTTGCTTTCCGAATTCGATCTAAAATATGTGACGCACAAGTCGGTCAAGGGAAGAGCAGTAGCATAATTCTTAGCCGATCATCCAGTGGAAGGGGGTGAAGTAGCTGAGTATTTATTCCCAGATGAGGCCATTTTGCATATCGACAACGAGTTTTGGACGATGTATTTCGATGGAGCGTCCAACCAGTATGGGTATGGAATAGGAGTGTTGCTGATAGCACCCGACAATTCCCGTATCCCTCTAGCCTTCAAGCTCCGATTCAAAGTCTCGAACAACGAAGCAAAGTATGAGGCATTCATTGCCGGTCTAGAAGCAGCCCTGGAACTAGGGGAAAAACGGTTGGACATCATCGATGACTTGAACCTTGTTGTATATCAAGCGAAAGGAGATTGGAAAGTCAAAGAAGAAAAGATGATGATGTATCATCAGGCCTTGGATTTATTAATTCCTCGGTTTGAGAAGCTAAACTTTGCTCATCTAGCAAGAGAGAACAATAGGTTCGCAGATTCACTAGCAACTCTATCTTCTATGATAGACATCCCGTTTGGAGTCCGGATGCGTCCAGTCATTATTGACCAGAAGTTTGCGCTGGCTTACGAGTCAATTGCTACTATAGACGAGGTTCAAGATGAGAACCCCTGGTATTACGACATTTGGAACTTTTTAGAGAAAGAGACGTATCCACCATGGGCAAATGCCAAAGATAAAAGGGCAATCAGAAGAATGGCTGTTCAATTCATCATCTGCAGAGGTAAATTGTATAAGAGAGGTCATCTGGGAATGCATAAACTATGCGTTGAAGCTGAAGAATCAAAACGCCTGATGGAGGCCATCCATGGAGGAGAATGCAGTGCGCATATGAACGGGGTAATGCTGGCACGGAAGATCCTCAGACAGGGTTACTACTGGTCCACCATGGAGGAGGATTGTATCGGCTTTGTTCGGCGATGCCACAAATGTCAGATCCACGCAAATCGCATGAACATCCCACTGTCGAAGCTGTACAATATGACTTCGCCATGGCCTTTTTAGTTTGGGGAATCGATGTGATTGGGGTTGTCACTTCGAAGAGGTCTAACGGGCATGAGTTCATCCTGGTCGCGATAGATTATTTCACGAAGTGGGTTGAGGCCTAGTCTTATGCGGTGTTGAAGGCGTCGCATGTTGCAAAATTTATCAGAAACAATATCATCTGTCGTTATGGGGTCCCAAACGAGGTCATTTTAGATAATGGTTCCCACTTCAAGAAGGAAGTGATTGACTTGTTGGAGAAGTCGTCTACATATCGGCCGCAAACCAATGGAGCGGTTAAGGCCACCAATAAGAATATCAAACACATATTGCAGAAGATGGTGGAAACCTACCGGGATTGGCCAGACAAGTTGTCGTTTGCTCTGTGGGGGTACCGGACTTCAATCAGAACTTCTACTGGGGCAACTCCGTTTTCATTAGTTTATGGGATGGAGGCCGTTCTACCTATTGAAATTGAGGTTCCATCTTTGCGAGTGCTGGCGGAGTGTCAGATAGCCGAAGCAGATTGGCAACAAAACAGATTTGAAGAACTCATGTTTTTTGACGAGCGCAGACTGAAAGCACTGTACCATGTTCAAGGCTATCAGCGCAGAATTGCCAGGGCTTTTAACAAGAAAGTTAAGTCCAGGAATATAAAAGAAGGAGATTTGGCGCTCAAGGACAACCGAGCTCCCATCCACGACCTAAGGGGCAAGTTCAGACCCAATTGGACTGGTCCCTACATCATCAAATCTATCTGGTCAGGTGGAGCTGTGGTTCTAATGGACTTAGATGGCTTAGAGTTCTCGCAACTGATCAACATGGACAAGTTGAAGAAATATTACCCCTGAGAGGCTCGCTAGGCCGAAAACCCGCAAAGTACGACCTAGGCAAAAGTTAGAGCATTGAAAAATTGAAAAATATAAAAACTGAGCTCGTAAGGTTGAAAACCCGCAAAGGGCGGCCTTGGCAAAAGTTAGAGCGTAAAAGGAGAGTGAAAATACTCGAGTGAACCTAAGCCTGAACTACGTAAGGCTTGATTCCCATCTTTGGGATACGTAGGCAACTTTATCCTGAAGTTCAGCCATAAACTTTTCCCCGATCAACTTTGTCCATTTGATCATCTCGGCCATCTTTGTCTATACAGCATTCAAGAGTTCAGTTATGATCTCCGGTGTAGTGCTCTTCAGACTAGGGGCAACTTTCCGTTGCTATGCAGTGTCGCGGTGCTCTTCAGACTAGGGGCAAGTTTCCGTTACTGTGCAGTGCCACAGTACTCTTCAGACTAGGGGCAACTTTCTGGTTGCAGGGATCCGGGGTTGTGCATCTCAGTGACAGATCTCAGGCATGTCCAGTTCTGATTCCATATCGAAAATGGTTTTGAAAAGTTTTAATAAAAGTTGACTTTGTTCAAAATTAATCTTTTTACAACTTAGACCATTTTTGGACCAAAGCGGAAAATTTTCAGTACCCACAATCTTCAATTTCATTGATTTCAATACAGAGTTCTCTTGCTCTTGCACACAAATTGAAGTTGCTTTTTATTACATTCATAAAGAAAACTTGAAAGTACTAATAAAGTAATAAATCTAGGGCATAGCTAAGTCAGGTGTTCCTGCACCCCCTCCTAGAGCTGGTCGAAGCCTCTGATGCCAAAGTAGGTCCTTCATGTGCCTCTTCATTGAGCCAATCCAAGCACTCATCAGACAAGGTGCAACTGAAAGTGGGAGCAGGGGCCATGAGCTCTCTAGTCCTCCATGATGTGGCATACCGGGCAAGCTGTGCGCCTCGAACCGGGAATGCAGCAGGATACTCTATCCCCTCTGGTGGGCAAGTCTGATCATGACCGAACTAGTGCTGGAACCGGAACGGAAAGTAAAAGACACAGTAAGTCAGACCAATCAACTGGATCCCGGTCTGCCGGGACATGCTATAGCTCATTGCCGGAAGATTGAGCCAAGGACAGCGCCAAGCAATGAGATCCGCAGACAAATTGCCCATCCAGTCAAACCACCATCGCTCATCAAGGGCATTGACTAGTCGTTGTCGGAAGAAGTAGCCGCGAGCTGAGTAGGCTGGGCAAGAGTCCACAACCTGCAATTTATCCATCAACCATACTTGGGGAGGGATTAGAAAATGAGAGAATAAAGAATAGAGAGACGTACGATGAGACAAAAGTAAGAAAAGGGTTTTGTGAGAAAAACAGAGCCTAAGGGCCGAGTGATGTGAGCAATATATATGTGAGAAAGGGTGGGAAACATTACCTGCAGCAGTAGTGGACTCCCCGCGAATCTGATCGTCTCTCGGCGATAGAAAGCATCCAAGCCCATTAGCGTCTCGGCTAATGTCATGGCAATGCAGCTCTTTCCTTCTTTCAAGCCTCGAGCAACTTCAATCAGACGGGTGCTAGATCCGCTAAAGCTCGGGGCAAGCAAAAAGTGAGATATCATGCACAAGCAAAGGGCGTGTTGCCGAAAACCTTGCCAATGGTGGTCGCCGCGGTTACCGGCATCAGAAAAGCGATGAATCAAGCCAAGGATATCCAGCTCCCCGTTGCAGATCAGAGACCGAGCATCGTGCATGGTCAGCCCACACATGTATCCTAAAGCTTGGGCGTGACCGAAGTGAAGCTGGGACAAAATCTCTTCATGGGGCTCAGATTCCATCAAAACTTGAAAATCTTCGAAGTTCGGACATATCTCTTGCCCGCCGAAGCTAAAGACATGTGTTACCAGATTCCAAAACCTCTCCGCGGCAAGAAGGAACGGAATGTGCAGCAAAGTACAGCTCAGCGTGAATAGTGCATTCAAGCCGAAACCCCGGAAGTTCAACTTTTCCGAGCCATCTAGAGAAGCAATCCAAGCTGTGAGGTTTTGGGTGAGAAATGCTTCCATTCTGGTGCAAAACTAAGATGAAATGAGAGAACCATGAGGTTGGAGTTTTTAATGAGGATAAGGCACTGTTCGGAGGACACGTGTCGAAAATTTGGTGGTTGCCAAGCTAGGTGGCCGGCCGGCCACCTTTTCTGGTAGGCCGACCACCCCTCTCCCCTCCAATGCAAAAAGCTGGTCGGCCAGCTCCCTTAGGTGGTCGGCCATCAAGAGGAGGGTGGCTTTAGTCTTGTTACAGCCTCTAGAAGAAAGTTCCAAGCATTTCCATGCATTGGGGGCGTTAAAGGTGCGAGTTTTCCTTTGTTTCGGATGCGTTCCGTCACCCAGATCGTCCGAAATGCATTTGTCTATCGAGTTGTTGTTAAATCCTGCTTATTGAGTTGTTGTTTTTTCTTATTGAGTTGTTGTTTTGCTTATCGAGTTGTTTAGTTTATCGAGTTGTTAAGTTTTGTCGAGTTGACGAGTTTTGTGTATTGAGTTGTTACTCTTAGTTTAATCAACATTGTTGTGTCTTGCTTATCGAGTTGTAAGTTTAATCAACATTGTTGTGTCTTGCTTATCGAGTTGTAAACTTGCTAAGGTTCTGTTTTTTCGTAGTAAGTTAAGTTGCTGTGTTTGTTGCATCGGTTCACTACCTGACTTGGCAATTTTCATTGCATTATTTCCATTCAATCTCATTTTTGTGCATAATAATGCGATGCGATGCAAGAACATAAAATACAACACTTTTTCGAACAAAAGCTGTTTCATTCCATCATGTTTCCTTTGTTACAACATTTTACAACAAGGGTACAAGTTTTACAGAAAATAAAAACTGCCTAATAATGTGCAATGTGCTACAACTA
Source organism: Camellia sinensis (assembly GCF_004153795.1). NCBI lineage: Eukaryota > Viridiplantae > Streptophyta > Magnoliopsida > Ericales > Theaceae > Camellia > Camellia sinensis. Next base: position 1,689,681 of record NW_021025071.1, on the reverse strand, counting down.
CTAGTCAAAAAGGCAAATAAAACAGGAACATCTGTGCTCTCAAGCGCGAGAAAAAGAGGCCCTCTTCGTCCTCTTCTGTGGAATAGCCTCAGCACCATCATCGCCATCTGAGTCAGAGCTGTCATCCTCGAGATCCTCCTCGGCATCACCTCCGCTCTCAGAGCCAGACTCAGAGTCATCCTCTCTGCCAGCAGATGTCTCTGACTGACGATGCGCGGACTCCTCCTCCTCACTGGACTCCTCCTCAATGATATGTGCTCTGACCCCACCTCGTCCGCGAGACGACTCCTCTCTCCCGGCTCTTCGAGAAGGCCTAGATGGCCCAGCTCCTCTGGAAGGCCCAGATGGCCCGGCCTGTGGTCCAGTATATATCGGAGGCATCTGAAAAGAAAGAGTGCAATTTGAATACATCAGCCAAAATATATATATCAGATGTACAGATAAAAAGCTACATGGAGTGGATGTATGCAAATATAGTACATGGATGTGGTGTGTGTCAGATGTGCTCTCCGCATACAGTCGGTCAATCAATGTAGTGAAATGTTCAAATTCAGCATGTTATCAGAAATATGATAAATGCAAGAAAACTGAACAGTACCGAGACACCCATGATGGACAGCTGCGCCTCTCTCCGCAAGACCATGCCTTCGAGCGAGGCCACTAGCCCGAGTAACCCCTCAGCATACTGTGTGGTGCACTACAGATGCAAGTGTAAATCATCAGTGAATGAATGAATGTCCAAGTATCTGAGTCACAAAGCAAAGCTGTAAAACATATCGGCGGTGAGTTAGGGTCTCTGGTGTATGGATGATCTAGCATAGGAGGCTCTAGCGGAATTGGGTAGGAAGCCCCGTATCTCCATCCCGTCAACTCAGTCGGGATACCTGGCCATCCGGCATGATGATAAGTCGGGGGAATTGGCGGGACCAGTCTAGCCCCACCTCTCGATGTGCCAGCCCTACTGGCCGAAGGAATGTCTCTAGCTCGGGTGTGACTCGAAGATGGCATGCCGGTAGACCTCCTCGAGGGAGTACGGACACCTGTCAATGGAGACATCAAGTAGGTGTGACGGTAGGTCGCGTACTCCCCGTCCTCCAAATACAGTAGTGCATCAATGCCCAGCCTGGCATCAATGACACCCTGGGAAGTAAGCCTATCAGCGAGCCGTATATCGTCTGGGGGTGCTGAAGGGACACTCGACACAGGGAAGCCCATAGTCTGACGAAGAAAGCGTTCCCCCAGGAACCAGGCCCTACCAACTGGCCCCTCGAACAAGATCCTATACCGGGAGGAGGCCCATCCTTCGGCAAACTGGAATCGGAGATCCTCACCCAAAGGCACCTAGGGCTGCCATAAGATCTGCGGATAGCCAAAGCATAAGCCAATTAGAAATTGCAAATGTTCAAAATAAATCAAAGATCAACACATAAAGAACTGAGAGTTCTGACATACCTCGGTCGCCCACAACGTGTCAAAATACTGCCGCAGGTAAGGGAGAGTCTCCCGGGGTCGCGACCGGTACTAGCCCTCGAAGACGAGCGAATAAGGGGTCATGAGAGCGGCCTTCACCTCGAGCTGCGGGACTAGCGTCAGAAAGTACGCGAAGACCCATAATTGTGGATAATAGGGCAAAAGCCATCAGAATACAGAATCCTGAGTGCAGAATCTGAATACAGAATGCTGAGGGCAGAATGTAAGTACAGAATGTAAAGGGTACCATGTGTGCAATACACAGATAATGAAAAGCAGAAATGTGAATCAAGAGGACAGAAGGTACCTCCCACGCTCTCCAATAGCTGCCAACTATGTTCCCCCGTCCGCGGGAGGTCGCACTCATATAGCAATAGAGGGTAGCCAAGCTGGCGCCACCCCAGTCATACTGACTAACCTGTGTGAGGTCTACCAAGGCACTCAGCAAATATAGCCCAACGGTGTTCCCCTTGTCGGCGAACAGATTGGTCCCGAAGAGGAACATCAAAAACCCGCAGGTGTACTGTGCAATCTCCTCAGGAGTCTCGGGCTCAGTCCCCCTGAACTGTGTAGAAAACCAGGTATATCGGAATTGACCTGAAGATCGGTCTACCGGTGGGTGAGCTCCCAACAGATGAATCCAGGCAGCCTCCCACTCGCCCATGTCCTCGTCGTAAGGGATCGCCCGGCCTCCTACATCAAGGCCCGTCAACACGGCGAAGTCAAATGGGGTCATGGTCATGTCCCCGACGGCTGAGAAATGGAAGGAGTTGGCGGTGTCCCTCCATCTCTCCACTAGGGCGCCCATCAATGTCCGGCTAGCTGGATAGCGAGATATCTCGGTACAAAAGGTCCCGAATCCTGCCAGATCAACCCAACCGCAGACAGCCTCCGGGAGCTCCGCGTACCAATCTCTTGCAGCAATAGAACCGTATCCCCGTGTAACGCAGGGGGATGTCTGCATTCATAACAAACACATGTATTCAGTTTCAGAATGGAATGAATAAGCTGTGTGCAAATGAAAAGATATGAGCAGTGTACAAATCAAATAACTTTCAATCAAATGTGGGCTGCGTGTTCACAATCAAATTTGGGCTATGTGTTCAGATTTCAAAAATTTAAAGTTTGGGCTGTTTGTTCAACTTTCAATCAAGTTTGGGCTGCGTGTTCAACTTTCAATCAAATTTGGGTTGCGTGTTCAGATTTCAGAAATTTAAAGTTTGGGCTGCGTGTTCAACTTTCAATCAAATGTGGGCTGCGTGTTCACAATCAAATTTGGGCTGCGTGTTCAAATTTCATCAATTTAAAGTTTGGGCTGCGTGTTCAACTTTCAACAAATGTGGGCTGCGTGTTCACCATCAAATTTGGGGTGCGTGTTCAGATTTCATAAATTTAAAGTTTGGGCTGCGTGTTCAACTTTCAACAAATGTGGGCTGCGTGTTCACAATCAAATTTGGGTTACGTGTTCAGATTTCCGAAATTTAAAGTTTGGGCTGCGTGTTCAACTTTCAATCAAATATGGGTTCACAATGAAATTTGGGCTGTGTGTTTAGATTTCAACAATTTAAAGTTTGGGCTGCGTGTTCAACTTTCAACAAATGTGGGCTACGTGTTCACCATCAAATTTGGGCTGCGTGTTCAGATTTCAGAAATTTAAAGTTTGGGCTGCGTGTTCAAATTTCAACAAATGTGGGCTGCGTGTTCACAATCAAATTTGGGATGTGTGTTCAGATTTCAGAAATTTAAAGTTTGGGCTGCGTGTTCAACTTTCCATCAAATTTGGGTTGCGTGTTCAGATTTCAAAATTTAAAGTTTGGGCTGCGTGTTCAACTTTCAACAAATGTGGGATGCGTGTTCACCATCAAATTTGGGCTGGGTGTTCAGATTTCATAAATTTAAAGTTTGGGGTGCGTGTTCAACTTTCAACAAATGTGGGCTACGTGTTCACAATCAAATTTGGGCTGCGTGTTCAACTTTCAACAAATGTGGGCTGCGTGTTCACAATCAAATTTAGGCTGAGTGTTCAGATTTCAGAAATTTAAAGTTTGGGCTATGTGTTCAACTTTCAATCAATTGTGGGCTGTGTGTTCATAATCAAATTTGGGCTGCGTGTTCAGATTTCAGCAATTTAAAGTTTGGGCTGCGTGTTCAACTTTCAACAAATGTGGGCTGCGTGTTCACCATCAAATTTGGGCTGCGTGTTCAGATTTCATAAATTTGAAGTTTGGGCTGCGTGTTCACAATCAAATTTGGGCAGTGTTCAGATTTCAGAAATTTAAAGTTTGGGCTGCATGTTCAACTTTCAATCAAATGTGGGCTGCGTGTTCACAATCAAATTTGGGCTGTGTGTTCAGATTTCGGAGATTCAAGTGATTGAGCTATGTGTTCAAGACAGAGTATTGTGTTATAGACTAAGCGTGCAGAACAAGTTGTGTGCTAAAATGAGCAGAAGTATGGCATGCGAATGTGTTCAGAACGAGCAATAAGCATACATAGCTGAAATGCAAGGAAAATGCAGAATTAAGGCAGGAAATGTGAAGAGGTAAAGTACGTACCTCTCGTGCCTGATGGGAGAGATGGGACTCCGGCTCCCGCAGTAGCAGGTCTACAGGAGCTCTAGGGTCGAAGTCGGTAAAATGATAAAAAATCGCCTGAGGGAGGACATGAGTTGGAGGATCATATCTCTCGGGAATGAAGGGGCGGACCCTCGGATGCAAAGACATGATGTCAGGCTCGCCTCCGGCGCCTGGAGAACCTCCGCCGTGGGGAAATTGACCTGCCATTTCAAGAAATCTGCAAAAAGGAGCAAAAATGAGCGAAATGAGCCAAAATTGGAAAAAGTCAACAAAAGTCAACTCTCAGGAAATGAAAAAGTCAACAAAAGTCAACTCCTGAGAAAATCTTCCAAATATTGAGACAAACTTACCTCAAGTGGTGAAAATGAGAAAAGAAGCCCCAAAATCAAATTTTAATCGGTTCAAAGTGAAGAGAACTGAAAGTTTTCGCGAAACAACTTGGCGTGGGGGGTTGGAAAACGCATATAAAGCGCAGATCTGAGAAAGAAAATGGTCCAGGAGCTGAAGTTATGAGCAAAAGGTGTTTGGCTTTGTATATTTAAAGAAATGAGAGCAAAAAGACCAAACTGCCCCGGATTTGGGCTAGGTGGTCGGCCGGCCCCCTTTTCTGGTAGGCCGACCACCCCTTGCACTCCAACTTGGTCGGTGGCCTCCCCTGGACTCTAAACTTGGTTGGTGGTGTTCCCAAGGTGGTCTCCAAGGTTTCTGCAAATTTTGGTAGTCATTGGAGTCCTCACCACCCGAGAAAGTACAAGAAAAGTGCACTTTTCGTCGCGAAATCCCTCCGCAGGAACTCCAACTCCAACTTTCGATGTGTGTTTCATCGTCATTCGTCAAGAGCAAGATGCATCCTTTTTGAGTATGTCGTGACCCTTCCGGGAGGTAAACCGGAGGTCGCGATTGAGTCGCACTCGTCGAAACTTGCATTTCTTTGCTCGTTGTTTCGTGTCAAACATGCATTCGAGTTTGCACTTATCTTGCATTGTTATGCACGTCACTTGCATTCTCATGCATGCCACTTGCATTGTTGTGCACGTTTCATTGGTATTGTTATACCCTCACGCTTAGCTTGCGTTGTTACGCGCGTGTCTCTCGCATTGCGATGCACTTTCCCATCGGCACCCTGTTTGTCTGCATTCGATGTAGCGTTGAACATGTGTTGCTGACTATGTTGTGCTTGTTAAGTTTCTCTCTTTTGTAGTCACGATAATGTATGTATGGTTCATTTGAAGCTGGTGCAACCAAACGAATCGCGCAGGTATTGTATCCTCTCCGTGTGAGACGCGGCGGGAATTGAATAATTCTCCGTATTCTTAAACTGCATAAAATGTAGTTGTTGCTTTGCATTCTTGCCTAAAACTGTTGCGTGCGTGCTTCATTACAGCTTGCTGCTTTGCATAATCATGAGTTATATCTGGCTTTGTGCATACCATTTTGCATTTTGCCCCTGCCTGCGGGCATGCCTGCAGGCAGATCTTTGTTATCTTGCATGTTTGTCTAAGTCTTTGGCCTCGTCAAAAATGGGTTGTCTCTGGGCTTTGACATTCACTCCCGTCACGTGTGACTTCCGAGTTCTGATAAAGAGGGGCAACTGTAGACACCCCATTTTTGACCGTACTTAAGACTCAGATGTCACCAACTGGGCGCTCGGTGATGTTGCATGTTGTGCTCGTTCTGAAGTTGCGGAGTCCCGGCTGCGAGCCTTGCCTCCGGACTTCGGAGCTCTTTTGTGCTTTGCCTCGGTTTGCGAACTAGGTCTTGTTTTCTCGATTTTCTCTTCCCGAAGGGAGGGAGAAGTCTCGTAGATCATCTCTCAGTGGCCGTAGGCTACGTTTCGTGGTCGTAGGCCATTTTTCCCATTTCGAGCCCGGTTTCCAGTTTTCGGAGCCGTCAGCTGTGTGCCTCGCTTCGGGACCGCTTTAACTACCTCCGTTTGCTCCAGTTTTTGGCACACACCTTATTTCCTCCCTTTAGGGGAACACTGTGGCCCTGGAGACCACCTTCGTGGTCATACGCCACTTCCGGTGCCTAACAGCCTGTTTTCGGGGCCCCGAACCGCGCATTTTGGCCCCCGAACCTTCGTTTTGCATCCGTTTTGGTCCATTTTTGGTAGAGACCTTATTTTCGTTGTTAGGGAGGTGGTAGGATGGTGGCCGGCCACCTCTTCCCCTGAAAAGCCAGTTTTCTCAATGTCTCTCTCCAAAAGCCAATTTTTCTGACAGAAAGTTGGTTTTTCTCACTTTTGAGCCACATTTTCTGGCTTTTCATACCACCATTGTGTTGTGCTCATCTGGGAGGCCACCAATATGGGTAGGCCAGCCCGAAATTCATCTTGACCCTTTTAAACCTTGCTTAAAAGCTAGCTTTTCTCTATCCTGGGTCACTTTTTTTGGTTTTTCTCTACACAGCTGTATTCTACTCATCTGGGAGGCCACCTTTCTGGGTAGGCCGACCAGCAATTTTTGTTGACCCTTTTGACCCCTGGTCGGCTGACCAGGGGTGGTGGCCGGCTGGCCACTTGAACTGGCCGGCCTGCTTCTTGCCTTTTGCTTTTTCTGAGTGTAATCCAGCTGTGCCAGCTGGAAGCCATTTGGTGCATCCTTCATACACGTGTGTGGAGGATACTTGGGGCCTTTTTGGATATTTTGGAGCCTCTCCTCTATAAAGGAGAGGCTTGGCTTCATATCACCTGGTTGAACAAAATTCCTTAAGGCTTATAACCTCCCTCCTCCATTGTCACTATTCTAAGATCCAAAATCCTCATTTTCTTTGTCCATTTGCACTACAACCCTTGGCACCACACCTCCATCATCCATTCTAGCACCTTGAAAGTCATTTGCAGAGGTTGAAAGCTCACCAACTTGGTCCAAAAGCTGCTGGAGGTCGGCTCTTCAAGGGTAAGTGCCTATTTCCCTTCAACTTGCATTTTTTTGCTTCATTACTTAGCTTCACTTGCAGGCATTTATGGGCTTTGTCATAAACTAGAAAGTGTCATATTCTGATCCCCTCTTTAACTTTTCTTAAGGGTACTTTTCTGTTTGAGGTTATTTACTTCCCCTTATCCTCTATCTCTCTTTTAGGCCTATTTTTGCATCCTATTTTAGCCTTACTTGTGAGCATTTTCAAGATTTTCTATAAACTGGAAAAAGTCTTGTTTTGACATCCTCTTGAAGTTTTGTTAAGGACCCATTTCTGTTTAGGGTCATCTTCCCCCTATGCATGCTTCATCCCTTCATGATTAAGGCTATGCATTAGAGCACTTGCATTGACCATGGTTTGGCCTCTCAGCCACTGAAATCTAGTGGATTTTTAGTGGCTTAGATGCATTTTTGAGGGCCAAAATTAGAGGGGGGTGACCCCCTCTCTCCTTGTCTTGTTTGGGGGTCTTTTGGGTCTTCCAAAGGGACCCTATTTTGCAAGCATCGAAGTCATGTTTCAGGTCTCATTTTGTGAGTTTTGGAGTCTACCTTGGCTCTGTCCAAGGCCCTTTTGGCCATATTTTATACCTACAATGCATGTGTAGAGTAATCCCATCCAAGGCTTTTCAAAGGAGCCTTTCTTTTCATGTTTCCTAGACTGATTTCATGGCCTATTTTGTGAGTTTTAGGGCTGTCATATTTGATTTCCAGAGTTGGTTTTTCCATGCTAAGTGTCTATCTTATATGTGTTTAACAACCTCTTGCAAGGCCCTCCAAAGAAGCCCCTCATTTTTGCATGCATTGGCTGCATTTCAGTGATTATTTGGGCATATTTTGGCATATTTTATTCACTGTTTTTGGCTGGTTTGATATGTTCTCATTTTCTTCATATACATGCCATGTAAACCATGCTTGCTAGCCATGTTGCATGCTATTTTGGTCCATCATGTTAGCATCTTTTGGCCATGCTCTAAACTAGAAATGTGCATGTTTTGGAACTGCCTTGGCTCTGTCTTTAGACTTTATGATCAAATAATGCTTGCTTTGTATACTTGTGGTTCAATGCATTGGACTAGTTTTGAGTTTCGGGGCTTATTCCATGCATCGGGTGCCATATTTCCATATTTCGGGACCATTTAGCATTATGTTTCAGTGCTGAAAATTACATGTTTGAATGCCATGCTTCATCCTTGCCATGTTTTGGTAGAGTGGTATTTAATGCCTTAGGTTCAGTCCTCGGTTTGCGTGCATGTGTGCACGTATTTCGGTCATCTCATTTTCATCTTATGGCCACTGATGTGAGTATGGCTGAGGCGCACTCATGTTGGTGTAAGTCCATTATGCATTGCGTATGCCTTTTCAATTCATAGCATTGCGTATGCTAGGTTGCATGTTAGAGCTTTGTGTATTCCATGTTACATCGAGCATTGTGTATGCCATTTCATAGCATTGCGTACGCTAGGTTGTATGTTAGTCGCATTGTGTATGCCATCTCATTTGCATTGTTTTTGGGATAGGTGTTAGCCCGAGCATGGGAAACGAGGGACGTTTCGTACTCCGAGTGACGGAACGTGTCTCAATTCCCTGTCGCCGACACTCCGGATTACCCATGATGGAGTTTAGGTCTTGTTATGTTTTCATGTGCATTCATCTCATATTGAATCGTGCAATTCGGCTCCTCGGCCATCATACATCGATATGCGTGATTGGTGGCACGAGAATCGAGGACTACACTCCCTGAAGAGTAGTCATGCATACATATGTGAAATACTTTGCCATGCCCCTTTGTTGCTCTCTGTTGTAGTAAATCAGAAATCAGCGGCCTTCTGGAGCATTGCGCAATATTCCGAAAACAATTGCAAACAGAGGCAAACTGGGGCATCGTAATGGATTTCTGTGCAAGGCAACTCAAGCACGCATCATTCATCATTTGGAACAGAGCTGAGGCGGTCCATGGATTTGCGTACTAATTTACCTGCTTTCCTAGATTAATTTGTTAATTAATTAAGATTTTGTATTTATTCGGACTGTACTATTTATTTGGTTTGTATTATTCTTTCGGACCCTCCGAGCGAGGGCAATGTTGCAATAAGTGTACGTGAGTGTGATGTATGTCTTCCAACCCCACGTCTTTCTCCCTTTTATTTACCAGCTTATGATGGTTAGATTAGGGCATGTTTCAATTAACATACGGTATGATAGCATGTTTGCATTCATTCATCTGTCTTGCATGCACCGAGCTCGGCGCATCATACTAACTACATTTGTATTTCAATTCCGAGTTGAATACGTGTTAGCTGTAGCATTTCATATGCCATCTTAGAATAGCCGAGCCTATCTTAGCTGCATTTTGCGTGTGTTGCATTACGCATTTCTGTATAGTTAGGATCATGGATGGATTTCTAACATAGCTTCTGTTTTGGCTTGGAGTACTCGGTAAGTTTTATGCTTTAGCATCCTTGCTTCGTGTGAGTGACTGCCATGATAGCATGCTTACCATGAGGCTATTTGCTTATATGATATACCTGCCTGAATGCCTGTGGGTGAAGGTTGGGTTATTTGGATTGGAACAATTCATCAATTGTGAGTTTTAAGCCCACTAGATAGTGGCAAATCACATTGTTTTCTAAGCCCACCTGAGGGTGGCAAATCCACATTTTAGCCTACTTGCGAGTAGCAAACCGCTCTAAAAAACAAACATGAGATGTTTCGTTCTGATTCAGGCGATCCAGTCTATACTTGTATGATGTGCGCATCACATAGTAAATCTAGGCTAATAACCGGAATAAGAACGCATAATGTTTTCAAAACTAGATATCATGGTTAGTAGAGGCCGATCTTTGATCAGGCGAGCGGGGGTGCTCACGAAGTGACCTTCCCCAATCGTACCCAAGTTCCCGAGCCGAGGCAACTTTGGTGATGACGGACACGTGGCCTTAGGCAACGAGTTAGGGTTTCCTAAATTTCCCAAAATAAAATATTTAGGTTGCGACTCTGTATCTGGCAAAGCAGTCCATGTTTGGCACTTCTTTCAAAAATTCTATTTCCAAAAACGATTTGCCGGATTTGGACTCTTTGATGATTTCATCGGTCTTGCATTGCACTCTGCGAGATTAGATACAGGACCGTGACATTGAGTGCTGAACTGTAGTGAGCCCAATGAACAAAACGGGGGGGATTTCCTCCCGGCACGTTCGAGGGCGCGTCGACAGCATTGTACATTGCCAAGTCAGGTAGTGAACTACCGCAACGAACTAAACAACTTAACTTACTAAGAAACAACCAAACCTTAGCAAGTTTACAACTCGATAAGCAAATCCCAACAATGTTGATAAACAAAGAGCAACAGTTCGACGAACAAAACTCGACAACTCGATAAGAAAAACTTAACAACTCGATAAGCAAAACTTAACAACAACTCGATAAGCAAGTGCATTTCGGACAAACCGTGCGACGGAATGCATCCGAAACAGGGGGAAATGCGGACCTTCAATACTCCCAACACATGGAAAGGCTAGGAGCTCTCTTCTAGAGACTAAGAAAAGATCAAAGACCATTTTTCCTCCATAGCTGACCACCAAAAGTGGCTGGCCGACCAGCCTTCTGCCCTGGGGACCAGTTATGTGGTCGGGCGACTAGAAAAACTAGCTGGCCGACCAGAAAAAGTGGTCGGCCGACCAGTTGGCCCGTGCAACCTCCAGATTTTTGACACGTGTCTTCCGAATAGTGCCTTATCCTCCATAAAGGTTCCAGCTTCATGGTTCTCTCATTCCATCTCAGTTTTACATCAAAATGGAGGCATTTCTCATCCAAAATCTCACAGCTTGGATTGCTACCTTGGATGGCTCGGAAAAGTTGAACTTCCGGGGCTTCGGCATAAATGGACTATTCACGTTGAGTCGCACTCCGCTGCATCTTCCATTTCTCCACGCCGCGGCAAGGTTTTGGAATCCGGTAACACATGTCTTTAGCTTTGGCGGGCAAGAGGTGTGTCCTACCTACGAAGATTTCCAAGCTTTAATGGAATTCGAGCATGACAAAGAAATCTTGCCTCAGCTTCGCTTCGGCCACACCCAAGCCTTAGGATGGATGTGTGGGCTCACTATGCACGAGGCTACGCTCGATCTTTGATCTGCGATGGAGAATTGGATATCCTCGGCTTGATTCATCGCTTTTCTGATGCTGGTGACCGCGGTGATCACCACTGGCAGGGCTTTTGATGACATGCGCTTCGCTTGTGCATGTTATCTCACTTTTTGCTTACCCAGGCTTCAGCGGGTCTAGCATTCGTCTGATCGAAGTTCCCAAAGCTTGAAAGAGGGCAAGAGCTGCATTGCCATGACATTGGCTGAGACATTGATGGGCATGGATGCTTTCCAAAGCCGGGAAATGACCAGATTTACGGGGAGTCCACTACTACTGCAGGTAATGTTCCCACCCTTCCTCACATATATATTGCTCACATCACTCAGCCCTCAGGCTCGATTTTTCTCTCAAAACCCTTTTCTCACTTTTTTTTTCTCATCATATATCTCTCTATTCTTTGATCTCTCATTTTTTCTTCCTCCCCAGGTGTGGTTGATGGACAAATTGTAGGTTGTGGACTTTTGCCCAACATACTCAGCTCATGGCTACTTCTTCCGATGACGTCTAGTTGATGCCCTTGATGAGGGATGGTGGTTCGACTAGATGCACAATTTGTCCGCAGACCGCATTGTTTGGAGCTGTCCTTGGCTCAATCTACCAGTAATGAGCTACAGCATGTCCTGGCAGTCTGGGATTCAGTTGATTGGTCTGACACATTGTGTCTTCTACTTTCCGTTCCGGTTCCGGCGTTAGTTCAGACATGATCAGACTTGCCCGACAGAGGGGATAGTGTACCCAACTGCATTTCTAGTCTGAGGCGCACAGCTAGTTCGGTATGCCGAGGCATGGAGGACGAGAGATCTTCTGGTCCCCGCTCCCACTTTCAGTTGCACTTTATCTGATGAGTGCATAGATTGGCTCAATAAAGAGGCACAGATTAGGCCCGGCTTGGCATCAGAAGCTTCGACCAGCTCTGGGAGGGGGTGCAGGAACACCTAACTATGCCCCGAATTCTTTTGCTTTAATCAGAACTTTCAGGTTTCTTTATGAGTGTAATAAAAAGCAACTTCAATTTGTATTCAAGAGTAGGAGAACTCTGTACTGAAATCAATGTAATTGAAGGTTGTGGGTACTGAAAATTTTCCGTTTGGTCCAAAAATGGTCTCAGTCATAAAAGGATTAATTGGAGTAAAATCAATTTTTATTAAAACTTTTCGAAACCATTTTCGACATGGATCAGAACTGGACACGCCTGAGATCTGTCACTAAGTTGCACAACCCCGAATTCTAGCAACTAGAAAGTTGCCCCTAGTCTGTGTAGCACTGCACCGGAGATCACAACCGAAGCTCTTGAATGCGGAATAGACAAAGATGACCAAACATGATCACATGGACAAAGTTAATCGGGGAAATGTTTATGGCTGGACTTCAAGATGAAGTTGCCTACGTATCCCGAAGATGGGAATCAAGTCTTACGTAGTTTGGCTCAGGTTCACTCGTGTATTAACCCTCACCTTTTACGCTCTAACTTTTGCCAAGGCCGCCCTTTTGCGGGTTTTCAACCTTGCGAGCTCAGTTTTTGTAATTTCAAAATTTCCATGCTCTAACTTTTGCCTCGGTTGCCCTTTCGGGTTTTCGGCCTAGCGAGCCTCTCAGGGGTAATATTTCTTCAACTTATCCATGTTGATCGGCTGTGAGAACTCTAGGCCATCTAGGTCCATCCGAACGATAGCTCCACCCGACCAGATTGACTTGATGATGTAAGGACCAGTCCAATTGGGTCTGAACTTGCCCCTAGGGTCGTGGATGAGAGCTCGGTTGTCTTTGAGCACCAAATCTCCTTCCGCCAAATTCCTGGACTTAACCTTCTTGTTGAAAGCCCTAGCGATTCTTCGTTGATAACCCTGAACATGGTACAGTGCTTTCAGTCTTCTCTCATCAAATAGCATGAGTTTTTCGAATCTACTCTACTGCCAATCTACCTCAGCTATCTGACACTCAGCCAGTACTCACAGTGACAGAATCTCAATTTCGATAGGTAGAACGGCCTCTATCCCATAAACCAATGAATACGGAGTCGCCCCAGTAGAAGTTCTGATTGAAGCCCGGTAGCCCCATAGAGCAAATGGCAGCTTATCTGGCCAGTCCCGGTAGGATTCCACCATCTTCTGCAAAATGTGTTTGATGTTCTTGTTGGCGGCCTCAACTGCTCTGTTGGTCTGTGGCCGATATGTGAATGACTTATGGAAAGCCACGTTGAATTTTTCCAACAAGTCGATCACTTCCTTCTTGAAGTGGGAACCGTTATCTGAGATGATCTCGTTCAGGACCCCACAGCGATAGATGATGTTGTTCTTGATGAACTTTGCAACATGTGAAGCCTTCAATACCGCATAAGATTGGGCCTCAACCCACTTCGTGAAATAGTCTATCGCGACTAGAATAAACTCATGCCCATTGGATGATGACCAAAAGTATAGAGCATGTTAGGCTAATAAGTAGCATTACACTACAAGCATGCATGACAAGCATCAGTTGACCAAGGGACCTCAAAACAGAGTTAAGGCAGCCCAAAATATGAACAAAATCAGTTTGGAGTATGGCCAAAATATGCTAGCATAGAAGGCCAAAACAACATGCATTATAAGCTAGTGAACATGATTTACACTACAAGCATGTGAAGCATATAAGAGGCTACCAAAGCAGCCAAAAAACAAATCATGGCATGCCAAATGGTGGCCAAAAGCCCACTGAGACATGATCAATACATGTAAGAATGAGGTGTTACTTTGATAGGCTATGCAAGGGATTGCTCTACACATGCAAGAGGCAAACAAAAGGTGACCGAACCATCCATAGATAGAGTCTAGGCAGGTCCTAAAAGTCACTAAAAAGGGCCTGAACGAAGGCTAGGAAGTGTGGAAATATGGGCTCCTTTGAAAGGCAAAAAATGCAAACAAACAAGGCCAAAAGAGAGAGGGTCACCCCTCTCTGATTTTGGCCCTCAAAACCACATGTCAACCACTGAAAATTCTCTGGATTTCAGTGGCTAAAAGACCAAGCAAAGATCAATAGAAAGGCCTCATGGTATGACACAAAACAATGCTAAAAAGAGCATGCAAGAGGGTAAATGACCCCCAACAACAAAAGAGCCTTAAACAAACATGAAAATCACTTAAATATGAGCTTTTTTTTAGTTGACAACAAAGCTCAAATAAGTATGAAAATGAGGCTAAGAGAAGGATCAAAAGAGGGCTTAAAAGAGGGAAAAGTGATTACCCTTGAAGCTCAGCAAAAACCAGCAGGTTTTGGGGCCAAAAACTAACTTCTTGACCTCTGAAAACAACCTCCAAGAACCTCAAATCAATGGTGAAAGTGTATGGCTATGAGGTGTAGTGTAAAAGGGTCAAGAACAATACACTTTTGGCCCTAAAATGTAGAGATATATAGAGAGATATATATTTTGCCTTAAAACAAAAATCTGAACCTGTGCAAAGGAAAAGGAGGGCCTCTCTTATAGAAAAATAAGGCCAAAGATTCTTCAAGAAGCTAAAAATAAGGCTCAAGACATGTATGGAGGATACAGTATGTGTCTTCCAACTGGCACACCCTCAAACAGACAAAACAGGAGGGAGCTGGCCGACCAGACAGGGTGGTTGGCCGATCACTTCCCCTGGTCGGCCGACCAGGGCAAGTGGTCTCCCATAACAAAGGATAGTCAGTGGCCCCATTTTGTTGTCTCCACTTTGAAAGCAAGCTAGTAGTGTGGTGGGAGATCAATAATTGTGGCCCAAAGATCAGGGAGACTAGTTTCCTGACAAGAAAATCGGCTGGCGGGGGAAAAGTGGTCTCCAAGGAGAAAAGGGGATCTCCCACCCTTGTACTACCTCCCAAACAAGGAAAACAAGGTCCATGCCAAAAATGAATCAAGGCGGATGCAATACGAGGGTTCGGGAGGCAAAGCGCGCGGCCGGGTGCCTCGAAAACTGGCTGTTGAACATCGAAAGTGGTGTGCGACCACAAATGTGGTCTACCGGGCCACAGTGTCCCTTTAGATAGAGGAAACAAGGTGTGTTCCAAAAACCGTGCCAAACGAAGAATGTTAAGTGGTCCCGAGCCGAGGCACGCGGCCGACGGCTCCGAAAATCGGAAACTAGTCTCCAAATGGGAACAGTGGCCTAAGACCATGAAAAGTAGTCTACGACCATTGAGAGATGGTCTACAAGAGCTCTCCCTCCCTCTGGGATGAGAAAACAAGACTTGGTCTGCAGACCGAGTCAAAGCACAAAAAGTTTCGAGGCTCGGAGGTAAGGCTCTAAGCCGAAACTCCGAAACCTCGAAACGAGCACAACATGCGCAATCACCGAGCGCTCAATCGATGACGTCTGAGTCTTAAGGTCGGTCAAAAATGGGGTGTCTACAGCGCCTTGCCTCCCGGAATTTCGTCTTATATCCGTTTTGGTTTGTTTTTGGCATAAACCTTGTTTTCCTTGTTTGGAAGCTAGTACAAGGGTGGGAGACCAGTTCTTCCCCTTGGAGACCATTTTGCTTCTTGCCAGCCAGTTTTCTGGTCGGGAAACTAGTCTCCCTAGTCTTTGGAACATCAAAAATGGTCAACCACCACACCATTTGCTTGTTTTCATGCTGCTGACCTTCTCTCACCATGGCCGACCACTTTTATTTTTGGGAGACCACTTATAGTGGTCGGCCAACCACTTTAAGTAACTGGCCGACCACTGCTTTTTGTCACCTTTTTGGAGATATTTTCTTCCAGCTGGCACAACTGGAAGGCACCAGAACCATCCTCCATACACGTGTATGGAGGGATGGCCTTGAACCCTCAGCTTGTCCAACAAGCTTGAGCTTTTGTTCTCTGTAAGAGGCAGGCTCCCCCTCCCTCCTCCAGGTTCAGATTTTTGGGTTAGAGAGTGATAGATACACCTTTATCTCTATATCTCTTTCTTTGCTTCATTTTTGCGCCTTAAAGTGCCCTCTGTTAAGGTTTGGTTTGGTTGGCCTTTGCCTTCTCCATGCACTTGTAGTGCATTTTCATTCAATAGCCTAACGTGCATCATGCTTTAACATGTCATTCTAGCATGCTTTCAGCTTAACCTAAGAAGCTTTTGTCCACGTTTTAGCATGCTCTAGGTCTGATTTGTGTTGTTTTGGCCATCCATGCCGTGCTTTGTATGGCCATAGTGCTTCTAGCTTGTTAGCTTTGTGTATCAAGTCCACTAGCATGCATTACTTGGCCTATTTGAATGATTTGACATCATTTGGTTGGCCTTTACGGTCCATGTTTCATGGTCATGCACTCACATCTTTCGCTCATTCAATGCGTTGGAGGGTTTGCCCCTTTATGCCTTAACATGAACCATTGCGTATGCCTTTATGCCTAAGCTTGCGAGCTATCATTTCAATGTGTTTTTGGGGTTATTTTGCCATGATATAACTCTGATTTTTGTTGATTAAGTCATCCCATGCTTGGTCCTAATAGGTGTAGTGTAATCCACCTTATTTGCCTTGTATGCATTATGCCTTGTGCCTCTCATGCTAGCTTGTTTTGGCTTCCTTCCATGCATGTTTTAGACTCACTTTGACATGTTCTAGGACTATTTTGGGTTGCCTTTTCCATATGCTTCATGCTTTGTATAGCTGTAGTACAATTGGCCTTGCTAGCTTTGTGTTTTGGCGACTCATGCATGCTATCTTTGAGCTACTTAGATGATTTGGGATCATTTAATACTTTATTTCAGAGCTTATAGCATTGGTATGTTCCCGCTTCTTTCATGCTTTGGATGCCTTTAAGTGCTGTGCATTGTTGCCTTACTTGTGGCCTAGCATGTATGCCATCTTGCCTAGGTCCTTGAGCCTCCATCTTAGTATATTTTGGTCTTTGTTTAGACCTAATTAAGCTTTATCCATGGTTGTTTCATGCACTTGTGGCATGTATTACATGCCCCCTTTGTAGTCCCCTTTACTAGCTTCATGCTTTAAGGACCCTTGCCATGCTATACTTGTATTGTTTGAATGATTTGGCATCATTTATTACTTAATTTCAGTGCACTTGGTGTTTTTACATTTCCACACTTGTCACACTTTGAGCACTCTTGAGAATTGTGCTCTTGGGCCTAGTTAAATGGCTAATACTTGTGCATGTTTGCCTTGCCCTTTTGTGCCTTTTTTTGGTGTTATGGCCACTGATTTGGGCATAACCGAGGTCTGTCCATTTTGGTTTAAGTCCGTTGAACCTTGTGTATGCCATGTAGTTCATAGCATTGTGTATGCCGTGTTGTTTGCATGCTTAGATCGCATTGCATTGAGTATGTCATATTGTTCATTGCATTTGTGTATGCCATGTTCATTGCATTGCGTATGTCATGTTGCCATTTGCATTGTGTAAGCTAGTTGACATTTACGTTGTGTATGCTAGTTGTTGTTCATATTGTTTCATGCTTATGTTGTCTTGCATTGAGTATGCATGCGTTAGCATTGTGCATTGTGCATGCCATTAGCCTTGTTAGGTTGTTCATGCCTTGCATTGTATGTTTGCATGCTTAAGTCATATTGCATATTTGCATGCTTCTGTTGCATTGCATGTTTGCATGCTTGAGTCGCATTGTGAATGCCATGTTTTGTTGCATTGTGTTTGGAATAGGTGCTAGTCCGAACATGAGAAACGAGGGACATTTCATACTTAAAGTGATGAAACGTGTCTCAATTCTCGGTCGCCGACGCCCTTGATCATACATGATAAAGTTTAGGCTTTATGTGTTTATGTGTGCATTCATTTTACATTGAATTGTGCAACTTCACCTCTCGGCCATCATGCATCGAGATGTGCGATTGGTGGCCCGAGGGTCGAGAACCGCACTCTCTTGAGCTCATGAAATGATAGGGAGGGTGGTTGTGCACACATACCTTGCAAATACATTGCCATGCCCTTTCTTGCTCTCTGTTGCAGTAAATTGGAAGAATGCATCAATAACTGGTCAGCCAGCCAGAAAAACTAGCTGGCCGACCACTTTTTCTGCCCTGCAACAGCAAAAAGTGGTCGGCAGGTGGTCTCCCACACCAACAATTGGTTGGCCACCCTCCTACAGGTCCCCAAGATGAGTTAGAAACTATCTGGAGCTTGGTGCAAGTTTCTGAGAGCAGTTGCAAACAGAGGCAAATTGGGGCATCGCGACGGATTTCCAAACGAGACAATCGGGCATGCATACAATCTTCTTCCTCTGAGAGCATTGTTTTATGCTTTACTTAGCTAATCTGCTTAGGTAGTTATGCTTTGGGTTCTGTACTTAAGTAATTGATGCGTTTAACTGCTTAATTGTTTTGTAATAGTTAGTTAACTAGGATTAGTTAATTAGCTTCGTTGTGATGTAATAATTAGTTTAATTAGCTTAGATTAGCTAGTTAGCTCCTTATTCGGACCCTCCGTCGAGAGGGCCAACTATTGTAATAAGCGCGTGTGTGTGTGATGCATGTCTTCCAACCCCCATTTTTTTCTCCTTTTTACTTAACCGCTTAAGATGGTTAGTTTTAGGGCATATTTTGTTTAGCATACCTTATGCTCGCATGTGTGCATCTATTCATCTGTTTTGCTTACACCGGGCTCAGCGCATCATACTAACTGCATTGTATTTCAATACATTTACTTGAATACGTGTTCAACAACATGTTATCAATCTGCATTTCACATGACATTCTAGATAGCCGAGCCTATCTTAGTTGCATTTTGCATGTGTTGCATTAGCCATCTTAACATGAACTAGGATCATGCATGATTTCTAACTAGTTCTTTGTTTTGGCTCGGAGTACATTGTGAGTGTTTACACTTTAGCATACTGCATGTGTGTTATTGATTGCCATGAAAGCATGCTTGCCATGAGGCTAACTACTTATGTGATATAACTGTCTGAATGCCTGTAGGTGAAGGTTGGATTACTTGAATTGGAACAATTCAGTGAATCCTCGATTTAGCCTTCTCGCGAGTAGCAAACTTCAAACCATTTTCAAACGAACATGCAATGTTTTGTTTCAAATTAGGCGATCTAGTCTATACTTGTATGTTGTGCGCATCACGTAGTAAGATTAGCTAATTAACCGGAATAAGAGCACATGTGTTTTCAAAAACAAAATATCATGCTTAGTACAAGCCGATCTTTGATCGGGCGAGCGGGGGTGCTCATTGCATGACCTTCCCCTCTCATACCCAAGTTCCCAAGCCGAGGCAACTTCGGTGATGATGGACACATGAACTTAGGCACGAGTCAGGATTTCCTAAATTTTTTCCAAAATAAAATATTTAGGTGGCGACTCTATATTTGGCAAAGCAGTCCATGTTTGGCACTTCTTTATAAAAATCAGTTTTCCAAAATGATTTTCCCGATTTGGATGGCGATTTATCGGTCTTGCATTGCACTTTGCGAGGTTAGATTCAGAACCACGACATTGAGTCCGAACTGTAGTAGCTCAGAACAAAACGAGATTCGCACCATCGCGCGCAGATATCAGAGAGTTCTCGGGGCGCGTCTACAGCTGTTTGAAGTTAGGCATCAATCTAATTAAGCCAAAAATGAGCAACTGTCACTAAAATAGGTATATCTCTTTGCACACTCAGAATTTACATGTGATGCTGCCACATTGGAAAGTAGACTTCTAGGCTTTAATTTAGACTCAAGAATGACCTACAACTGAGTTCAGATGAAGGAGACATGCCCATTTGAAGTCGGGCTTGGAAACAGATTTTTAGTAGCCAGCATGTGGCCGGCAGGTTGCCGGCAGATGGCTGGCCAGACACCATTGATGGTTGGCAATGCACACTGTTGGCCGGCCGGGCATGTGTCGGCCACCAGTGTGAAACCCAGATATTTTTACTAATTATTTCCACAAAGTTCCAGCTGTCCCTTTATAGATATTTTCGACCCAAGGCTCATGTTTTATATATATAAAGGACCTCTCTTCTTGCTTTCAAGGTTAGAAACATTTAGAAGTGAAGAAATAATTTTGGAAAATTCCTCTCTCTCTACAATTCTCTCTATCTCTTGCAACTTGCTTAGACTTTGTAAAAACACTCTAAACCAAACCTAGAGAGCTTCTTGCTGAGATGATTTGAGCTTGAATTTGAGCTACTAAAACACTTGAGAGTGTGAAATTAGTTGTTTTTGATTTAGGGGTTCATTCCTCTTCAAGAGGTATACTTTCTCTTGCTTTTGTACCATCTCTACACCACTTCTTTTCTATCTTTTCTTGCTGATTTTGAAATGTTTTTCAACTATTTTTACGGGCTAAAGCTTGTGATTTAAAGCTATTAAAGGTAGAGGGGTGTGGCTCGACTTTTTAGCGCCCCACTCTCGGAGAGCTCAAATTGGTCCTACAGTTCGGACTCCTGTTATGGTTCTGAATCTAATCTTACAAAGTGCAATGTGAAACTGATAAATACCAAAGAGTCCAATCCGACAAATCGTTTTGGAAAATCAAATTTTGAATCAGATAATGCCAAAATCGGGCTGCTTTGCCAGATTACAAAGTCACCACCTAAATATTTTATTTTTGAGAAAATTTAGGAAACCCTGACCTGTGCCAAAGGCCATGTGTCTGTTATCACCAAAGTTGCCTTGGCACGGGAACTTGGGTATGAGAGGGGAAGGTCCTGAAATGAGCACCCCCGCTCGCCCAATCAAAGATCGGCCTCTACTATCATGATATGTTGTTTTATAAACCTCATGTGTTCTTATTCCGGTTATTATTTAACTTTACTATGTGACACACACAAGCAAGTATAGACTACGTCGTAAGAATTGGAACATTTCAAATCATGTTTGTTTTGCGAAAATGGTTTGAATTTGCCACCCTCAGGTGGGCTAAAACGCGAATTTTCCATCAAACAAGATGGGCTAATTAAAACATGATTTGCCACTTCAAAGTGGGCTTCAAACTTACATTTGTTGAATTCTTCCAATTCAAGCAACAAGCCTGCATCCACAGGCATTCATGCAGTTTATCATTTAAGCACATAGCCTCATGGCAAGCATGCAAAACATGGCAATATGGCAATCACACTCATGCAAGTATGCTAAAGCATAAAAACTTACCGAGTACTCCAAGCCAAAACAAAAAGCTAGTTAGAAAGAATGCATGATCCTAACTATGCTAAGTGACTAATGCAACTCATGCAATAATCCAATTAATAGGCTCGGCTACTAATATGGCATATGATTTGCAACACTTTGATAGCATGCTTTGAAACACATATTCAAAGAAGTATTGAAATACGATGCAGTTTGAATGATGCGTCTAGCCTCGATGCATGTAATACAAATGAATGTTGCAAACATGCATGCATAATGTATCCTAATCAAAACATGATCCCTAATCTAACCATCGAAAGCGGTTAAATAAAAGGGGAAAAGACGTGGGGTTAGAAGACATGCACACACGCACGCACACTTATTACAACATTACGCCCTCATGAGGGAGGGTCCGAATAAATTAGCTAATTAACTATGCCAACTAAGCTAAGCTATTACAACACAATTAATTAACTAACTTATTCTAAGCTAATTAATTACAACAAATTGTAATTGAATAACTAGTTACACTAACTAATTAAGTACGACACTTGAGTTAAATAATTAGCTACGCTAACTAATTAAAGCAATCAAAAGGCCTCGAGGGCGAGGGACACATGTATGCTCGATTGGCTTCCTTCCGAAAATCCACCGCCTGGCCATCGGATACCTCTGTTTGCATTTGTTTTGACCACTGAAAATTGCACCCACTTCCAGCACACATCTGCTTCACCTCAGGAACATACTGAACCATCTTTTCATTGATAGCCGGTCAGCTACAATTGGTGGCTGTCGGCCACTTCTGGTGGCCGGTCAGCCACTATTGGTGGTCAATCGGCCATCTCTTCCTTGGACTTCTCTTTTTTGCTGCAACAGAGAGCAAACAGAGTCAAAACAATGTACTCTCAAGGAATATGTGTACTATTACCCTCCTTATCATTACACAAGATCAAAGGAGTGTAATTCTTGGCTAAAAAACCACCAAACAAGCATTTTCAATGCAAGATGGCCAAAAAACCAAGAAGTACAACTTCATTGTATGCAAAAGCAAGACTCAAGATCATCACCTTATCATGTGTGATCAAAGGCAATGGTGACAAAGGAGATTAGCTCATTTCATCAATTTGAGTATGAAATGCTCCAATCTTCCTTGTACTCAATATAACGTCCGATTGAACACATGCAATGCAACACAAGATACTTATCTTGCCTCTTTTACTTTCTTCATTTTGTTTACCAATTTTAGATTACCAATCCATTCTTTAATTGGTTAGTCCAAACGGTGAGTGTCCTCTAATGGAAAGAGGGCTTAAACCACAAGTACCTTGAGCATGAAAGAGACCTCATGCCGTTGATAATGAACTCTCAAAGGAATTAAACCGTTAGGCATGAGAGTCTCCATTTCACACTCAAGCCAACAAGGGGTTCAAAGCCACTTTCAAAATAAATGAAAGAGTGAAGAATAGAGGAAGATTGCAGATATTTTAGTGCTAAAATGGAGTGTAAAAAGACACTAAAAGATGCAAGCAACTCATGCAATCGATACTTAAAAGCTTAACACATTAAGCTAGTGAAAGACGTTGCACTACAACCACACAATAGAAGCCTCAAAGGGCCAAGCCAGCTCAAAATAGAGCTAAGACCAGCCAAAACAGTGGCAAAATCATGTTGAGATTAAGGTACAAAGTGCTAGAAAAACATGCTCACATGTTAGCTTGCAAACAAGACTCAAGAGCAACTCTAAAAAGCAATGAATAGTGAAACAAATGAGAATGTGATGGAGCTGTATACATTGATATTACATGTAAAAAGACACTACAACATGCAACCATCTCAAGCAAATCATGTTTAAAGGCCTAAAACACCAAACTAGTGAAGCCATTTGCACTACAACTATGCAAAACAAGACTCATATGACCCAAGTAGCCAAAAATAGAGTTGAAGTAGTCTATTTTAGAGGCAAAAACATGCTGGAAATAAGCTAAGTTAAGCTACAAAAACGTGCTAATATATGGAGCTAACTAGGCATGAAAGCTAGACACAAAGAAGGGAGGCTAACCCCTCCAATTTTGGACCTCAAAACAAAGTTTTTATCACTAAAAAATCTCTGAATTTTAGTGGTTAAAAGACTAAAAGAGTTGGTTTGAAAGTGATGAAAAGATGGCACAAAAGCTTAACAAGCGAAGAGACAAGAATGGTGGACCACCCCCAAACTCAAAATAGCTTTAAACCACCATTTTTAATCCTCAAAAATAGAGGTTTTGTAGTTGAAAACCAGGGGAAAAATAGTACAGAAAGATGGCAAAAACAAGTGTGAAAAACAAACTTGAAGGGTAAAGGTTATACCTCTTGAAGCCAAGCACACTTTACGCATAAATGAGGCAACAAACCAAGCTCAATCCTCGTTCTAGAGCTCAAACAAGGCTCCAAGTAATCTCAGCCCAAAGGTAAGCAACTTTGGTTAAGGGTTGATAGGCAAACTAGAAGTGTATCTCTACTTGTATGCACAAAGGTTCAAGAGAGAGAGAAATCTAGAGAGAGAGGAATCTAGAGGGAGAGGATTGCAGAGAGAGAGGCTCCCAAATCTTTCTAACCTTGAAAACAATAGAGAATGGCCTTTATATATAGAAAAATATGGCTTCAGGTCGAAAATCTCAACACATGACAACTGGCACATTGTGGGGGACAGTTGGATGAAAATATCTACAAGATCTGAGCTTTTTTCATTGGTGGCCGACCGGCCAGAAGTGTGCATTGTCGGCCACTGATAGTGGCCGGTCAGTCACCAAAAATCTGCTTCGAGCCCAAATTCAAATAGGCATAACTCCTTCATCTCGACTCTTTTTCAGGTCATTCTTGTGTCTACATTGAAGCCCAAGAAGTAAGCTTTCCAATGGTGGCATCCTCACATAAAAATTCCAAGTGTACAAAAGGATAGACCTGATTTGGTGAAGGCTGCTAAACTCTCCCTTAACGGTTCATGCTCATCTTCTTCCCCAACTTGGTTTCTTTCCTCTTCTCTTATTTTCTTCAACTCCAAACCCCTAAATAAGGTGTTTCGAAAGATTTTTCAAAGATTTGACCTCTCTTTCATTAATTTCCACTTTGTCTTTGCTCGGTTTACCAAAAAGTGCAACATTTAACGAAATGTAAGCCTCAGAATCATCGTAGAAACTTTTATTCAAAAATGTTTTGAAAGAGAGGGTTTTAAGGTCTAAAAATCATGTTAGCCAAAATCTTTTTGGTCTAAAAATGGGGTTTAAGGTTGGGATTTGAAGCTCTTCTTACGAAAGAAATCGAACCTTTGCACTACACAACTTTCATCACCAAGTAAGCAATCAGTGGCACCCAAGTCTTAAGGGCAGTAAAAAATAGGGTGTCTACAGTTGGCCTATTTTGACAGAGCTCAGAGTCATGAAATGACGTAAGTGAATGTCAAAGCCCGAAGATGACCCATTTTGACATGGTTGTAAGACTTGGACAAACAAACAAAATGCAGATGCAATTGGTTGAACCCGAGGGTTGCATACGTATCCCTTTGCAAGGAATCAAACTAGTGTAGTTTAGGGACAGAAAGCAAAATTATACACAATGTAATAAAACAATGTACTAATATACAATGTGACAAAACAATGCAAAGGATATGCAGTTCAATACAGTAATATAATCAAACCACAAGCAGTTCTTACCACACAAATACCATGAAGGGATGGAGATGCAAAATCAAACTACGTTTACCACAGAAAAGGTGCCGGAGCATTCTAACCACAATTTTTGCAGAATAGGTGCATGCACATGCAGAACTATGTGTTTCGTAGAAAGAATACAAGTAATTGGGTGGGATGATGTAAGTGAGGAGTGATCTGCTGAGGAAAGATCGAGATCCTAAATGCTAAATTCAACAAAACAAAGTACAATGCTATGGATGCAATGGATGCGGTGAATGAGGCATAAGCCAAACCATATCCTACTTAGAAAATGCAAGGACACAAAACAAACCACGTTTAACATAGAAAAGGTGCCGAAACCCTCAGACCACGATTCTCTTAGTCGAATAGGCACGTACACATGCAGAGCTATGCTTCAACAAAGTAACTGTATGAGCACATACCAAACTAAGCTTAATATGGAAAGGATGCAGGTGATAAAATGGTATGATGTAATGGATGTAACAGATAGTGCAGTAGATGCAAAGGGTGATATACTCCAACCATGCTGAAATCGTGAGAAGAGGAAGAATAAATTCCAAACACGCCAAAATCGTGTAAGGAAAGGAACACTCGAACCACGCTAAAATCGTGAGAAGAGGTCGTAAGAAAACCACTCAGGGGTGCGTTCCATGCGTCCTGAAATAAATTCCAAACACGCTGAAATTGTGTGAGGAAAGAAACACCCTAACCACGCAGAAATCATGAAAAGAGGTCTGTAAACAACTACTCAGGGGCGCATTCCATGTAACCTAAGATAAATTCCAAACACGCTGAGATCGGGTGAGGAAAAGAACACTCTAACCACGCTGAAATCGTGAGAAGAGGTCCAAAATCAAATGAATCAGGAGCGCGGTGCACGCAACTTGAGATAAATTCCAAACACGCTAAAATCGTGTGAGGAAAGGAAAACTCTAACCACACTAAAATCGTGAGAAGTGGTCCAAAGAAAAGGCATCAGGAGCGCGTTCCACGCATCCTGAGAAAGCTCCAGGGGACAACAATCCTAAAAGATGCTCAGTGTAAAAGGATAACTGTTACAAGATAACAAAAGATGTAAATAAATGCAATACATGCGATGATATGATACATGTTACAAGCAATTTAGAGCATGATGTTTAGGGAATGCAATAAACAAACAAAGCGACGCTTTACAAAGCACCTCATGGGGTGAGTGGCGATGAACTGCTCTACTCTGACAGGGATCTCCCCCTTGTGTTCTTCGAACTCTTACTCACAATTCAAAAGCCCTCAAATGCTGACACGGAGTAACCTCTGTATGTAGAATCCACAGATACCGCTTGTCCTCCTGATCTTATTCGCAACTTTCCCTATTCTCCAATGGGGTGATAGACTAGGGTGGTTCAGTATCCAGAGTTGAGGTGCACACATGCTATCTCAATCTATGGGGCTACCATACAGATTTCCAGCTGATGATACACCCCTGGGTATTTAAACCAAACTTTAGTCTCGGAAATTCCAAACCATTGTGTTCTAGGCATCGCCATTCGAACTCTAGTTTCCACCATTGCAGTTGATCTCCTAGGAACTCATTGCATACACAGCCAAGATGCCTCTGGCAGGGAATGATATTCGGGGATAACACTTTGATTGCCATTCTGTCTTGAAGCAGACTCGAGCTTGAGCTTGAGGTAGAGGTACACTCATACTTGGGAGCATTAACAAGGCTTGAGGAGGTATATCTAGAATGCAATCTCGGAATTTTTTGAAGGTGAAACAAACTCAGATGCTCCGATTTTCCCTCTTTTCTTTTGCTTTGCAGTCCGGAACCTATATAACTTCAGATACGTCCTCATTCTATTGTTCTTACATGACCTGGGTTGAACCCTGCAGTTTATGAAAGAAAGTAAGAATCATGTTTTGTACGAATGTATAGAATGGCACAGCACTTTGAGCACAAAATGATTTATTTTTGAAATTGAAATTGAGAAATGTGTTCTTAACCGGGTATTGAGCCTACGACTGACCACAGTCAAAACGACTCAATAAAGGGAAAACGAAGGTAAAATAACCTAAATACAAACATTTACACTCGTAATGACTCAAAACAAGAATCGAGACAAACAAAAACAATAGACACAACACTCAGTTATTCACGGGGAGCCTGTTTTTTCGGGTATTGTTTCCTACACTTTCTTATCTGTGATTCTCACATCACTCTAGCACTCAATCTCTTTTTCTCTGAAAAACCCTTTCCTCACATTTTCTCTTAGTTCACATCTCTCTATTCTTTAATCTTTCTTATTTTTATCCCTCCCCTGAGTGGTTGATGGATAAGCAGGAAGTTGTGGGCTCTTGCCCTTAGTATTCTACTAGATTCTCATTCTTTCGCTCACAACTAGTAAGTTTTCCCACAGAGGGATTGTGATGCGATTGGACGTGCAGCAGATCTGCAATTAACATCGGTTGATGATGCCCTTAGCCAGTTTGGATGTGATTAGACCCGTCCAGATGAGGGAGTGGAATATTCTACTCTATTCCAGTTTGTGCTTCGCGCTTGGCTTGATACCTCCTTGCTTAGGGGATGAGAGAGCTTTCGGCCCCCCGCTGTTAGCTTCAATTGTGCCCTTTCTGGTGAGTATGTTGATAATGGGGAACAAATAGAAAACCTGACTCAACTGTGCGCCTAGTTTATCACTTTGACCATTTTTTGCTTTGGCTTTCTGTTAAAACAATTTTGATCAACATGAGGGTTAGATTAACATGTTTGTTTGATTTTCTGAGTTAAAATCATGCAAGTCAGGTTATGAGCATTGAAAATTTTCCTTTTCGGGTCCAAGAAATGGTCCAGTGTTGGAAAAATGGAATAATTTTCAAGAGAATTAGTCAATCTCACTAATAATCCTCAAAACTGTTTTTACAAGTGGTCACTGCTCGACCGACATAGAATTTACTCTTGAGATGCACAACCTCAAATCTAAACTGAATTATCTTGCAGCTGAATCTTTCTAACGGAATAGAACAGTCCGATTTTGAATGAGCTGAGCCAATTTGCATATGAATAGGATAGCCGAGTTGAACAAGGGTAAACCAATCAACATAGATGAAACAAGCGGGTTGAAAATGATTGGGGCCGAACTTCAAGATGAAGTTGCCTATGTATCCCACAGATGGGAATCAGGCCGTACATGATTTCGGGTTAAGGTGCACTCGAGTGTTGACACTCTCCTTTTGTGCTCTAACTTTTGCCAAGGTCGTCCTTCTAGGTTTTCAACCTTGCGAGCTCTGTTTTTCTTTTCTTTTCATTTTTCTTTGTTCTTCTTTTTTTTTCTTTTTCTTCATTCTTCTTTTCTTTTTCTTTTCATTTTTTTATTTTTGTTCTTTTCTTTTTCTTTTTTTGCTTTGTTCTTGCTCTAACTTTTTCCTGGGTCACCCTTTCGGGTTTTTGGGCCAGTGAGCCTCTCAAGGATAGACAAATTTAACTTGGTCCATGTTGATTGGTTATAGGATCTCTAAGCCATCTGAATCTAGGAGAATGGGTGTTGTTGCTGACTAAATAGTCATGATGATGTACGAGCCCATCCAATTGGGGTCTGAATTTGCCCATAATGTTGTGGATAGGAACTCGATTGTCTTTCAGCAATAATTTATCTTCTCTCAAATTTTGGAATTTGGCTTTCTTGCCGGTCTTGGTTTGCGGAATGACCCATCTTTTAAATCTTTGAGCACATCTGACATTTATGCCCCTAGTTCAAGGGCTACTTCTGATCTGGGTTTGCAAGCTTCCTGTGATCACATCTGACCTTCTTGCCCCTAGTCCAAGGGCTGCTTCCGATCCGGCCATACAAGCCTCATATTGTGATTGATTGTTGAACATTCTGAGTCAAGGTTCAAGGTTTGAAAGCAAGGGGGTCGAGTCTTGAGACCGAGAGTGATCCTATGTTGTACAGTCTCGAGAGCGATTCCACGCATGTCTTCACAAGACCACGCAAAACATTTTTTGAAATCTTTTAAGAAAGCGACTAGTCGCTCGCATTAAAGATAATGTAGAACCAATCTGGACTAAGCCAGGATCCTTCTCAGTACTCACATTAACAAACATGATCTCATTCATTAGGGGCTTAGCATGCCTCTCTTTCTCTTAGTTAATCAAATTTTTGCAAATCCCGAGGAATTCCTCCCTCTTTGTTTTCATCACAAAGTTAGCAAAGCTTTGAAAAACTTAGGCCAATGCAATGATTTCAAGGCACAGAAAAGTAGGTGAAAATCTCTGTCATTTCATTCAGATCTTCTGGCACAACTGGCGCAATGGCAGAAACAGACGCAAAAGAAAGAGTGTAAAAGACAAACACAAAACAAGCAAGTGATGTCCGAGGTAACGCCTTCAAAATCACTCGACTCTAACACAACAGGACTGAGTCGATACAACAAGACAGACTTAATACAACACAACAGAACTGACTCAATACCCAAGTTAGAAAGTACAATAAACAGCATTTGCACATTGCTCAAAACAGTGTGTGCCATCCACCATATTTGGAGTAAAAATGAGCGCCATCAGCAGGTGGTTCATCCCCCGATCAAATAGTCATATTATCCCCCAAGTTCATCGATCCAGTACCGATAGACTTTACAAGACCTGGTGCAGCTATGACCTTGTTGTCAATCAGATCTTATATTTCATGGCGAAGATGAAAACAGCGGTAAGTGTCATGGCCGGTTTGTTGATGGAAGGTACAGTACTTGGTCGGATTGTGCTTAGTTGGAAGGGGATCCGGGAGAGGCTGAGGCTCAAAGGGTATGAGATGGCCTTGTCCTATAAGGATTTGGAGAGCTTTGGACAAGGTCATGTAAAGCGGGGCAATGACCCTCTGGCCTCGAGGTTGGTGCTTCGAGGTTTATGGAGTTGTATTGGATGTACCGACAAAGGGGTTGGTAGGTGTTGACTGGGTTTGATGATCTCTTATGAATGTAGGATTGGAGTTGAAAGGGGTGTTTCGGGTACAACATCCCTTTTCCCAGCTTGCCTCTTGATTCAGAATGCTCTCATCCTGACTGGCAAAAATGTCATCGATAGTCTTTGTAACAACTGTGAGCACTTGCTGTTTGTTCAGTCCTTCAGCCTTCAAAGCCTCAACAACCCACTGAAGATGTTCATAAGGACCAATGCCTACTCCATTCTTGTTCTTACCAGTTGCCTTCACTTTGCCAAGGGATTGGGTCGCTATATCAGAACAGAGCCCAATTGTTGTCGACATGTCATTGCCCAGACCTAAAATAGCTTTAGGTTGGTCATTTTCAATTGCAGCTAACCCCAAGATTGGGGAGCCTTTTGGCGTGAAATTTCTGGCAGGTGATGTTGTCAATGATGGAGCCAAAACCCCAAAGGCTAAATCTGCCACTGTTCTCTGAAGATCTTCAATCATGCTCATGAGCTCAGAAGTAGTGGGTTCATGGGTTTGAGATGATTGGGGTTCGAGTGCATCCATCATGCATAAGTTCGTGCTTTCTGGAATGAACACCTCAGGCTTGGGTAAATGAGCTAGGGTCATATATATGCTGGGGTTGTAGGTTGATGGCAGTGTATGGATTAAATTGTGGTGTTGAGGTGATAGGTTAGGGGTGGCCTGAGGTCTTTTTGGTGGAGCCATGTTCTCTTCGTCAATAAGATCCTGAATCTTATGATTAGCAGAACTTGTTTCAGAAAATTAAATTGCTAAACAAGTAAATTTAATTTTTGCAGAAGACCTCTATACCAAGAGGAAACAATGGATAATGGTAAACAACCCGCTCAAGGAGATTGGGTGACAATTGCTAAAAAAGCAATCCCCAGAGAAGAAAAAGTTTATGTTGTGTTTGCAGGAAGACAACTTGGAATTTACATAGAATGGAATGATTGCAAAACACAAGTTTGTGGATACTCAGGAGCAAGCTTTAAAGCATATGATAGCATGACCAAAGCTGAAAAAGCTTTTTACAGTGCACCAGCTATGCCTATTTATCAAAGGAATCAAATGAGAACTAACCCAGTTTCAACTAATATTCAGACATCTAAACCAGATGAATCTAAGATAAAAGATTTTTTCAACCCTGGTATATCTAGAGAAATTTATACAGAACTCAATGGAGTTTGGAAAACTCACATTGTAGACAACAATGTGAAATTTCAAAAACACATGGGAGTTCTGGCCAACAAATTAGCTAAGCAAATAGCTAAATTAAAAGATTTGCAAAATCTTTGTTTTAATATTCTTAAACAAATGAATTGGAATGAAGATTTTAATTTTGAAAAAATAAACAATATTCTTCAACTATCAGACCTTATATCAGATGAGTTTTCTGATCCAGTTTTTGAACAAATAAAAAGAATTTGTCTTTTTGAAAAAGCAAGAACTTTACTTCGAAAAGAAATTTTTATGTTAATCAAAAATCGAGTTGAAGATCATCATGATAAGATTAGACAAATCTTAGAACGATCTTATGATAAATTAAATTTGAAAGATAGAATTACCAAAATAACCATAATGGCAAACCATGAAATGTGGTTTTTTAAGGATGTAGATTGGGGAATGACTAATCAAGTTATTTTCCAAATTTTAGATCCAATCCAATGGATAGATTATCCAATGATCATCAAAGCAATGCTCTCATGGATAGTAAAAGGCTTTTGATGGAGCAAATATTTTACTTTCTGGATCTCCAGCACTGTTGGTTGGCGAGAACGAGAACATTTTTTTCAACCATACCAGATTTGGTATCTTAAAGAAACTGAAGATTTTGAATTTGAAGATGATTATTTCGATGAAGATCACCGGAGAGAGCGATTGGAAAATATCCAAAAACTTTCTTTGACTGAATATTGGATAGACAGTCTAATATCTGTTTCACAAGCAGTGTCCAACATCCACGGCTCAGCAAAATTGCCATTCATGGTTACAGATGGTAGAATATTATTTGTAACTCATTTTCCCATAACATATCAAAGGTCTCCTACGTAAATTAATGAGGCTCTTGACATGTTCATAAATCTCAAGAAGAGAAATAATTTGGATCTTCCGTTGGAACTAGCCATGATCGCGGATGATGTTGAATATTTCCAGAATGAGCAATATAGCCAGGATCTGGATTCCCTTCCATCAAAGACTGATGAAGAATATCACAATCTCATCAACAGGATGGAAGCATAGTGGACCCCACTATCAAATGCAGCTGTCTCCTGATCGACTCCAACCTTATCCAGGACATGTGGAGCAACCTGCATCATTCGGCGGAAAGTGATCGGCCAAATCTTTTCAGCCGACGCTACACGACAAATCCACTTAGCCAAAGCTTATCTATAACAGTCCATCTCTTTGAAAACTGGGGATGATAGACAGTGTATGTATATATTGATGACAAATATATACAGTGTATGTATATAATTGTAGTATAAAGATGACAAATAATTGAAGTCTCTCATTTATGCCTTTTTTTTGTCTTTGTATTTAATAAGCCTATGCCTAGGCCTGTAGACTTTGTCAAAAAGTTGTAAAGTTTCGTCAAAAGTTGTAGAAATCGGACATAGGGTGGATATGCCATAACTTTTGGTTTTTGTCTATATATGCAATATGTATTCTATAAATTGGCATTCATGCCAATGAATAAGGCAATGTAAATTCTCTCCATCTTCTCTCCATCGTTGTGCTTTGTCTCTAATTTCTCTATCATAATTCCTTATGCCATAACTCCACCATAATTCCATCATAAAAATAGTAAAAAGCTCCTTAGATTTGGTGAGAAACCAAAATTACTCTTTACAAAAAAAAAAAAATTATAATCCTAAATTATCCCGCTAAATGCAATGCAAATAAAATAAAAAGACATGTACCTTATTTTAATCAATGTTCATCCAAATAAGAAAGTGAGAAACCATAGTCATTTCTTTTCTTCTCTCACCTAGATGAGAAACTACAATCATTTCCTTTCTTTTCTCACCCCATGATCCAGACAAAGTGTTAGTTTTGAACTAATAGTACTTTGAGTTTATGTATCTATTATGGAAATGTCAACTTAAGCATCTGAAGATTTTTCACTCTTGATTGTTATGATTCATGGGACACATTTACCCTTAATGAAGTTGTCAAATCGAATGAAGAATCATTAAGATTTAGGAGAGACTATAAAAATATATATATTAAATAATTCTATATATGAAATATATATATATATTTTTTGATATATATTATAAAATACTTCTTACATAAGAACATGATTATATCGTCTAATTGAGAAGACATTGCCTTCTTAGCAAAAGACATGGCCCAAATCCCAAAAACTATAGAATTATTAAAAAATTATAACATAATCTCACTTAGCATTCAAAAAATGAACTTAGGAACCATATATAGAGTATAATAAGAAGAATGAATTCAAAGAAATCCTTTCCTTTAAAACCTAAAACACTGGGAGTGTATGCTTATTGTTCATAAAAAGTTTGACAACTAACAGTTGTAAAACCATTGGGTCTAACTGACCTGACCAATGTAATATAAACCACATTTATTTCACTAAAATACCAATAGATATTCATGGACAAAACTTAATTTAACCTTAAACATACTCAAAAGATGTATTATGACATTTTTCAAAGAAAAAGAAAAAATTAAGAATTTGTTGGGCTTGACTAGACCTGATTGGATCTTATTGATTTCAAACTCTCTAGTCGCCAAAATTACAACAAATCATACATCGGTATTGGTTATATTCATACTAACATCCACTGAATTTTGGCTTGCCCAAATCGCCCGAATTTGTGCATGCTGATTGTCCTGCTGGTCATCCGACAACAAGCACTATAGGAAATCGCACTTTTGCCGACTAAAATTTAGTCGGCAAAAGTCCATTTTTAGTCGGCAAAAGTTATCCGCGACTAATTTTTTTGGTCGCCACTTTGGTTGCCAATTGAGGGTCAGGAAAAATAATTAGTGACTAAAAAATTTTTTAGTCGAGTAAAAGTTCTATTTGCCGACTAAATTTTTGATCGCTAAATATATAATTACCGCGACTAATCCATTTTGTAGCTAAAACACTTTAGTCACCAAAAGTGATATTTTTCCGACTAAATATGTTAGCCGCCAATTGTCACATTCCCCGACCAAAAATGTTAGTCACCAAAAGTGATGTTTGCACAACTAAAACTTTAGTCGGCAATAGACCTATTCGCGAGCAAACACTTTGCCAAAATTAATAATTTTACCAACTAATTATTTAGTCGCCAAATGTACCCTTTCGCCTACCAACATTTTGGTCGCCAAATGTGAATACAGAAACACTGACTAATCATTTGGTCACCACAAGAGGAAAAACCAAACCAAATTTTGGTCGCCAATTCACTTTTTTTGTTTATCAAATAGAAATAAAATATAAGAAGAATTCCATTTGACCTGTATGATATATAATAATCCATCCAAACTATTGAATATAACTTATAATTTGCAAGAATCATTCAAACCAACAAAATTAACTAAATCATGAACATCCAACAAAATACATAAATCAGCTAATACTTAACGTGTTTAATTAAAGTCATCAACCATTATAAGTTTTCATCCACAAGTAATTCCAAACTACATAATCGTCTAATTAAAAAGGTCATGTAATCTATATAATCATCCAATTCACATCCGCCTAGTATGAAAATTTAACACATAACAAGTAGTTGTTATTATGTTTTGAATTTTCATCCATATGCATCTATCCAAAAATATAACTAGTAGTCTATCCAAATAGTTTTCATACACATCTATCTAAAAATATATAATCCTTCAAAAAAATGTAACAAGTGCCGGCTAGTACTGTACAATTTAGCTTCGTACACGAGTTCATCCATCTATACAAAAGAAAAACAAAAATAATGTACGGTAATTTTTTTATGAAAATATTTGCACATCACTCGAATTGTAAAATTGCACAAAAATTAAAAAAGGTCCATGGAAAGTAAAGATAACATAGACAAATTAAAGGACTATCAATACCATTTTGTAAATAAAACAACATTTATATGTATACATCCAATCAACATTAAAATTCTATCAATATCAATGCACCACTTACTCTTACAAGTTTGGTTAATCTAAGACAAGATGACCATTATGATCTTGGGGGCTGCTCCTAATTTTCGCCCCAAAACGGCCCGCTTTTGCCTTTTTCTCACATTTTTTTTTGTGTCCAAATCTCACACTGTGCGTCCTATCAACAGGCCGCTTGCTCTCACAAGTTTGTTTAATCTAGGCCAAGATGACCGTTATGATCTTGGGGCTGTTTGGGGGCTGTTTCCAATTTTTGCCCCCAAATGGCCCTTTTTTGCCTTTTTCTATCACATTTTTTTGTCTAAATCTCTAACCATACGTCCTATCGACGCGCCACTTGCTCTCACAAGTTTGTTTAAAATAAAGTGAAATAGATAGCTTACAACACAACTATGTTCATGCTAGCAATGCTGAAAAAGTTGGCACAGAATATTGGTAGATCAAATTCTGGTTTTGGGAACATAGTGAATTCCAAAACTTGCATTTAGTTTATGGAAACTGATTAGGAAAGGGTAAAACAGTCAAATTGTTATAATAAATCACAGAATCTCTAGGCAATAATAAAGCATGAGGTCTGAACAGTATCAGTATCTCAAGGATTCTTATCCTAATTTTTTATTGTTGACACTAACTGCTTAACCAAGATCCAGATTGCACCAATTGATATCACGCAAGTCAAAAACTTTAGGCTTCTTATGTTTCTTCCCCACCCACACACAAGTTTGTATTTATTCCACTTCTTACCCTTCTTTCCTCCTTGTTAAACCATAGTTATCAGCCATTATTCTCACAAATCTTGAAGACATCCAGAGTAACACTTATTTTCCTGGCCATTACATTTCTGACTAGTACAATCATGAAGTAAAACTGTTGTCAACTTGCTATCATTCATTCATAGACTTTTTTTGAACTTGGAGGAACATAGATGTGCATGTTGTGAGATTGACAATCATGAAGTAAAACTGATGTAGCAAAATTGAACAAGAAGTTAATGTGCTTCCAAACACTAAAGTCACCAAATTCATAGTAGAGGTAGTTGGAATTTTAAATATAACAATATACATACTCAGGTCAAGCAAAAGAAGAAAGTCGTTCACTTGAACTGCACTCTGTTACAGAAATAACCAGAGAGAAAAATAGAGTCAGATGCAAATGTTAATCACAAAAATAAAAATGGAGGAAAACTTACAAAGCTTCAAAGTAGCAAAAACTATAAACACCTAAGGTTCTTATAGATGTACAGAGAAATGTATACACAAGAAATAGCTACCAAGAGGTTAGAAAAAATAGAATTACAATGGTGCCAAGAATTACAAAAAACAGTATGGGAGGATACACGAGAATTCACATATAATTCACTTGCATTTGATGAAACAAAAACACAATCACAATCAAAAACTAGTAAGAATAGACCATCCAAAGAAATTAATAAAGTAAATAAAAGGAAAATTGACATGATATAATGCTGAAAGTAAGGGAACAAGGTTTGGCCTCAGATTAACAGCAAGCTCTAAGGACCCCACTCCATATATAAACAAACACAAAGGAACATGGTTACATTTGAAATCCTTGCACTTAAAAAAGAGAAACAAATACAAACCAACTTTAAGTGGTGTCCAGAAACAAACCTACTCCTCTAGTTGTTTATTTTCCATTAACCATGCATGATGAGCTA
Organism: Camellia sinensis; assembly: GCF_004153795.1. Taxonomy (NCBI): domain Eukaryota; kingdom Viridiplantae; phylum Streptophyta; class Magnoliopsida; order Ericales; family Theaceae; genus Camellia; species Camellia sinensis. The sequence goes on along the minus strand of NW_021025071.1, from coordinate 1,653,148 downwards.
TGAGAATATCAATTTGTCTCCTTGCAAATACCTGCAAAGAAAGGCAAGAATCAAAGAAGAGAAAGTGCACTACTGACACAAATTTCCATTTGTGTGCCACATTTATGTTTTTGTAATTTTATTTTGTTTTATTTTTTACTTAATTTGTTTATTTAATAAACCAAATTCAAGACTGAAGACATAAAAAAAAAATTCAAATGATGTTCAAATGGTTTGTATAAAATAATTATGACTTGAATAAAATATAGTCATCGTAAGCATAGCTTTGTATAAAATTTTAAATGGAAAACTAAGTTACGTAGCTCAGTCTTGTAAAAGGTTCAAATGAATACTAAGCGGAAAAATTACTCTGTCAAGAGGTATGCCCTTCGATTTTTGCACTTCTAACTCCACAGTAAAATTGCTCATATCCTGCAAGAGTCCACTTGCTTTTACAGAACCAGGAAAATTTCAATTGTATCTGCTTGACACAATCAATGGACTTCCAGAGGAAAGGTCTGGGATAAGATTTGGGTATAACTGTAATGACGAACACAGAAATAGAAGTGTCATAGATTAAGTTGAACAAGTGAGATTAGATGAGAACGATGAATGCCATGTCAGTAAATTCGCAATTGGCTAGTTCAGAATATAGTATTTCGAGCGGATACAACTGCATAGACATGTATAAACTATTGTTCAGGGGCATTAAAGCATAAAATATTTGCTATGATTTTCCTTAAACAACGATTTTCTATCAACATCTAGTTTTGAGGCCATAAATCCCATATCTGCATTAGATCAATTATCCTCTTTGTTATCACCAAATAGAAGTACCGCATCAGATATGAGGCAAAAATAGCACGACTATAAGCAAGAAAGTTGTCTATCTAAAAGACTAGGAAATGATATGATAATTATGAATCCAAGTTTCCATATGAAATCTTATGGCATTGATACATACTCCCAAACATCATGAGCATAAATAAAAAATAAAATCGTGTAATAATCAGTGTACTTCAAGTAAATCTAGACATTCCAACGCATCAATAGTAATATTTGAAAGAATGACTGATGAAGCGGTGCTGAATAGCCTTTGTATTTGAAAGTTAACCGAATTTGAGAAATTGGGCATTAAAAATAAAAGCAAGCTAAAATTAGACCCAGAGTAATGACTCTCTGATCATTGGAGCATAATTGAAATTTGAAAACTAAATATGTTAACAGTCCAATTTTGTTGAAGACTAAAAATGTCTCAAGTTAGTTACGCCCTATTGCTTTAGAATTGTAATTTTGGACAAGGGTTCTCTGTGTCTCCGGTTTCTAAGAAGAAAATGCCAACCCATTGTTCTTGGATGAGAGCATCAATCAACTAACATATTTGATAGTTGCAAGTAAGCTCCAAATAATATTTTTTGTTTCAATTATTAACAAAAAATAGTACCACTGATTTTCACGTAAGATGCAATGGTTTAAAACAAATATCTCATGTAATGAAAACAAGTGAAATAAATCACTTTACATAATAACAGAACTGACCAATGTCAAATGCAGCATCATAATAGCCCCTTCCAATTTGTGCCAGCATTTGCAAGAAGTAATGATTATAATATGAAGCTGGAAAAGTAGTTCACACAATTACATCAGCTGGATATCAGAAAAGACAGAAAAATACAAAATTTCAGAGTCCAATTATTCAGCCTAAAATGCAGTAGTTAGGATTGATGGCAGGCAAGAATAAATTACACATGAAGTTAAGCTAGTCTCAAATGATTATATTGCAAATATATTAAAACATTAATGAAATTAAAAACTAGAAGACTACTCCAACAATAACAATAATAACAGAACCAAAACACCAACTCCTCACCTATTCCAAAAGTGAAAATTTGAGGATAAATTAATCTTCTTCTATTTGCAAAGTGACTTTTCAATGCATTGCGAATGTGTCTTTCATCTTCAACTGCCCCATCAGTAATAAGGAAAATGAGAGGAATTGAATCGCTAGTTTTTTTCCAACATCTCTAGTGCCTGACATTGACCAGAACATGAATAAGAAATAATATATTTCCCATATAGAGAAGAAGATATTGGAACATAAGATGTAAGATTGACAGTGGATACTTTAAATATGTGTACAAAACAAGGAAGAATTGGAGAGAGAGAGAGAGCCGCTAAACAAGGGTCAAAACGAGGTAGTGAATGAAGCAGTCATCCTTATCATCCAAGCCACTCAACCGCTGAAGAGCATCATGCATGAGCCATGACAAAGAACCAAACACCTTCCATCTGGTTTTAGACATGGAGCTATGATTGTAGAACCACTCACACACCAAAGAGAAAAAAACAAAATGCCATGCCACTATGATTACATGGTTACATTTGAAATCCTTGCACTTAACTAGGCCATTATGAACCCCTTTTTTTGGGTGAATGGCCATTATGAACCCAAACCATGAGTAATCAAACAAAAAATCAATCACAAGGAACACAAACTCAAAATCAACAAATTGAGAAAATCTATATAACCATAACTATACCTAATAAAAAAATGGAAAAAAAAAAGGAGAGAGAGACAGAATATCATACACAGACTATAGAACAAATAGAGATGAGTATTATTAACAAATTACTTATTGGGACTATGGTCAAAGGCATACATTAAAAAGGAAAAATTAATTAGATTTGTCTAGTAAACTCAAAAACAGTCAAATAAATGTACCAAGGACAAGGAAAAGAAGGAAAACAAAACACAATTTTTTTTAAGAGAAAGGATAAATATATATACCCAATTTTTTTTTTTTTTAAATGAAGACAATAAGAATCATAAGAAGAAAAGGCGTTTCTTACCACAATAGAACAAACAACACTGTCCAAAGCTAAAAGAATCACCTAATCATCTGAGACAAACTTATGAACCATATGCATTTGTGCCCAATTTTCATACACAAAAATGGCTACTAGTTAAGCACCTTTGCTATCAAACTCATAACATGCACGCCCAAAAATAAGATTCGAATGATAAAGGTTAAAAACTATAATCACGACTCTAAACATCTAATGGATTAAATTCATTCAAGGGGAGGACAGTATAGTGTTATGAGAAAGCATTTACGTCTCTGCACATTTTAGACTGCATTTCAATTTTGAATGCATTCTTGATCATTTTGAATGTAATTCAATTTTCTTCTACTTACAACATTGGTCTTTGTTCCCTTTACAATCTAACACATTTTAAGTCCTCTTCATTGAGGCAAGCAAAGAACCAGGAGGTTCTCTCCACTTGGCATGCCCAAGCATTCATATATGAGTCCAGAGATTCTTTTTAACCAAATAAACACAACTGCAAATAACAAAAAATTCCAATGAGAGATTTTATTTTATACTTTCTTTGCTATAAGTAAGCAGAGATGGGTAATGAAGGGATTGTTCAAGCTCCTTAAAAGAATTGAAACCAATCATGTGATACTACCACCAACAGCGAAAAATGGTATCCACATTCCTACCATTGAATTAAACACAAAGAAGAAATAAAAACAAAAGAAAAGCATGCCTACTCAAAACACCAACAGTGCCAATCATGTCACCAAAAAATTATGAAGCACAGAAGAAATGGACAAATTAAATGACAGTAAGCGCAATGCAAGCTATGTAAATCCATTAGTGAAGATAAGATTACAAATTTATCAGTAAGTGAAATCACAAGGCATAGAAGAGTAGTTGACGTTTGGTTGGGAAGGAATTAAACCCCAGTGACGAAGAGTAGTTCGAAGCAGGGGATGAAGGGGAAAGCGAACTCCCCCCTCAGTGATGGCCAGAAGCGGCAGAGCAATGGTGCTCGTGTTAGCCATTTCAAGATCGAAAACCCCATCCCCAATGAGTTTCAATTGAACATCGTCTGGGATCTCAAAGTGGTGAAGAGAGAAAACGAGTTTTGACTCTGACAAAAGCTCCTTCAGGTGATTCGCCACAACAACTCATGAACAAAAACTCAAAGAGAAGAAAAAGCAAAATAAAAAATGCGATATAGAAATCAGGAGAAGAAAATGGCTCAGAAGACTTACAGAAGTAACTTCAATGAAGAAGATGGAGACGAAAAATTGCAAAAAATTTAGGACTGTGTTTGGAAGGGTTTTGTGATCATAGTTTTACCGTTTAAGTTTTGCAAAATTAACTTCACCCCTTCTTTTGAAACTTTGTTCTAGGTGAGCTTTTAAATTTTGAAATTTGACCTATCGATCATCTCCCGGAGGTCCGATCGATTGACCGGTCGGTTAACCAAAACAATGTGATTTTTTTTTTCTTTTTTTTTTTTTTTTTGCAATTGGCACTTTTTTTATATTTTTAATAAAACAATATTTTTGAAATTTTTTTTAAAAAAATTATGAGCTTTTAATATATTTTTGAGTTATGTATTTGGTTATGAGTTGTAGGTTTTTGTATTAGATATCATATGTCACATAAAAAATTCCCCACTCAATTCAAAACTCATTCACCAAACAAATTTTCTACACTCAAATCATAATTCCAAAACTCATAAATTCAAAATACAACTCCTATTCTCAAATCAAAATTTAGAAAACTCTACCAAATGCTACCTAGGGCTTTTCAGAAGTGAAAGGGCGTTGAGAAATAAAGGGCGTTGAGAAATATTTTTTAAAAGTGCACTAAATGAAGGGTATGACAGAAGCTTGAAGAGGCATGCAGTATATATATCTTTTGTGGGATATCATCAGTCGTATCAGAGAACGGAGTACCCATCACATGCCCAAACCTTAAGGCGTAATGAAAGCAGCCCACGTGTCAGGAAGATCAGCTAAATGAGTAGTTCAGTGCGAGCCGAACACGCAAGCCACTCGATACTCAAGATGACCAGGAGCTTGGGGGGCAATTGTGTGGGCCTGAGTATAAAATTTCAGCAAAGAGAGTACTCCTAGGCCAATCACTGATGGGCCCAAGTCCAACCATGCCTGTTGTCAACTAGGCCCCCTGATTACAGAGGTTCGACGCCGAGTAACCCCTTCACCAACTAAGTGACACACTGAGTGGGTAGTACTGAGAATTAAAGAACATTTATGCCAAGCTCCAGAAGAAATTTGACAGACTAGCCCAATCAAAGTGGGCCCAAGCCGTCTCTTTCTGGAGGTGTAATAAGGACATGGACCTTGACATTGTGATGATTATATGAGAAATATCCACACAAAACCTCTATATAAAGAAGGTAATTGGAAAAAGAAAGGTATGCATGATCACTCACTCACTCTCTCTCTCTCTCTCTCTCTCTCTCTCTCTATCTTTATTTTTCCACAACCAATCTCTGACTTATTTGTCGAAGTGCTATTTCCGACACCCCCGATCGGAGTATTACCTGTTTCAGGCACCAGAGTGAGGATCCATTAAAGGTCTGTTTGGAACGAAAGAGTATCCAAAAACCACGCTTCACACCCACCTAAAAACCCTACTACCAAAAACCCTCTCTCTTTCTACCCAAACCACCCAAACCTGCAAAACCCCTCTTTCCTACTTTTCCATCCTCTTCTGCTCTTCCCTCCCTTGCGAAATCCTTTCCTCACCCAAAAATCCCACCGCCGAACAATGTATATAGTTATATTGTCTTAATATGGATGCTCTGTTAATGAATTTTATATCGAAAATAAACCCTAAGATAAGGAATGTGTTGGTTGTTTGGACGTATGAATGATGCATTGAGAAATATCTTTTTCATCCTATTGTTTAAATTTAATTAATATTCTAGTAGGTTCACAATGTAATATAATATTTTTAATAATTAGAAAATAATTACATAAGTGATATGTTTATGCCCAATCAAATGATATATTCAATGTTAGCAACAACAGATATCTTTGTTAAATAATTCAAATGAACTTTTTATTGTGATTGTATCATGCATTTGGAGAATTTTTTGATTTTTTCAATTATCCAAAATTCTTATTCATTTAATACATACAGAATTGGGGTTGTTAGTTTAAAAAAATAATTAAATATATTTTCAAAAAGATAATGGTTGATAGAAATGAGTAATTTGTTTTCATGATAGGTCTTTTATATTTGTTAGTGTTTTTTGGCTTAAGTTTCAGCTCAAAAGTTATCATCACATCTCAAATCAATTAAATTTCCATCTTCAATTTTACCCATTTGAGATGGATTTGTTAACGTAAAAATGGCTATCCTTCATATATTGTACTTTCTCAAGCTTTATTTGTTTGATCATCAAATAATTTTTGTGAAAGTATTTTTGCATTTTTCAATGTAAACATTTTCAGGGTAATTGATATCTTGATGAAATTCAACAAATGATAAATAATTAGGAACATAGAGGCTGATGTGAACTTATCTGAGTTAGGTCTCGTTGGCAATATTACTTTTTTGCCTAAAGTCAAAAAGTTACTAAAAAAAATCAAAAAGCTAACAACCTATACAAAAAAATCAAAGATTCCTTTTTCTCTTTACTTTTTGGACATTTTTTCGTAAAAAACTAAAAAGTCATCCTAAACATATTAATTTTTTTTACTTCATATTTTAGCCAAAAATTCAAAAAGTTACTAAAAAAAACCTGTTTCCAAATGTTGTCTCTATCTCTATGTTGGTTATAGAATGTAAGCTGCAAGTTTGCCTATTTATATAGGTGAAGTGGTGGCTTGGTGGCTGCTCAATTTCAATCCAACAAGTAGCAAATTTGTTTTGAACAGATACAGTACCTGTTCGGTTTGAATTTAAATAAATAACCGAATTTGGTTTGAATCTTTAACAGATAAAACAGTTATGGGTTTGAATGTGGACAAATTCGGATCTGTTTGTACAAAACCTTGAAGAGGTGCAACAATTTTGAATTCAAAAATTGAATTCAAATGTTTTTGGCCAGACAAGCCCAACCCAACATCACACCATGCACCCGCGCCCAAGCCCAGGCCAGACCGCCCAACCGGACGAACGGCGGCGGTGCGCGTGCGTGTGTGGTGATTTTTGGGTCCAATGGGTCTAGCCCATTTTGCACATAATCTCCCTCTCTAGAAAACTTGGGTACCTGTTAGGGCACACCCCAAGTTCCAATCCCATGCCTTATAAACCCACTCAAAACTTTCCACCAAATCAATGTGGGATAAGCCATTTTTCAAACCTTTAAGGATTTTTCACCAAAACTCCATTTCCATGGAGCACATTTTGGCTTTAATTTCCCATTCACTCGTTAATAGTTTTGAGCAACCAAATATACCACGTGAATCACAACGCAACATAGAACACGTTACCACTTAGACCCGTCGAATTTGGCGTATGGGTTCCACCTAAATAATAGACCAAAGTTAGGAAAAAATCTATTTTTTACCTAGATTTTTCCAAACCATTTATAACATATTGTAGGAAGAAAGAGGACATAGAGAGAAGCTATAGAGGGAAATGAAGAGAGAGAGAAGGTTCCATCATTTAACCCAGAAATATCTAAAAGAGGGAAAACAAGAAATGTAATTAAGAAAAGGACTCAACTTGATGTGAATCTTGCATCAACTAAGCTGCATCACGTCAGCAACAAATATACTATCTTTGAGTTATATATTGTAGGAAGTAACAGAAAGAATGTTTCTTATGAGAAGATTGTTGTCTTCCAGAAACATGGTAGTTAAACACACATTGATGTATCGATGACAAAAGCTTTAGGATTTGTTTACAACATCTTGGACTTGAAAGCTTAAATTGTTCATCAGATTACATTTATATTTTGGTTCAAAGAAAATTAGCAATCCAACTCCCCCCTGAGCCCGGATTTCATTTTCTCATTTTCTGTCTGCCTTCACGTAGTTATGAGCTTGGGAGCAGCTGCAACGGAGAAAGATGGAGAGTTAATAGCTAAGTTGTTTGGGGCAATTGGCAAGATATGGAAAGCTGATGAGAAGCTGTTTGATGCAATAACTACGTTGAGGTATGTGGTTTGTTATGATTTAAGAACCATGCTAATTAAATACCCCACATACAAGTCCTAGCATCTTTCATCTGCCTATTGCCTATAGGCACTGCTATTGTTTGGGCATTATATATGGGCTTATGGGTCCATGCTAGAAGTTTTCCTTCTTTTCCATTCAGTGGTGGACACATGAACCCATTTATGGAATTGTACTAATGTTCCTTTATTTGGATGAATTGGTTTTTACAACAAATAACGATATATTTATTTCTCCTCAAAATGTTCAGTGGCAGCGGCCCAACATACAATTACTTAGCAATAGAGGCTTTGGCTGATAGAGGGGTGGCTGCAGGATTACCACGAGAACTTGCACTGGGTCATGTAATTCTGGATATAAGGAGTCATGACATGTGGTTATGCTTCTATTAAAATTTACTATTTCGATGATCTGTTTCAAATACCTCATTGTTTTTGTTATCCTTAACATGATTTGGACATCCATGCCAAATATTTCCGAATTTTCTTAGTTGCTTCCTCTTTTACACTTTAACAAGTACTTTTGACTATATGATATTTTTAGTGCATCCCAAATTGAATTTGGATTAGGGTGAAGCAAAGCAACATTCAAGGTCCTATAATTGAATTGTGGACTTTAAATTGAACTTCGCAGAATAATAAACAATTAGTATAACATGGACTTGAAGAATTTCAAAGAGCAAGGAAACCCAATATAAAGTGGGTTCAGGGAATATAATGAAATGAACTGAATTGGCTTACCTTGAATGAGGTAGAAGCCATGCATATATAATATATTCATGATACAATTTTAGGAAACAATATAAATAATAAAAGATTCCTACAATCAAAATAAAAATATTCTAATTCTTATTCTAATTCCTATATTCAACATAATATTCTAGTTTCTATATTTAACACTCTCCCTCAAGCTAGCGTGAAGATATTCAACAAATGTAGTTTGTCAATGGAAGACTGGAGCAACATTGGTCCCACATATTTTGTGAACATGTTTGCTAACTTCTAAGAAGAAAATACAAAGGATGGACGTACAATGCCAGTTCGAATCTTTTCTTTGATAAAATGTATGTCTACCTCGATATGCTTGGTACACTCATGAAGCACAAAATCAAAGGATAACATAATAGCAGATTTGTTATCACAAAATAAAGAGGAACAGTCTTCTCAAAACCCAACCCTGTCAGAATAAAGCAAAGCCAAAGAATCTCACATGTCCTATGTGCCATAGTTCGATACTCAGCCTCTGTAGAAGACCTAGAAATAACTGTCTTCTTCTTACTTTTCCATGAGATAATATGATCACCATAGAAAGTACAGAAGCCAGAAGTGGAACACCTATATATCGTAGATGCCTCATAGTCAGAATCTGTGAAATAGGAGAGCCCAGATTGGAGACCAACTGTGAAGAACAATCCCAAGTTAGGAGAAGTCTTCAAATACCTCAAAATGTGATAAACCGCAAGGTGTTCTGTACAAGGTGCATACATGAACTGATAACTGCAAATGTCAAATCAGGTCTAGTGTTAGTCAAACAAATGAGGCGTCCAACAAGGCGCTAATACATGCCTAGGTTATTCAGTAACTCACCAGACTTTGATGTGAGCTTGACATTAGAATCCATAGGAGTAGAAGTAGGTTTATACCCTAACATACCAGTATCCTTAAGCAAGTCAAAGGTTTACTTCATTTGAGACAAGGCGATCCCCTCATTTGAGTGAGCCACTTCAATTCTTAGAAAATATTTGAGACATCTCAGATCCTTAGTGTCAAAAGTTTGGCCCAAGTCCTTCTTTACTTGACCAATGCTGACAAAGTCATTATTTGTGGAAATAATATCATCCACATAGACTAACAAGACTATACATTGACTTGCAGAATTACGACGAATGAAACAAGTGTGATTTGAGTGACACTGAACAAAGCCTATAGATATAATAACATAATTGAAGCGACCAAACCATGTTCATGGAGACTGTTTCAGACCATATAAGGATTTGCGTAACTGACATACTTTTCCCGAATACTCTCCCTCAGCCCGAAAACCAGGTGGAGGAGCCATGTAAATCATCTGAAAGAGATCTCCATAAAGAAACGCATTCCTGATATGAAGTTGATGAAGGGGCCAAGAATGTGATGCTATAAGGGAAATAATGAGACGCACGAAAGTAAGCTTGGCGACATGGGAAAAAGTGGCACCAAAATCCTTGTCAGGAATTTGTGTAAAACCTTTGGCCACTAATCAGGCTTTGTAACGGTCAATTGAGTCATCAGCAAGGTACTTGATAGTGAACACCCATTTGCAACCAACCGTGCTTTTCCCATGAGGTAAAGGTACAAGATCCCAAGTGTGATTCTATTCTAAGGGCGCCATCTCAGTCTGCATATCCGCGGCCCATTTGGGATTTTGAAGAGCCTCAGGACATAGAACGAGGAATGGATTTTGACTCAAGTTTGACAAGGAAAGAACGGTAAGAATTGGAAACTCTGTCATAGGAAAGATACTGGAAAATGGGATGATTAGTACTACTTAAATAACCCAAATGATTTGGAGGATGTCGATCCTGAGGTGGGTTACGGCGAGGAAGTAGAGGAGATGCTAAAGGAGAAGAGTTTCCTGACCTACAGATTGGAGAGGCGACAAGGGGGGCTGAGTGTGTAGGCAATGTGAGTATATTTGCAATAGAAGAGAAGGTGAAGGTTGAGAAGGAGAGAGGGGAATAACCTCATCCTCAACCTCGTCCAAAATGGGCATTGGGCAAACAGTGGAAGTAATGGGAGGAGAAGCTTGCAAAGGAGGGTTGGTATGAAAGAAAGGAAAATCCTCACAAAAAGTAACATTCATAGTGTGGTGAAAGTGGCGAGGCACAGGATCATAACACTTATACCCTTTGGACATAGAAGAGTAGATTAAGAAAACACAAGGAATAGATGTGTCATCTAACTTAGTGCGAGTGAGACTCCGATTTTGAACAAAATAGGTACAACCAAAGACATGAGGTAAGAGAGGAAACAACATGGAAGTGGGCATAAGGATATGAAACGGAGTAAGACCATTTAACACACGACTCGGGGTCCTATAAATGAGCTAAACATCAATAAGGACAGCTATATGCCAATAAGACTTGGGAACGCCTATACCCCAAAGAAAACGCCGGACAACAGACATAATATGATGATTTTTTCATTCAGTAACACCATTTTGTTCAGGGGTTCGAGGGCATGTAAGTTGTTGAAGAATACTAGTTCGATTAAGATGAGAACAAGATTTATTAGAAATATATTCCCCACCATTATCAAAATGGATATTTTGAACAATTGTATGAAACTAAGTTTTAACCATTTGTAAAAACTAAACAAAAATGGAAAACATGTCAGACTTACGACGAGTGCATCTAGTGTGATCATCAATAAAAGTTACATAATAACTATGACCAAAAAATGCAGTGATAGTGGAAGGACCCTACACATTAGAATGTATAAGATCAAAGGCACTAGGAGCACGAGTCATATGAGGGATGTAGCTAGTACGAGTATGGGTAGATAACTCACAAACCACATAATGAAATTTAGAATATTTGCAAGCTTTATTAAATGACGGAAAAAAATTAACATAAATATTGAAAATTGACATGACCCAAATGAGCATGCCATAATTCTAAAGTTTGAATATTAAAAACACAAGACATGGAAGTAGGCAAAATAGAGGCCTAAAAACTACCTAAAGAAGAAGAGGAATTCTCGGCCGGTGGATCCTCAAAGTAGTAAAGCCCATTGCGCTCATAACCCATCCCAAAAATCCTCTTTAAACTTAGGTCCTGTAAAAGACAAGAGGAGGGTAAGAAGATGACAACACAATTAAATTGTTTGGCAAGATGACTAATAGATAAGAGATTATAGATAAAATTTGGAACATGTAAAACAGATGATAAAGTAATGGTAGGGGATAAAGATACGACACCCTTATGACGAATATAAGATGAAGAACTGTCAGCCAGACACAGATTGGGCAATAGTAGTAGGGACTGGAGAAGAAAGAAAGGAAAACTCACCTGTCATATAATCATTAGCCTCAGAATCCAGAACCCATGAGGGACTAGCAGACCGAACATGCAAAGCAGTAGAAGTATCTATAGCGAGTGTGGTAGCAGTAGAAGATGATGGGCCATGAGAACTAGCAGTAAGAGATCCAAGCTGAGCCTAAAGCCGACCAATCTGAGTCTGTAACTCCTGTAAATTAGGGATATTAGGAGACCTTGGCGTTGGAGTAGCCTCCACTAACGCAGCAGTGCGAGGGGTGCCAGTACCACAAGGACAAGAAGAACATGGCCGCAACTCAGGATGAAGTTTGAAGCAACGAGCCTTAACATGACCAGAAACACTACAATGATGACATGTAACCGGACTCGTAGAACCCTGGGAGCCAGACTTTGTAGCAAGAGCCATCTGATCATAGGAAACTAGAGACACAGGAGAAAAGCTCGGCTGAATTAGACGCCTACGATGCTCATCACTATTAATAGTGGCAAAGGCCTTATAGAGAGATGGCATAGGTGATGTGTTTAAAATTTGAGTTCGAAGAGATTCAAACTCAGAGTTTAAACCCATTAGAAATTGGTAGGTGTGCTGGCGATCAAGGCGTTTGGACGCAAGAGAGGCAGCATCTGCAAGTAACTCAGTCAAGGGCTCATATTGAGCCAATTCTTCCTAGCGGGCCTGAAGATATCCAAAGAATTCTGACAAAGAAAGACTTAAGGCAAATTGGGAGGCATGAGCAATATCTTAATAAAGCTCAAAGATACAAGCATCATTATGGGCATGAACATACATATGTGACACGGCACGTCATAGAATCGAAATAATGTTGCAATAAAGGAACATGTGATAAATCCAATCCTCCATGGAGTTGAACATCCATCCCAATATAGTACAATTATCAATATCCTACTGAGCACGGGTAGGGTCGGTCATCGTTGGTTGGGTAGTAGTAGGTAAAAGCCAATGGGTCTTCCCTTGTCCCACTAAATATAGTTTAAAGGAGTGGCTCCATACAACAAATTTTTTTTTTCCATTCAACACCACAATCGTAATACGATGAACAGGAGTGTGATGAGAAAGAGAAAAATCCAGAAGGAACTAGGATAGGTTTGGTGGGTACATCAAAAGAGACAACAAGAGATGGCTCAGTCATGGTGGAAAAATAGGGGCTGAAAAACACACAACAACACAGTCCAAATAAAACTTAAGTCACTGGAAAAAAGAACTCATGGTGTATCCAAATAACTGCTACCAAACAAACTTGGTAGCCCACTAAATAATAATAAAAAAATAGAGACAGTGCTTAATTCATTCAGCATATTACCCTAGGAAGGGAAAAAGATAGCCCGGACCACCCTAGAAGGGTTCACGAAGCACCAAACACCAGGAAAGTTCTTAGTCGGCACCTATTGAAGACTTAGTAGGGGTGGATAAGACTTGCTGAGGGGAGAGAAAGGATGGGTGATGGGTGTCGGGTGGTCTAGGAAAGAAGGGAGGCCTGTCGAGTAAAGAAGAAGATGTGGGTAGGGCTGTCGAAGGCTTAGGAGGAGGAAATGGGGCTGCCGATGATGCTGGCAGGGCTGATAGAGGAAGAACAATAGAGGAAGAAAGTAAGTAGAAGGCTAGGGTTTCTTTGCTTTGGCTCTAATACCAAATAGAATAAAATGAATTGAATCGACTTACCTTGAATGAGGTAGAAGCCATGTGTATATAATATATTCATGATACAATTTTAGGAACAATATAAACAAGAAGAGATTCCTACAATCAAAATAAAAATATTCTAATTCCTATATTTAACATAATTTTCTAGTTTCTATATTCAACATAGGGAGGGCAAGAGGTCCGTAACTTTGCTCCTAATTTTGGAGAGCTGTTCCTTGACTCAAGGCCATGCCACAAGGACACTAATGACAAGTCTTTATCATTGGGCCAAGCTATCCTTTTTTTAAACAATTTCAAAAAGATCGAAGGCACTCTCTCTATTTCACCTTTCTCTTGTAACATCAAAATATTCCTTGGAATTGGATATTATGAAAGAAAAATTGCCAGAGGCACTCCTTCCCTTGTGCTAACTTGCTTTGATTCTATCAGTCACATTATCTCTTACCTTTCCATCATTTTTAATTATTGAACCTAAGTAATGAAATTGTTCGCTCTTTGGTATCTCCCAGAGTTTCAGTTTTGAATCTTTACATCTAGCTATTTCTAATTCTATTGTCACTAAAGTCACATTATTTCATTTTAGTCGTACTTTAAACCCTTTTGAGTCCAGTGCTTCTCTCCAGGTTTCTTGTATAGTGTGGATTCCAGTTGTTGTTTCATCCATGACTAAATCAACTACATAAGGACTCAAGTCTGACCCTTGGTATAATCATACAGTGGTTGGAAATTCTCTTGTTTCTCGTATGGGCTATGAAGCATGGATATGACACGCTAAAATGGTCCACCACAAATTGGACATGGACACACCTCAGACGTGGCTGGCGATATGTTGAACACGCCACAAAGATGTGCCGAATTTTTTTATCAATTTTTTGGGCTGGAAACCTTTGGGACGTGGCTGGGACAGTGTTTCTTAAGCCAAAATGCAGAAGGCAACCTCGCTTATCATTTGATGCAAATTGAGAGAGAGAGAGATCCTGCTGGCCGCAGTTTCATTGCAAACGCTCTACATTTCCCTTGTTTTTTTTTTTCTTTTTGTTTTTGATGTTTCAAAGTTTAAATGACTTGAGTATCTGAATTCATGCTCACAAAAAATTTGACTAGTAGCCTTCTTTTAAAGCCCATTGTGGTAATAATCACAATATGCACATGTTGCTGGAACAATTAAAAATTCTTTATTTGTAGGTATTGGGAGCGACATCTATGGTTAGTGAAGGAGGGAAGCATCTGGGCTAGCTTAAAGATGATGTTGCATCACCTGATGGGACCACCATTGTTGGTTTTCATGAGTTGGGGAAGGGTGGGTTTCGTGGGATACTCATGAATGCTGTTGTTGCTGCCGCCAAGCGCAACCAAGAATTTTCCAGGAGATGGTTTATGATTCCTCTGCTAATTGTTCTAGTAAACAACCTTAAATAGTATGCAATTTGAACATGTTAGCTTTTGGCCATTCTTTTTACTTATTTTATTGCCAGAAGACATATATGAGGTCTAGAATTTCTGATCCCACAATTTTGTTCACCGACTCTGGCCATATTTTTTTCCTAGTCGTATTCCTTTGTTAGCTTTCGAGAATAAATGCTGAACAAAGAATGAAAGCAAGTTTTTTGAAAAATATTCTCTCAATAAACTTTGCTATCATTACTTTCCAATTACACTGCATATATTTTTAATGGGTATGAGTTCTATGATCATTTGTTCAATGGAGACGATTAAGGGGAATTTTCAAAAAATGTGAGCTTGCCATGAATTCTGACCATCAAGAAAAATTGATTGTCATTTAGTACTACTCAATTTGGAAAATGATACATTTCTTAAAATATTCAAAATTGCTAAATCTAGAAAGTGGGGATTGCATATTTGATAGGGAGAGGTGGATCCAACCATCCAACAAAAAATTGTCGTGGATTTAACATTCTCCAAAATCACTATTTTTTTTTTAGTGCATAGTAGATAACATAATTATACATTTCTTACATAGAGGTGGGACTCATACATTTGGTGGGATTTACATGTGAGAAAGTTGTGCTCGATTATGTAAACGATTCTGAGAACAGATTTTGTGCACTTAAAATTGTAATTGAGACCATATGATCACAGTGAAATGTAGTTGTACTCGATTACACGTGCCTTCTACAACTCATCACAAAATGTTGGACGATTGTGGAGGAAAAACAACACTACATTTCACTGTGACCTTTAGCAAATTTGGACTCACAGAGTAGTAGAGCTTCTAGTCGTATGTTAAATCATTAGCACTGAATTTTTTTTTCTAGCTAAAGAATTATCTCCATCAATGATATCCATTCACTCTGCCAACACCTGGTTTTCGTCTGCATTTTTTGATGATGAAGAACTCTAACCAGTTCACCATGTCATTCAGTGTAAGATTTTATAAATAAATTCCAAATACGAAACCACATGTATCTACGAGAAGTATCCGAAAATAGTAGAGCTCCTATCAACCACTAGCCACACAAGTTATGTTTTTGCATGCATTTGAAGTAGATTTTTTTTTGGGTTACAGATTACAACACTGTCTCATCTCTAAGGTTTTCAGGCGTGTCAATTTGTTGCATTTGAATTACAACACATTTTCCCTTTAATTCTTCGTTTTGTGTCCATAAGTTCAATTGAAAATGGCTCCCCAATTTTTTGATGAAAAAAGGGTCATTATGATACATTGATCAATTTTAAAAGGCAAAATGGTCTATTCTTCTTCTCTCTTTCATTCTTCTACCTTCTCTCTCCACGTTCATTTCCACCCTCATTGACTATTGTCTGCCACCACTAACTTATAAACCACCCTCTCCACAGCCATTTCCACCACCAAACCAAACCCTCGCTAGCCAGACTCCACCACAAAACTCTGGCTATCCTCCCAAATGCCCTTCAACTCACCACACCCATTCCCTCCTGCTATCTCCACAGCTAAACCTTCTTCCACAACCCAAATCCACACAAACCTACACCATCATTTGGGGGGGAAAAAAAAAAACTTTTGTTTATCTTCCTAACATTTTAGGCATCCTAAGTATATTTTTCTCCCAAAATATTACAATATTTAGTTTCTTTATTTGAAATTAACTTTTAGCAATGTTCATGAATTGAACAAAATACATACATAAAACCTCATGAAAAAAATACATAAACCTCATGAACAATTAGCTAACACCACAATAAGGGGACTATATTTTTTTTGTTTATAGGCACAAGAACATGCTGGTGTATTTCTAGACAACAAGTTCATTCAACTACTAATAAAAACAATGTGTTATAAATGCTTATCAAAATATAGAAAATAGCATTATTCAGAACAACCATAGTTCTAAATCACGGTATCAGGTAACGTAACGATATCGATCGCAGAGTATCTGTATCGGTAATATCAGCTGGTTCCTATTGAGAATTGGGTGTTGTAGTCGTGAAATTTCTCAACCATTTTTGTAGTTCTATCACATCATTGAACTTGACTAACAGAACATCATCAAAACCATATAAATAACAACTTACCATTGTCATCTAAACAAGGATTTTATAAAATATGGGTAGTTTACTTCAAGTCAGGACATTTCCACGTAGTCATAGCAGTAAATTCTAGATATAATTTTCTATTTCATTCATTTGTTTTTTTTTCCCTCTTTTCTTCAATTTTTAAATTAGAGCCTCAGTAAGTTCCCTTGGATTCACTACCTTGCTATTGGGGACCCATTTGGGCCTAGTGGGTCGGATCTAGTGTGACCTTTTGGTTGGCTCACTTCCCTTGAGTTTTGACCGATGTTCATTTAATGACATTTATTCGCCTAATAAAGGCAAGTCCCATGATTAGGTCACTACAAGAAAATGCACCTTTGCCGACTAATTTTGGCGACTAAAACATTTTTAGTCGCCAAAAGTATAATTTTTGGCGACTAAAATTTAATTTGGTCGGCATTGGTTCAGTATTTACCTACTAAAATATTTTAGTCGATAAATATTTGTAATTGGTGACTGACGGAATGTTATTCGAACCACCGTGTGGCTGACAAGAACAGCTTCCCTATGCCAAATATGACTTGTGACAACTGACGGAATGTTATTCGGACTCGTAGGTTGGGATTTAGAGCCGAATACGCCCAAAACTTAGTCGAAAAAGGGCGTTTCGGGGGTGAAACTTCAAAACAGCCCTCGAACCTCCATCTGACTCTCATGAGTAGCTTCCCCATTACAAGTAGGACTTGTGACAACTGACGGAATGTTATTCAGACCTGTAGATTGGGATTTAGAGACGAATACGCCCAAAACTTAGTTGAAAAATGGCGTTTCGGGAGCGAAACTTCAAAACAGACCCCGAACCACCGTGTGGCCGACACGAACAGCTTCCCTATGCCAAATAGGACTTGTGACAACTAACGGAATGTTATTCGGACCCGTAGGTTGGGATTTAGAGATGAATATGCCTAAAACTTAGTCAAAAAACGACATTTTTGGGGCGAAAATTGAAAACAGCCCTTGAACTGCCGTGTGGCCGACACGAACAGCTTTCCCATGCCAAATATGACTTGTGACAACTGACGGAATATTATTTGGACTTGTAGGTTGGGGTTTAGAGCCGAATACGCCCAAAACTTAGTCGAAAAAGGGCGTTTTGGGGGCGAAACTTCAAAATAGCCCCCGAACCTCCGTCTGACTCTCACGGGCAGCTTCCCCATTACAAGTAGGACTTGTCACAACTGACAGAATGTATTGAAGAAGTATAGTAATGGAAATTTATATGAAAAATATTCAGAAACCAATATGAACTCAGATTACGCCTTGTTATATTATATTAATTTTTTGAACGTACACACGTGTGTAATATTATATTTAAGCTTTCATACAAGTATCAAACATGCTCATGGTGTTTCTTAGGCCATGTGCGTCATGAGATATCAAGTATTCTTTCTTTGATGAACCATTTATAGGTGTCTCAACATACATTTCTACATATTTCCTTTTATGATTGAAATTTATTTTTTTATTATTTTTTCTCACATGTTCTAATATCCTTTCTGAAATGGCACTGACATACATTAATAAACAGCGATGGTTTTATATCCAATCTAAAGATTCAAGTGCCTTTTGCAAACAAATAATGAGGAAGTTGGTAAAAAGAATACTTTCTATTCACATTGGGCTTTGATATTGGTTTAGCCACAGAATTTGGATACATGTTGCATACAAATAGAAGATTGTTACATTAGCTTTATGTTACTAATGAAAGATTAGTAATGATTGTTCTGCATTTAACAATGTTCCTTATAACAAAAGACTTTAGAAAGACTGTAGAATGACTGATAAATGATTCATCATGAAAGGTTGCTTCTCACTTATTTTTATTTGTCACTTGTTGCCAAATTCATTCATAAAGTTGGGCATTTTTGGGTCCAATTCTAATGCTTTTTTTGTTTTTTGTAGATGACTTTGTTGCGTGGACTTCCAGAGATATTTTGGTGTATGGAGAAGAAATTGTACTTTTGTATAGAAGTAATATAATACTTTTGTCGTCTCCGGCTTTTGTGCAGCTAACTATTACTGATACAAAAAACTTTTTGCAGCCAACAGATAATTACTGGCATGGTAGATAGATCACCTTTTGTCGCCATACAGATATATGATTTCTTGTCGTGGTACATAGATGTACTTTTGTCTTGGTACATACATCACCTTTTGTCGTGGTACAGATTACAATGGTAATTTGTACCATGCCAAATGGTCATTTCACATGGTATAGTAAATGTAATTTTTGTATATGGAGGGCTTTACTTTTTGTATGATTCTATATTTTGTATGGAATTATTATTTCAGTTTGGACAATAGTTGGTTTGTATGTACTTGGACAGTTTAAGTAATTTATTTTTTGTATACGGATGTAGATTGTGGAATGATTGATACTTTATGTATCATTTTATTTATATACGTATTACAGGTTGAATGGAATAGAGACAGGTTATGGACACATTATAATATTTGCAATAAAACATAATATCATGTTTTTGCCGACTAAACATTTTGTAGCCAAAAAAAAAGGAAAAAAAAAACAAACATTTGGCTACTAAAAGTTTTGTAGCCAAAAGAAAATCAAACATTTGGCGACTAAAATATTTCGTAGCTAAAAACAAAAGCTGAAGAATAAAAATACTTTTGCCGACTAAAAATTTAGTAGCAAAAAATGTGGGAGTTTGGGCGACTAAATTTTTAGTAGCCAAAAATGTGGAAGTTTAGGCGACTAAATTTTTAGTAGCCAAAACAAATACTATTTGCCGACTAAAATTTTAGTAGCCAAAAAAGATTGACTTTAGGCGACTAAAAAATTTAGTAGCTAAAAATTTTTCCGCAACTAAATCATTGGTCGTTAAATTTAATTGAGGCTTTTTGCGACAAAAAAATTGGTGGGCAAAAATGTATTATTTAATTAATTTTCAAACCTATTGGCGACTAAATATTTAGTCAGCAAATGAATACATTTGGCGACTAAACTAAGT
Source organism: Camellia sinensis (assembly GCF_004153795.1). Lineage (NCBI taxonomy): Eukaryota > Viridiplantae > Streptophyta > Magnoliopsida > Ericales > Theaceae > Camellia > Camellia sinensis. The sequence goes on along the minus strand of NW_021025071.1, from coordinate 1,633,012 downwards.
TTAGTTGCCAATTAGCTTTCCCGACTACTTTTCGGCTACTAATTTTCCGACCAAAAAATTTAGTCACTAAAGCCTATAGGCGACTAAAAAATGACTTTTGGCGACTAAAAATTTAGTCGTCAAAAGTGATTTTTTTTGTAGTGGGTTAACTCCTTAATTTCTGACTACTGATTAGAATTCATGTCTATTTATTCATATAAATTGAGAATATGAAAATACTTGAAAGCATGACATGTTGTCATTAGAAGAGAATTGCAATCTCTGTTTGTAATTAACAAATCATTTTTATTCATATGTTGTTTATTTATCAAACTAAATATATAATATGATATATGAAAGTAATTAAGTTGTAACATATTGTGTTGTACAACACTGATTTGCAACTATGGCTTGTGTAAAGGGTTAGAATTGCATGTTTGACTGTGTTTTCATTTTCTATTTTTATTTTTCAAAAATAACATTACTTAGTTGGAAAACTATTTTTGATTAAAAAAAAAAGGTCTAAAAACAAATGTTTTCATTTTCTATTTTTATTTTTGAAAAATAACATTATGTAGTTGGCAAACTATTTGTGATTAAAAAAAAAAAGTCTAAAAACAACCTAATTTGTACAAAAAAAAAAAAAAAAAAAAAAACTGATTCATTTTTTCAAATTTTTTATTATTTTTGTTTCCGAAAAAAAATCAAAAGCAGGAAAATGAAAATACAATCAAGTATGCCATCGATGACAGTCATTTATTGTATCAAATATGAATGGAAAATAACAGTCTAAACAAGAAAAAAAAATTAATTCTTTTTTTTTATTTGCAATAATTGATGAGTAAAAAAATTTATTATGTGTTACCAAATGTCCCACCTTCATTAGCCAGGGATACAACGAGATCTTCTTCATCTATTATTATTATTATTCCTTTTTGTGGTAATATGACGGTCTAAGTTTAAAATTAAAACGATTAAGCATAATATTGGAATATATAGTTTACAATAAATGGCATTATTTTAATATTATTTTACTTTATATGCCAAATGGATTAGATTTTTGCCTATCTTAAAAGGTTTAATTACAGAAGGGTGAACTCTGAAGTTAGATTCTAAGGAGTTGAGGTCTTAGAAGTTACCTTTAGATAGTGTAGCAGAATCATTTAATCATATAGCAGTAAGTTAGGAGCTCTCACACAAGTGGAGATTTGAATTCACACTCTTAAAACTAGGTACAATTCGTTGAAACTTGACAACCTGGAGAGAGTCCAACTTGGATCTCATCTCTCACTTTATTTGGAGTTGCTTCACACTCAAAGAACAAAGTTTCAGTTCTTTTTAAAGTAGCCTCTGTATCACAGTTTTGACATAATTATATTAATTTTTCTTCCAACACTACAACATATAAGAATTTTAGAGACCAAATGTTTTGGTATTTAAAAGTGAAAATTTTGTTGCAAAAGACATTTAGGGACCAATTTTCATCGTCGTGAGGATAGTCGCTAAAATGTCGTCTCGAAAAGTAAAAAATAAGGCTTTTAGCGACAAAATTTTGAAAATATCATTAATAAATAGACTTTTAGGGACAAAATAATTTGGTTTCAAAATGGTTTATTTTTTGAAACAAAAAATTTGATCCCAAAGGGATAACGATTCATCACTAATGTCCAATTTTTGTTGCTAAAAATATAATAACGACACTTTTCGCAACAAAATTTTTTGGTCCCTAAAAAATAATTTGTCCCTAAATTTTAGTATCTAAAACCTTAATTTTTTGTAGTGCAATCAGGTTAAAGAGACTAAAACTAATGTAGATAGTTTGGAGACACTAGTATGTAGGAAATAAAACATACATAATATCATTTTTTCATTTACATGATTAATGAATTTATGATAAAAAGGGAGCCAAATATTATATAAGTTAAAACCTTAGAGGAACTTAGTGTAATTATATCAAACTTGTGAGGTTTACTATATTTTTTTCAAACCTCAAGGGAAGTCAGTGTAATTTATCCTAGAAAAATTTATTAGGAAAATGCTAATCTTACTAGAAATATTTTTATACAAAATTTATTACCATGGCATTATCATTTTTAAAAAATTAAGTTATTTTAATTTTAAACAATGTGGCATTGTCATTCGTACTAAAATCTTCTTTGAACATTTTGATTTTAAACAATTTCAAGATTAAAGGTGTCAATAGTTAGTTGCTTAACACATAATACTATTCGTATTCTTTTTGACAGAATTGTCATGTGGCAATTTCCCCAGCTTTTAATGCCACGTGGTGATGGAAGATGAAGAGTTAAAAATTCCTTGGGACCCACCAAAGATGCATGGCAGCTGAGCAAAGGAATTTTTATTTATTTATTAATTAATTAACTAAGGAAATTAGTTGATTAATTAATTAAATAAAACAATTTAGATTTGGTGGATGAGGCCAGCCTTAATCGTTCCTAAGAATTAGGAGGTTGTTTAAGATGATTGTTAAATAGTTGCTAATGATAAGGCATACACAAGATTCGAAGATCTCACATGTCAACAACAAAGCTACAAAAGTGGAACCATTTTTTTTTTTTTCAAAATCAAGGCAAGTAGGTTTTTGATGGACACGTGGCAATTGGTGAAGATATGAAGGATCAACACATACTACAATAAAGGGGTTAGTTTTCCAAGCAAGGTAAGATTGGTTTTTGAATTCCTTAAAGATAAACATGCATCATAAAAAGATGAGAATTCTATACAACAACAAAGGAGCCTTTTCCCCAAATCAAGCAAAATCAATTCAAATTCAAATCTAGAAGGACACATTGTAGGCACAAATTTCGAATCATAAAATCTTTCAACACATTTCAAAATTCATGTTACAAATATACATTCTTTGGTTTTTGGACTAAGCAATGTTGATTATTTGAATAGCAGGTTCCTATTTCCAATCTGTATTTCAGATCGTTAATTACACATTTTAATTTGATGAAACCTCCGATTAATGAAGAAAAAAAAAACTAACAGAAGACAAAATAAGGAAACAAAATATTTTATTGAAATTGTAGGGATTTAGAACACATAGATACAAAATACAATCGTTGGTTTGGAACCCTTTACTTATCGCTTGTCATGTTTGCAATGTAGTGTGGGTTCTTGAGTTCTCTTGTTTCTCTTCTTCTTTTTGTAAACACTTCTTTGACTTTTGATTTCTTTCTCTCTCTCTGATCTTCGGACTTCTAGTTTTCCAATCCCTTTCTTGTGTGATGATCCTCATATTTATAGAGGGCCATCCATGTGATAAGAGTGTCGCATCTTCAATTTGAATTTCAAATGGAATGATAATGCCCGTTTGAATTTGGCATCATCATATTTGATTAACTGTATTGACTCTTTGGATTTCATCCCATGTGGTGTCTTTTTGGTAGGCTCTACTGGTGTCATCCTTCGTAGGCTCCACGTGTCATTTGAGTATGTTAAATAACGTCGCTAAGATACGACGTTGCTTTATTTATGCACTTTAACGAATCAAATTGATCATTTTAGGAAGTGATTACCTACAACAATCCTATCATAGCCTCTATGTATGTCATTAACTAATTGACTATATTTGAAATTTGAACATAAATTTGGCTGAAATTTATATGCCTACACACATGGCGGCTTTCTAGAGTGGTGGATCAAGTCAAAGCTACAAGGATAGGCCTTAGCCGTTGGAGGTCAAAACCGTTTCCTAGTTTTAAGGGAAGCTAAGGATCAAGGACACATGTCACTGAGAAGAATTGCCACGTGTAGACACCCCATTTTTGACCGTCCTCAAGACTTGGACGTCATCGTTTGAACACTCGATGATCATCTATGCTCGTGTTCGTTTTGAGTTCCCGAAGGTCTCGGCCATGCTCCTTGTCTCAAGATCTCTCAACTTGACTGTTTTGTGCTTGGTTGTGGACCAAGCACTTGTGTTTTTGCTTTTAAGGGAAGAGGGTGGCTTGTTGGCCATTTCCTCAACCCATCGGCCCCCTTTTCTTTCCATCGGCCAAAGGTGCTAGCCGATCGGCACTGTTTTTGGTCGACCGGCCACCTTTGTTGGTCAATCGGCCATATTTTCCGGCCGACCCCTTTTCATCTGCTTTTGGTAGATATTTTATACCAGCTGTCACAGCTGGCATGCACATTTTATTCCCTCCATACACGTGTATGGAGGGATTTGCACCTTGTGTTAGCTTCTTCAAGAAGCCTTGGAATTGGATTCCTATAAGAAGGGAGCTCCTCTTCCCTTCTCAAGGGTTAGAAAAAATCTGAGGAGAAGTTATATATCTATCTATCTCTATATCTCCCTCTCTCTACATTTGTGTGTGCATTTGTGTTCTAAAGTGCATTTTGTTCATACTTTTGCACTAGAACACCTAGAGTTACACCATTGTTGTGTGCTGAGGTACTAGGAGGTTGGTTTTAAGGTTCTTGAGCTAGTTTTGATCAGAGAGAGTTGCTGGTCTTGTGTTCTTGAAGTTGTTATTCAAAGGTGAGATTCTAAACTTTAGATACCCCATTCTTGCTTAAGCTTTTACATATACTTCTATATTGTTTCAAGCTTGACTCTAAACTACAAAAAGTTCTGATTTTGTATGCTTGTTATGGTTGCTTAAGGTCACTTTTTGGTTGGGGGTTGTCTACCCCCTCTTAGGCCTTGTTTGGCCTTGTTTTGTGCCTTTACTTTTGAGCTTTGGGATCATCTTATTTTGACCTTCCCACCACTGAAATCCAAAGGATTTTTAGTGGTGGAGAAGTGATTTTGGAGTCTTGTGTAGGAAGGGGACACCCCTCTCTCCTTATGTCTCATATGCTTGTGTTGTTGGCTTATAGGAGTAGCATGTTTACTTAGCATGTCTTGGCTCTATTTCAGTACTTTTTAGTGGCTTTTAGGACCTGCCTTAACTCTATTCCATGTTGGTTTGACGGCATCTTGCATGCTTCACATACTTGTAGAGTAATCTTGCATGTTTGCATAACATGCATCTTGTGTTTGGACCACTATTCTTGCATGTTTTGGCTCGACTCCAAGGAGCTTTCCCTCATGTTTTACCATGATTAAACTCTGTTCGATGTTGTCTTGGTCATGCATGCATTGTTTTGCATAGCCTTGGTTCATTCTAGCTTGTAAGCTTTGTGCCTTGAGTTCATTAGTATTTGTTACTTGAAGTATTTTCATGATTTGGCATCATGTGAAATGTAATTTCAGTCCATGTTTCATGGTCACACACTTGCATTTATCACCTATTCCATGCTTTGGATAGTTTGTGTTTCATGCCTTAAGAATAGGTCATTGTGCATGCCATCATACTTAGGCCTTTGGGATGCCATCTAAGTGGGTTTTTGGGCTCATTCTAACATGCCATAACTCTGATTTTATTAGCCTAAGTCATGCTATGTTTGGTTGTAATAGGTGTAGTGCAATTGCCCCTTTTAGCCTTGTATGCGTCTTGTTTTGTGCTCACCTTTCTAGCATGTTTTGGCCTCATCTCATGCATGTTCTAGCCTTGTTTTGGACTGCCTTGGGATTGTTTTGGGTCACCTTGGTCCTTTGGGGCTTGGTTGATATGGCGATGGTTCAAGTACCTTGGCTAGCTTTGAACTTGAAGTCCATTAGCATGCCTTGCTTGTGTTATGTGTTTGATTTAGCATCACTCTTAACATAATTTCAGAGTTTATGGTGTCACCATACTACCATGATTGTCACCCCTCGCTCATGTTTGGGTGTTGTGACCTTATGCCTTAACTGTGACGCCCTCAAATAAACCCATAATAACCATAACATTAACATGCATTTATAAAAGAAAACGAATCATTTGGGTTATTCATCAGAGTATTCTTATTGAAAGACATCACATGTAACATCCTGCAACATCAAAATAAATGCCCTAAGGGCTTACATCTTTCCAAGCTAACACTTGGACACAAAAAGGATGAGTACTAACTCATTTACAAGTTAAGCCCTAGGCTTGAATGTTGACATGAAATCTCAAAAAAATAACAAAATAAAACATATAACTAAAAACAAGTCTTCAAAATCCCAAACATCAAATCCTTCCAGGCTAAGTCCGTGGAGGTAGCTTATCACCTGAACCTGAAAATGATGTTCCCATAAAGGGTGAGCCACAGCCCAATAGAAAAATACTAAACCAAATATAAGCATTGAATAAAACTATAGCATTCAATAGATGGTTAACCAAGATAATCAATTTTATCATTAAACAGTCTCATGACACTAATGTCTAAAGGACATATTTCATTTTCATTATTATCAACATGGCTCTGAACCTGGCCAAACTTACAACAGTGAATTATATATCATATTCACATACTTCCAATATCAACAACAAATGAGACTCATGCTCATATCAAAACACTTCATACTTCCCATTTGATACACATTTTAGTGCTGTTCAATAATCATGTGTAAAACCTTCAATATAATAAGCACACATAAATATGGTGCTAATGGAGTCCATCCCATATCTCCTCCCAAACAATAATCCGGTTTAGAGTCATCCCTATCTTCCCCTAAACCGTGGAGTACATCGCCCTATTCTCTCCAAACAATATGCATATGCAATGCTCAATCAATACTGTAATTTCTGTATAATTCAATAGTCCATAAATTATGACTTAACAAATTGATTAGTTTCATATTTCCCTAATCCGCATGCAATGTCTACAACAAGCACGACTATCCTCCACCGATAGCCCAAAACAGTTTATTTCTAGACTCGAAAAAATAAATATATCCAACAATTCAATAGGCCGAGTGATTTATATTACCAAACTACCCATTTAATCAATAAATTCCCCAATTTCATGGATTTACCAAATTCCCCAATTTCCTAAATTAATTACTCAAATCAAATTTAGCAATTCAACTAGGTTTTGTTCCCGAAATTTCAAAGTGTCCCCAACCTATCAAAATACCAAACTAGAAAAAACATATAAATTGGAGTAGAAAAATCCCTACCTCGAAGAAAATAACCCGTATTGAGAAGATGGAGAATGAAGACCAAAGACCAACGTGCTCCAAATCTCAAGTTTCTCAGATTAAAACGAAGCCCTCAACCCACTCTAACCTTTAATAAAAGGATTCTAAGGTAGAAACACCTCTAAGTAGATCAATCAAAAGAGAGAAAGGTGTGTAGAGGGAGAGAGAGAGATAAAACACTCCAGGGCGGTTTTTAAAAAAGTTATGAAGGAAAAGTAGGTCAAAAAGTGATCCAAAAATGAAATCACGGACTGATATAATCGACTCTACACTCAGCGTAGAAAGCCCCGCTCGAGCGTAAGACACAGAATCATGCTCGAGCATGAAGAAAGCCGCTCGGAGCGTCGATTGCACCCTTCCAGAAGTTTGCAGGCGCTGGCACCCCCCTCGAGCGTCAAACTCACCGCTCGGCGGAGGAGCAAAAACAAGGGATCACGCTCGAGCGAAAAAAAACTACCGCTCGAGCGGAAGAACTGCAGAGCAAAAACTGGAGATGGAAAATCACGCTCGATGCGTCAAAAGTAAGGACCGCTCGAGCAGGAGAAGCAACAACGAAGGGACCGCTCGAGCGTTAAAACTTCCGCTCGAGCGTAAAGGCCAAAATCTGGGCATCACCTATTGGCATCTAAAATCAACCAACCTGTAACAGACCCGCCCAACCCAACCTATACTTCAAATACAAAGAGATTAAAGGACAACGACAACCAATAAGTAATGACAGGATCCACGGAACCTAAGTCCGGATACAATAATTTAAAGAGTAAAGACCGGGGTCGCTATATTAACTCTTGGACCATTGCATGTACATGCTTATTGTGCGTTTCATTCTATCAGTTCATCATTTTGGCCACTGTTTTGGTGTGGCTGAGGCCTATCCATTTTCAGTGTAAGTCCATGCATCATGCGGTTTGTGTGTCATTGCATGCTTGTCGCATTACGTGTTGTCGCATCCTTGCTGTTGGTATTGTTGTCGCATGCCTATTACATTGCATGTTTGTACGTTTAGGTTGCATTTTGCATGCTTGCTAGTTTGCATTTTGTCACATGCTTGACTAGGTTGCATTGCATTGCATTTGCCATGCTCATGTTACATTGCCTTGCATTTCCATGTTGCATTGTACTTGGTTGCATGCATTGCATTGTGTTTGGTTTGGGGTGTCAAACCAAATACGGGGAACGAGGAACGTTCGTACTTGAAGTGATGAAACGTGCCTCAATCCTCGGTCGCCGATGCTCTTGATCAAGCATGATAGAGTTCTAGGCATTCATATGTTTTTTTTGTCACATTCATTTCACATTGATTTGCACACTTGGCTCCTTTGGTCATCATGCATTGAAATGCGTGATTAATGGCCCGAGGGTCGAGAACCATACTCCCTTGAGTTCATGACATGATAGGGAGGGTGTTTGTGCACACATTGCCTTGAAAATGCATTGCCATGCTTTGTTTGTCCTCTGCTGCAGCAAACGGCATTCTGTAGGGAGAGATGGCCAGTCAGCCATCTTCAGTGCCGGCCGGCTACCAATTTATGGCCGAGGGCTCCATTATTGGTCGATGACTAGTTCCCCTTGGCCGATGGCCTTTCCACTTGGCCGATGGCCTCTCACAGCACCTAGAAGGTGATTCAGAAGCATCATTGAGACTTGCACAGTTTTCAGAGGTGCAGAGCAGTGTAAACAGAGGCAGCATGAGCATGGCGATAGTTTTCTGAGTGGATCTGAGCATACCTGCATTTGTCCCTCTTTCTGAGGTCTCTTTACCGCTTTAGCAGCTTAATTAATTTGTTTAATTAGTTAAGTGTTGTGTAATAATTAATTAGCTAGTTAGTTAGTTAATTAGTCAATTTGTATTACTCTTTCAGACCCTCCGTCGAGAGGGCAAATTTTGTAATAAGTGTGCGTGAGTGTGTGAATGTCTTCCAACCCCACATCTTTCTCTCTTTTACTTACCTGCTTTTGATGGTTAGTTTAGGGTCATTTTCAATTAGCATCCTTAGGCTATGCATGTTTGCATCATTCATCTGTCTTGCATGTGCCGGGCTCGACGCATCATACAAACCGTATTGTATTTCAATACCAAATTGAATACATGTATCAATTGTTGCATTTCACATGACATTTTAGAATAGTCGAGCCTACTTCTAGTTAAATTTTGTATGTGTTGCATTAGCCATCTTAACATGAACTAAGATCATGCATTGATTACTAACTAGTTTTTGTCTTGGCTCGGAATACTCGGTGAGTGTTTATGCTTTAGCATCCTTGCATGAGTGTTAGTGTTGCCATGATAGCATGCTTGCCATGAGGCTATTTGCTTATGTGATATAACTGCCTAAATACCTGTGGGTGAAGGTTAGATTACTTGAATTGGAACAATTCATTGAAATGTGTGTTTTAAGCCCACTTGAGAGTGGCAAAATCATGTTTTCTAAGCCCACTCGAGGGTGGCAAAATTCATGTCTTAGCCTACTTGCGAGTAGCACCTTCAAACCATTTTCAAATAAACCAACATGAAATGTTTTGTTCCAATTTAGGCGATCTAGTCTATACTTGTGTGTTGTGCGCGTCACATAGTAAATTCTAGCTAATAAACCGGAATGAGAACACATATATTTTCAAAAACAAGATATCATGCATAGTACAGGCCGATCTTTGATTAAGCGAGCGGGGGTGCTCATAGATGACCTTTCCCAATCGTACCAAGTTCCCGAGTCGAGGCAACTTTGGTGATGACGGACACGTGGCCTTAGGCACGAGTCAGGGTTTCGTAAATTCTCCAAAATAAAATATTTAGGTGGCAACTCTATATCTAGCAAAGCAGTCCTTGTTTGGGACTTCTTTCTTAAAAATCAGTTTTCCAAAATGATTTGCCGGATTTGGACTTTTTGGTGATTTATCAATATCGCATTGCACTTTGTGGGATTAGATTCAGAACCGTGACATTTGAGTCTGAACTGTAGAAGCAAAGCCCGAGGGTGCGTCTACACCACGTTTTTGGCAGTTGACCAGAATTAGGGGCTTCCTCAACACTATATAAAGGGCTTCAAGTGCAACATTTGAAGGGGTCTGCACCAATCAACTTGACCAAGAGTCTTTCAATTCATCTTAGCTTCATAACTTATTTATCTTAGCTTTATAACTTAATTATCTTAGCTTAGCTTCATAGCTTCTTTATCATAACTTCATAGGTTAGTTCCTTTAGTTTCATAGCTTATTTATCTTAGATTATCAATTGCATTTCATTCTCAATTAATGCAAGTCACGATTTTAGTCTAATTATCTTTGGCATCCATAAATTTGCAAAAGTACTCTCCATTGGGGCAAGAACCAAACCAGTGGCGGCTTCTCTTAGCCACACACAATCATTTTTCTATGTTGGAAGTCAGAAGTATTCAACAATTCCTACACCTTGAACTAGATTCACAAGTTCTGGTATACTCGCAATTAATAAAGAAAATTTTTTGTGTTCACACCTGCAGGACTTCTTGAGTGGCAACAAGAATTTCTGAAGAGTGTAAACAGATACCAAAAAGTTGAAATAATCATAGAAATGCCAATCTTAAAGCCTTAGGATTAATGAAAAATAAACTAAATCAAATTTTCAGCAAAATGAAAGAAGGACAAAAAACATGCCCTAATTAAAAGTTTGGGTAAATTATAAATGCACCCCTCAATATTTTTTTAAAATACAGATCGTCCCTTATGATTTGAAAAATTGTAAATACTATCTTTTCAAAATTTTTTATTTAACAGAATTAACTGAAAAAATAAAATTTATAACTATTCTCCTGTACAATAACAAAATTGCCTAAATTATGAATTAAAATAAATCTTTTATATCATTAAAAATAGTTAATTAATTTGATGATTTATTAATAAAATGGGCTATTTGTTATAAAATTAGAAGTCTCATGGGTGAGATATAATTTTTAAAACTCACATGAGACAATTTATATTTTAAGCAAATTTTAGGAGTATGTTCTAAAAGTTTAGATTGAGCTTTGAATGAGGACAAAATAAGAAAAGTTACAAAACAAAACAAAAAAACAAAATAAATAAATAAATAAATCAACCCTAAAACACAATGAACCAAAAACACACTTGTGTTGAGGAGTAGCTTACTTTTTGTTTTAAGACGGGATAAGGCCCAAAGTTTAATTACAAAGAGCAATTTCCTTGGGCCATAATAACAATAGGAAACACAGAAGGTCTCGTCCCTACTCCATTCAAATAAAAATGTGATTCAACACCGAAAGCCATTCCAGCTAGATAATAAGCAATCCTGTGCAACTCAGAGCATCCTTAATGTTGACGAAAATTATTCGATGTGACCAACTACAATGTTCCAAACTCATCTCAACCATTAATCTATGTGATATTTACGTGAGACCCACACAAATCAATGATTGAAATAGGTTTGTGACATGACTACGTAATTGTCGTTGATAGCAGTAAATAATTGCTCTAATGCCGAGAATGAAATGGCCAAACCTAGAAAATTCGAAGACATCGCCCCAAATAGCAAAAACAACATGTAGAGAATCTCCCACTAAATTAATATCATGCAGCCCCAAACAACTTGCAAACTTCTTTTAGTACTTTATAATAATATTATATTTATTTATACTTTAATATAGATAATTTATAATGAAAAAATTGTTGGAAAGTCCAATTTAAGAGGGGTATAAGTCATTAGGTCCAGTGGATATTTTTTTGTTGGTGAGAAGTCCACTATTTGTGAAATAGTTTGGCGATAAGTCATTTTGTTAGTTTTGAAGAACAATTTATTTTCAATTTTACCCCTTATCTATCTGTTGACTTTTATTGACTATCTGTTCAAATTTATATCTATTTGTTTAAATTATTTTTCCTACATGTTCAATTTATATCTATTTGTTCAAATTTTTTCCTTATCTGTTGAATTTTATTCCCTATCTGTTGAAATTATTTGTTGAAATTACCAATATGTTCAATTTTTTCCATTATCTGTTCAAATATCTATCTAAATTTTATTATCTGTTCAATTTTTCCACTTATCTGTTTAAATCTATTTGTCCAAATTTTATTATCTATTCAATTTTTTTCTTGAATTCATTTTATTGATTTTTTATCTGTTCAAACCTTTGTTATTGAAATACACAAGGCACTATCTATTCAACTTTTGAACAGATCTATTCAACAAGAACAACAATTTTTTTTACCTGTTTAAATCCAACACAAACAAATCCAATTTGTTCAACAACAACAACACATATGTAAGCAAAAACCAAACTACTCAAATAAACATCTATATAATAAAGCAGGATGGTTTTTGAATTTGTCTTACACACATTTGTCCTACTAGGACATTTGAACGGATTAGATCTATTCAAATTATAAAACAACGGTTGAGATATATTTTTTCAAAAAATATCTTACATGTACATGTTCTATTTTCCCGCTCCTCTCTCTTACTTTTTCCTTTTCTCATCCATCATCTATGATTCCATGATCCCACCTTTCTCACTCTTTTTTTTTTAAAAATTTTATTTTTCTCTCTATTTGTTTATTTGTTTATTTTCTCTTTTTTTTTCCACTTATTTTTATTCATATTATATGTAAAAGCCTGTGATTTCAGAATTAGAAGCCAGATTTTACTGTGTGTAGTGGAGATTATATTAATGATTTTTTTTATTCCAAAAATTAAATGAATTTGAACAATTAATTATTATTTTTAAATATATTGTATAGCTAATAGATTTCGTAAATTTAGGCTTTATATGAATCTTTAACATCTATATAATAAAGTAAGATTTTTTGAATTTGTCCCATACACATTTGTCCTACTAGGACATTTGAACGGCCTAGATCTATTCAAATTATAAAACAACGGCTGAGATATATTTTTCAAAAAATATCTTACATGTACATTTTCTATTTTTTCGCTTCTCTCTCTTACTTTTTCATTTTCTCACCCATCCTTCTATAATCCCATGATCCCATCTTCCTCTCTCTTTTATTTTTATTTTTTTATTTACTCCCATTTTTATTTTTCTCTCTATTTGTTTATTTTTTTATTTTCTCTTTTTTTTTTTCACTTGTTTTTATTCGTATTATATGGAAAAGTCTGCGATCCCATAATTAGAAGCCAGATTTTACTATGTGTAGTGGAGATTATATTAATGAATTTTTTATTCAAAAAATTAAATGAATTTGAACAATTAATTATTATTTTTAAATATATTGAATACCTAATAGATTTTGTAAATTTTGACCTTGTATGAATTTTCAACATATTTTAATAAAGCAAGACGATTTTTGAATCTTCAACATATTTTTGTCCTATTAGGACATTTGGATGGATCATATCTGTTCAAATTATAAAACAATGACTTAGATATATTTTAAAAAAAATGTTCTACATATACATTTTCTACTTTTCTACTTCTCTCTCTGTTACTTTTTCCGTTTCTCACACCCCTCATTCCATAATCCTATGATCCCGCTTTCCTCTCACTTTTCTTTTTATTTTTTTATTTTCTCCCATTTTTATTGTTCTCTCTATTTGTTTATTTGTTTATTTTCTCCTTTTTGTTCAATATATTTTACATATATTTCCATGCAATATATGTATGCCCATAATACACTAGGACATTACGGGCATACATACAATTTCCATATAATTATATAAGGAAAAGAGAGTTTTTGTGAAGAGTTTTGTGAGAATTCTAAAATTTTATAATAAATTCGTGATTTTATCAAATTAAAAAGTAAATTTAAATAGTGTTGCGATTACAATTATATTATAATCCTAATATTATTTACTCCGTGCCTTCAGGCACGAGCATACGCTAGTATATATATATATATATATATTATTATTATTATTATTATTATTATTATTATTATTATTATTATTATTATTATTATTATTATTATTATTATTATTATTATTATTATTATTATTATTATTATTATTATTATTATTATTATTATTATTATTATTATTATTATTATTATTATTATTATTATTATTATTATTATTATTATTATTATTATTATTATTATTATTATTATTATTATTATTATTATTATTATTATTATTATTATTATTATTATTATTATTATTATTATTATTATTATTATTATTATTATTATTATTATTATTATTATTATTATTATTATTATTATTATTATTATTATTATTATTATTATTATTATTATTATTATTATTATTATTATTATTATTATTATTATTATTATTATTATTATTATTATTATTATTATTATTATTATTATTATTATTATTATTATTATTATTATTATTATTATTTTGCAAAAGCCTTTATTCTTGTTAAACAAACAGATCTCATAAATATTTACAAAGCCTCTAATTTGTTGACCTTTGTTGACAGATCTCACAACTTTGAGTAAATCATCGACAACTTATGTCCATGACCATGATGTTTGCAATAAACCAGTGTGATGTGTTGTGTGCCTATATATATACACATGTAGTAAACTACTATCATTTCCTTTCTTTTCTCCATTCACAATCCAAACAAAGCCTTAGATAATTTTATAACCTTAAAATAGCAAGAAAGCTGCAAGATTTAAATTAAAAAAAAAATATATGGTACAACTTGTAAAAAACATAGTGAAAGAAAATCCAAAGTATAACTAATAGAGAGAAAACCTAAGAAAGAGTCTTGATTGCCCCATTTTCGATGGGTTGAAAAGGATGCTGGGTCTCATTGCCTTTGCCCTCCTGAATTTGAAGAAGGGCTTACCAGAGATATTGACGTCGTAGCCGAAAATCAGCCATCGTAAATGGCGGTGTGGTGGTGGAGCTACTGGTGGGGGGGTCCAAGAAATACTGTCCACACATAGTTTGTACACGGATTAAAAATCTATAAATAGATAGATTGTATGTTTGTTTGAGATAGAGTGGGAGAAATGTAATCTATAGAGAAAAACATAACATCTCCAAATAAGGAGAATTCAAAGAAAATAGATAATTTGAGAGAATCACAAAAGAACTGTTAGAAGTGGGAGAGAGATATATACTGGCTGTGTAGATATATAAAGAGAGGAAATAAAATTGAATAAACATTTATTTTATTCGATCATAAACAAATTATACAAAACAGAGAAAAATCTCTGTTAACTCTCAAATTTTCTACTCTTTTAGAATTCTCCTTATCTGGAGATGTTATGTTTCTCCTTGGAGATTACATTTTCTCCCACTCTATCTTAAACAAGCATACAACCTATCTGTTTATAGATTTTGAATCCGTGTACAAGCCGTGTGTGCACAGTGTTTCTTCATCCTTAAGCTTTTGACCATGGCAACCTCATTGAAGCTTCCTCTTCTCTTCTACATCATTCTGAACTCCCCTTCTTCAACTTGGAATTCTTTAGTAGCTTCTTCTTTTCTCTAGAATTCATTATCTTCAAACTCAAATTGAGTTTGTCTTCCAATATCTCTCCTCAAACTTAATTTGTTGGATTCTCTACACGATGCCTCATATCTACTCATAGAGTTCATCATGACCTTTTGTCTGCTCTTTGTAGTCTATTCTCTATTGACTTCAATCTTTCTTTGAACAACCTCCTGTTGTTCTGTGTTGTCAACCACCTATTGACGTCTTCTCTCTTGTCCACGACCTCTTCCTCGTGGTACATGTCCTCTATCAAGATCTCTTCCGCACAATATATCTTCTCTGTTAGGAACTCTTCCTTGTGGAACAACCCTCTGTTGTTTTCTCTTTTCAATCCTCTGTTGACGTGTGTCTTTTGGAACAACCACCTATTGTTCTTTGTCTCTAGAAACAACCATCTATTGTTTATCTTGCGGAACAACCACATGTTGTCCACTTCTGTCAATCTTCTATTGACTCATCTCTCTTCAATGTCTTAGAGTAACCACCTGTTGCTTGTCTCGTCCATGATACCTGGAACGTCTTCTATCACCCATCTGTGATGTCTTCTTTGTTGTATTCTTCAACTCCCGTTTCGAAGAATATTTTTTTACTTCGTTTCTTCAAATAAAATGTGCAAATTATAGGTATAGAATTTGCAAAATCTGACAGTATGAATATGACTGGAATACTCCAAATAGTTAGAAAGCACTATTGGATCGTTGTAATTGAACTCCAAATGGCTTAGATTTAGTCAAAATAGATTGGACGGTTTAGATCAATGGTTGTAGCTTAACCATGAAAAATTGGATAATTCCTTTTATTTTGCTATCACTCTAGTTCATCTTCTTTTCGCATATCTTTTTTTGGGGCAAACTTTGATTCAGCAATTACAGCTTTGTTTTAGCACCAATTTCGATGAGATTTTTTGCATTGAAATCCTCTCAACAAGTGTTTTAATCTTCTATACTTGAAATTGGATTTTGATAACTTCAAAAATCTTTATTTCTGAATATCTCATTTATCAGTGAACTTCGGATACTTCTTGGCTCTTTTGGTTAATGGTTCTAGATTCATTTACTTAACACGAACCTTCTGGTATATTCAGAAATTGATTTTGACACCTTCGAAATCTGGACAAATTTTGAAATCACTCTGTTCTTCTCTATTTCTGATTTTTTTAGCCCAAACTAGCTCTTCTAGCTCTGATACCACTGTTGAAAGTGGGAGAGAAGTGCATACCGGTTGTAATGGTATACAAAAAGAGGAAAATGAATTGAACAAACAGTCTTTTTATTCAATCACAAACAAATTATACAAAACATAGTTATCTCTCTATTAATTCTCAAACTCTACACTCTCTTAGAAATCTCCTTATTTGGAGATGTTATGTTTCTCTCTTAAGATTACATTTTCCTCTCACTCTATCTCAAACAAACATACAACCTATCTGTTTATAGATTTTCAATATATGTACAAGCCGTGTGTGCACAGTGTTTCTTCGTCCTTAAGCTTTTGACCATGGCATCCTCATGAAAGCTTCCTCTTCTCTTCTACATCATTCTGAACTCCTCTTCTTCAACCTGGAATTGTCTAGCAGCTTATTCTCTTCTCTAGAATTCATTATCTTGAAACTCAAATTGAGTGTGTCTTCCAACAGTCCTACCCTTCCAACGCTATTGATTTGGATCTGGATCTAGATCTGAGCATTAGCGGTACCATCGACGTGGAGACAGCGACGACAAGGTGAAAAAAATATATACATAGAGAGAGGGTTAAGAGGCGATGACGAGGGCGATGAGCAACAACAGAGATGAAATAGAGAGAGAGAGAGAGAGAGAGAGAGAGAGAGAGAGAGAGAGAGAGAGAGAGAGAGGGGAAAGTTTGGTTTCATCATTTGACCGTATATACTATATACATATACACTTCGGTAATTTGGTCATTTTGTAGCTGCTTGTTCTCATGAACAAAGTAATTAAAAGTGTGGACCTTTGGCTAATGGAAATTCAAAATTGAATTTTTGGACTGAGCGCTCGTTTGTAATTGATATCAATCTCAAATATTTCTTCATATTTTAACACAATACATGTAACTAGAAAAAAATAATTGTTAGAATATATTTAATATGTAAAATATATACATGCACCAAATTTTAAATTTTTTTATTTGTTCTCGCTTCACTGCCTTGCTCCCGCTTTGAGAGAGTCTGTTAGGCTCTTTAAGTATAGAGAACTTTAAAGCGATGAGCCAAAATAACTTCACTATTAAAGAGTTTGTTGGAAAGCCACAACTAAATCGAGACTAAATACAATGCATTATTTGAACTTTTTAAAGAGCTTGTTGGAAACACTCCCCCTCGGCACATTATGTATATATCGATTCCGTAGTGCCTGAGGAGATACCCACAGATGTGAAGCATAGTGCCAAGGTTGTACCTATGTTGACCCATGGTGACCTCGAGCTTGGCCCCAAAGTAGAGTTTATAAAGGCAGTCGAAGATTGACAGTGATATAATGTGGCATTATCACTATTTAATGAGTAATTTCATATTACGTTAGTGGATATTTATATTTCGATTGGATTTGCGGAAGACAATAAATTTGTACTTGATTTTGATTTTTTTTTTTTTTTGGTACTTGATTTCATTTCTAGTTTTTCTTAGTTGGCAACATTTTTTAAGATAATATTACTGTTGTACTTTATATTTGTTATAGTCTAATGAATAGGCAAGAATATAATGCACAAGAAAGATGACATGAGTCACAAAAAAAAAAAAATCCGATTCACAAATTTTAAAATGTATTTTTTTATCTAATTTTTTTGAATACGTAAAGTTGCTCATATTTAAAGAATAATATTAATTCTTTCTCATAATAAGCACAAGTTACTGACTAGTTCATTCTGTTTATCCTGTGCTTCAAATGTTGGGAACTATAATTGTATAGAATAATTTCAGCACTACTATCTACTTGTGTTCTTTAAAAAAAAAAATGTGTTTGTTAATGACGGAGGACACAATTTTGCGTGTATAAAGTAAAAGTGGTAATTGATGTACAGTCACACTTTTCTAGTTTTCTTGCACTTATAAAGTAGAAGTGAGAATTCATGTAGAGTCCAGTTTTTTAGTTTTTTCAAAATAATCCTATGACAATGGGGTGTTTGGTGGGGCTTTTTTGAGCCAACTTATGGCTTCTGGCTTTTAAAAAGTTATTTTGGACTATTTGGTTAAACTTATTTCAAACAGCTTCTGATTCTAACAACTTATTTTAAGTAAAAAAGCTGATTCTGAGAAGCTGCTCACCCTTTGTTTTTTATTATCAGTTTTTGCTGTGGACATGTTAATTCACGGTTATACTCTTAAATTTTTTTATTTTTAAAAAAAAAAATAGAAAAAGACCCAAATGGACTATAAAATATTATTTTTTTTTAATGAGAAATGTAGACAAATAGTGAATAATAAAAAATAAAAATTAATTGAAAAAGCTACTTCACTGCTTATTTAACAAACACTACTCAGCAACTTAAATCTATAATCCAACAACTATACCAAACAGATTAATAGCTTCTGATAAAAGTCATAATCTATAATCTGTTAAGTTATAATCTATAATCTGTTTTAACAGCTACACCAAATTATAACTGCTTAGATATAGATTTATGAATTGTTTTAAAATTATTTTTTTCAATTTTTTATTTAAATCTGTTTCAATTTTACATAATTTTAAATTCATGATTGTCTTCCAATATATATATGCACATATATATAATTTTTCACAAAAAAATAATTTTTATTTTTTTATTTTTTATCATGCAATGAAATTTTTTATTAGAACAACCAAAAAGTGAAAATTGTGCAACTTTTAGGATGCAAGCACCTTGTTGCCGCAGCAAAATCCGATTAAATAATTTTTTGGTACAATCATCAATCATGTGTTTTATTCTTTTGTGTTGAAAACATGTGAGAGAGACAGGAATTCAATAAAAAGGAAAGGTCTTAATACCAAACTTGATAAGCAAGTAAAGTTCTGAAAAGGTATAACTTCCCTGATTAAGCTTGTTTGTGGACAAAGTTGATTTAAACAAATCCTCTTAGACAAGTGTAAAAGTCCCATTTGCCCAAGCTACACACACAATTACTTAATCAGCACACTCAAATAGTTTGTGTGAACTACAGCAATTCATATATATACATATAGAGACTTAAAAAAATATATACATTATTTATTGTGCTCATTTTCGTACAGAATATATAATTTTATAAGTTTTACAACAAAAACTTGCTTAGTTTTAGAAAATGCCATGGTGATCAGCATTCCCATGCTGAAGGTGGTCTTGCTACTCTAATTTCAGAAAATCAGACATGTTGCATCTCAATTTACAAAAATAACAAAGTCACATTCTATATATATTTTTTAATCGCCAAAAATTAGTGATTAGTTGTTAGAGGCACTTAGGGGAGTTAAACGCACACATTCTCCGTGCAAGCACTTACAACTTGCATCTCATTCCACTCATAAAAGTGAAACCCAAGATCTCCCCTTAGGAGAGACTTTATGGCCAAATGACTAACCACACGAAAAACTATTCAATGCCCTACTTTCTCCACTAATCACAACATCTTGGAACACTACATGACCATGTTCCTGGAGTACTCAATACAATCCCTTGGTTCAAAGTCACATTCTATATAATGAGGGTTTTACATAATTTCATATATTATAAGTTAACTAATATCATCAAATCAGTATATAAACGAACACAATTTATTTTATATATCCCACCTAATACCACCACACTAGTAATTCTTTTACTCAATCTTATTGTACTCATAATATTCCCACCAATCTAATATGGCAAACATGCATAGCCTATATATAATCTAATTGTTGTTAGCTATATATTTTGTAAAAGCCAGTCACAATCCGACACGTGGCAGAATAAGGGTATTATTGGAAAATAATTTAAGTCTCCAATCCTGATCGTACACGTGGTGATGATAATTGGTTCTCACATGGTCTGAGCAACATTGGATCAGTAAAGAAACGCAAGGTGACGTGGCTTCAACAGTTACTCATATTCAAAATTCAAATACAGGAGGGAAGCCTAACTGCAAATGGTGGCATAATGGAGCTACTTCTAAGGCAACATGATCAGCGATCATGGAGGAGCAGTTCGACGGTTCGAAGAGCATTTCGAAGGTCATCTTTGACAAGTATAAATAGCAGAGAGACCCCCAGGAAAAGGGACGAACTGAGATCATACATACCAGTCTTTATTTCATATTTTTACTTTCCAGTTTTACATTCCTGTACTTTCAATACCTGCACTTTACATATCTGCACTGTACTTCAATTCATAGGAGTAGTCTCAAGTAGATTCAAGTGGACTGTTGCTGTAAACCTCTTCGAGGCTGAGTTTGGACTATTGTAAGTTTTTCATTTTTATGAAATACTTCCATTGTTCTTCATATTAATTGTTATTTCTCTTAATTTCTCCTAAGTCAAGCCACCAGTAAAAGTCCTCTTCATTGAGGCTGAAAGAACTAAAACACAATCGTCTGGTAATTGGTTGGCAATCACAATTTCTGTAAGGACTGATTGATCCTTGCTGGCACGCTCACATTTACAAAAATACCCTTCGAAAAGCCAAAAAGCCAACAATTGTACTCATAATATTCCCACCCAATCCAATATGGCAAACATACATAGCCGATATCTATAGAGGGAACTATTAGATTGTGTTGTTAGAGAGTGGAATTGGCAAGAATATTGAGGAGAAGCTGTCAATGGAGGAAGCACTTGCTAGACATAGAACAGTGGAAATAGAAGAAGTGATTCATGAATCTGGGAGGCGCAAGGATCCAAGGATCCAATCCTTGGAGACAAAAACTGGGTTGCATCCATAATAAATGCTGGAGGTATGGATAATTATCTCTCTGATCTATTATTATTAATCAGCATACTTAAGTCTGTTTTACACTTTTTTTCAGTAAATATTTAAAACTCTTTCTGACTTAGGTCTCTTAAAAAAATGGTTTATGTCATCGGTTTTTCTGTCACCTTGTATATATACTACCGTTTGTTTGGATATTCATGATAAATACTCGTTAAGGAAGTAAGTAATGAATGAGAATAGTTTTTGCATGTAGCCAGTAATATAGAACTGTTAAAAAAAACTGGGTGATCTACTCTTGAAATTATCAGTTTTCCTTTTTTTTTTTTATTTTTTTATTTTGGCTTGAATTTACCATTATCAGACCAATACCAATGCCCTGTTTGAGAATTAACTATTTTAGTTGATTTTTTGATTTTTTATGAAAATATGTGTAAAAAATAAAAAGAATTATGTGACAAGTTATACGGACTTTTTAACTACAAATCCATATTGCCAAACGAAACCTAACTATCTAGATGAAGAATAATAATGTGCCATTTGGGAATTGATTATTTTAGTTGATATTTTTTTATTTTTTTAAAAGACGTATGAAAAGTAAAGAAAGTGATGTGACAATTTATAGCGACTTTTTAACTACAAACTCATGTTGCCAAATGAAGCCTAACTATCTACATGAAAAAAAGAGAGAAAGAGGAGAGTTTTTATTTTTTATTTTTTATCGACATCTGGCCATCCACGTATAGGGATCGCAATTAAAGCCAAGGCTTGCACCCCTAAACCCTAAGCCTTGACCAGTAGGCTAAGGAGAGTTACTTACTAAATTCATTTCTTTTTGTTTATTCATCTGCCTACTACAATTATTTTTGTTGTTAATGTTCTCTTACATGGATTTTTTTATTTTTTTATCGGTGAAAGTTAATTGTTATGAGTTAAATTATTGTCAATAAAAATTAACCTTCCCACCCTTACAAAGCACTAAGTGCTTGCTTTCTAATTTAACTCTCCTTAAGGAGAGTTGAACTCATAACCTTCCTTTAAGACTAAATCCTTAAAAGAGTCATAGTGACCGAGTAAGCTATGCCTAGTTGGTTATGGATTGTTCAACCATGTGAAGCAAATCTGGTAAACGCATGGATCAAAATCAGATGATATTCTGAATAATGCCTTTGATCATTCGTTTGTTTTCTTCTAGTGCAAGACTACTTGTGCTTACTTCGTAGGTAGTTATTCATATGTTGGAATTAAGGTGGAATTCTGTAAGGGGTATTGGTCTTCAAACCTTTGTTAGTTGCACCGTGCTGCATATATGTTAATTATTTTAGCTAGTATAATATCTATATAATATGAGAAGAGGGTTTTTAAATTTATAGTAGAAACAATTTGTTTATAATAACTAGGACATTTGAATGGTGAAGATTTATTTGTTTATTTATATAGATGGCTGAGATTATCCCTAAATATATACCTACACATACTTCCCGCCCAAAGAAAGAGTGAACTTCCTCCTCTCCCACGTCTCCCCTCTATTCTACCCTTATCTCTCTCTACTCCCCTTCCCACTTGCCCACGTCTCCCCTCTATTCTATCTTTATCCCTCTCCCTTCTTTGTTCTCATCAGTTTGTAACCGACGTTCCTCTTCATCACCGACGCTCCTCTTCATCACAAGGTATTCCTGTCCTTCTCCCTCTCTCTATTGTATTTTTTTCCCCGAAATACAATCAGTTTCTGGATCAGATTTTAAGTGAATCAATCTGTAGATTTGGTGTGTGTGGGTCAATGAATTGAGTTTGAGTCTCTGTTCTCATCAGTTTGTAACCGACGCTCCTCTTCATCACCGACGCTCCTCTTCATCACAAGGTATTCCTGTCCTCCTCCCTCTCTCTGTTGTATTTTTTTCCCCGAAATACAATCGGTTTCTGGATCAGATTTAAGTGAATCAATCTGCAGATTTGGTGTGTGTGGGTCAATGAATTGAGTTTGAGTTTGAGTTTGATGATTTTTCCGACCCTTGGTTGTTCCCTTCGCAATAGGTTATGCTTTACGGTTTTTTGGTGATCATAGTTCAGAGGTTGCAATTTCAGAGGTTGCGATTTCATCGCTCAGGTATGGCAATCTCTATCACAACTGTTCTTCTCACCCTTTAGAATCAGAATTTCATAGTTCTGAATTTTTTTATTTTCATCATTTGAAATTTCAGAGGTTAATCCCCAACCCATTTCAGTCCAGGGCTTCACACCCATTAAGTGTTTGTTTGAATGGGTCTGAGAGGGTGTTCCATTTTTTAACTGAATGGATATGGGTTCATTTATTGCTTATTTTTTGCTTGAATCTGAATTTTTTTGTGGGTTTGGTTGTAAAGTTGCAATTCATAATGTTCTTTTGCTGAATTTTTTGTGGGTTTTGTTTGGTTGGGTTGATTTTTAACTGAGTTTTGAATTTGGATATTTTTCATCTGTAATCAGTTGAATTCTGCACCCATCCCAATACAATTCTTGCTGGATTTTTCTTAAATTTTGTATCTATAATCATTACTGGTTTTCTTGCTGGTTTTCTTGAATTGAACCAGTCAGCAATTCGCAAGACATTGTAGAGAAAGAAGATGCGAGAAAAAAAGGGGAATAAAAATGGAGGATTAGAGAATCATGAGTCATGTTTAGGAGCAGAAGAGGACATGGGTTTGAAAGGAGACAAGACAAAAAGTGAATGACAATGTGGGTTTTGATGAGGCCGTGTGTTTGGGGACCAAGAAACCCTTCCAGAAATCAAGGAAAGTGAAACAGAAACTGAAACACAGAAAGAACTAGAACAAGAAAATGAAAGAAAGGAACTGCAGTAACAGACAAGTGTGGTTGTTGTGGAAGGAGTGGAATTGCCAAGATCCATAGTAATTGCAATCTGATTGTATACCAATTGATCAACCACTGGCCAACTTTCTTTCTCTACTCTTATTTATTTATTTCTTTATTTATTTATTGGGTTTCACTATATCCAATTAATATATACATGATTAGAGAAGATTGGTTGAGTAAAACCCACAAGATGAGGAAGGGAAGCACTTTGATTTGAAATATATATATGTCTATATATCTATATATCTATAATAGATATAGATATTAAATTTTGTATCTGTAATCTTAAATTTTGGTTGTTTGGGATTTTTTAAATCACCTACCAATAAGGTTTCTAAGCAAAATTTAGTTGATAGTTCTGATTAATTCTTGCTTTGGTTCTTGCTTTCAGATTTTCTGATTATTTGAAAATCACCAAGTCGACCATTTTTTTTTGTGGGTTTGGTTGTAAAGTTGCAATTCATAAAGATTTGTTTAGCCAACCCAAATTACACAGGATACTATGTTAAATAGGGTTTTGGACAAATAACAAGAGAGCTCATATATTTCTTAGTCTGTCTGTTATTGGTACAATTGATGTGTGGACCTTGCCCTCTATTTCTTTCCATAATGACATCTTATTCTGAAGGTTGAAGAAACCATCAGCGGTAAAAATCACTACATGTGTGCATGTAGGTGAGTATTTTAATGAAGCAACTATGCTGTTAAATAACCAGCATGACTCTGTGTCCTGCAATTGCTAATCAAAGAACAAACAAATTGTTTTCTCACTTTTGATAATGCCTTCCAGCCCTAAATCTGGATATTACAACATCTCACAGTCAGCTTCCACCAGAAAATAAAGAATCCATAATTTAATAAAATTACAGTCAATTAATATAATGCATAGCAGTGAGAAAATGACTGCTTTAGTATGTGTTACAACTTAATAATGGGAGTCAAATTCATTGTTCAAAACAAGAATAATAGCATATTTCAGTTGATAGTTCTGATTAATTCTTGCTTCGGTTCTTGCTTTCAGATTTTCTGATTATCTGAAAATCACCAAGTCGACCATTTTTTCCTTCAAAGGCTTGCGGAGATACCAGAAAATAGAGTTTCTGCAAAGCATTACGGTTAATTTTCAGGTTAAATTCTTTCAGGTTAAATTCTAATTGCGAACATATAAACTTCTAATACTTCGTTTTCCAAATTTTCCACATTTCGCAGTAGCTTGATTTGTAAGATTGATGATGATTGAGATTGAATCATACAAGGGTCTAATGATTGCAGTTGGCAGTGCTACAGCTGTTTCAATACTAATGGTAGCAATGTTGAAGTGAAAATCGTAAGCGAACATGACCGTTAAATGGTTTATCATTCATTACATAAACACCAACCTCAACCTGCAATAATAGTAAGTCATACCCACCCAAAAAAATAATAATAAAAAACATTGAATAGTGTTGTACTATGCCAAGTATTTTATAATTTTAAAAAAAAAAAAACAACAACAACCACCTTAATGTCATCTGGTATAGCATTTGCATCAATAGGTGATCTTAGGAGAGTTGCAGAAGTTAAAATGGTACTGATGAATGTTCCATTACATCCTCGCATTCTATTATAGTCCCAGAACATGCAAACATCATCTTCCCACCTAGACATTGAAATAAATAAGCAAAGTCTCTACCTGTGTGTATAGCATTTGTATAAACATGAAAGCACATGCAAGAATGAAAACTTTTATTGTCAATTAGTAGAGTGTAGTCTACTAAATATATTTTTTGAAATTGTAGAGTGTAGTCTATTAAATATATTTTTATAATTGCATTTTAATCTTAAATTTAAATAGTGTTGCGATTACAATTATATTATAATCCTAACATTATTTACACTGTGCCTTCAGGCACGGGCATACGCTAGTATTATTATATTTTAGTCATTTAAACGGACTAATTATTATAATAATTATTTAAAAAAAAATTTCAAGGCTACTATTCAAAATAACGAATAGCGTTGGAGTACATATCATAATATATAAGAGTTTTAGAGATCAAATTTCTTGATTTCTAAAAGTAAAAATTTGGTTACAAAAGACATTTAGCGATCAATTTCTATCGTCGTGAGAATAGTCACTAAAAGATCGTCCCGAAAAGTTAAAAATAAGGTTTTTATTAGCGACAAAATTTTGTAATGTCACTAATAAATATATTTTTAGAGACAAAATAATTTGGTCTCAAAAGGATTTATTTTTTGAGATAAAAAAATTGGTCTAAAAAAGATAATAATTCATCACTAATATCTAATTTTCGTTGTTAAAAATATAATTACGACACTTTTCGCAACAAAAATATTTAGTCCCTAAAAAATAATTTTTTCCTAAATTTTAGCCTTTAAAATCTTAATTTTTTTTTGTAGTGACATAGATAAAAAAAAATTACACAAAATAAAGAATTACCTTTTCTTTTATTTTTATGTTTTAACCAATAAAAAAATGAATAGTATGGTTAGAGTTTTTGGGTGGGTATGGTTAGAGTTACTTTAAGGTCCTGTCTTGATTCTCATCAATAGTCTTTTTGTCTTTGTTGACAAAAATAAAATAAAATAATAATAATAATGAGACTTATCACTAATTTTCCCAATATAAAAGCCTATGTATGTTATTAGGTAATTTTTCTTTTCTGATAATAAATTTAAGAAAAATAAATATTTTTAATTAGAACTTAAACTGTTAATAGAGGTTAACATATGAAAAGTATAGCTTAAAGTAGCCATTATAATATATTTGTTGTTTTAAGCAAAAGTTTGACATATGTATATCCATATCTATATATATAAGAATAGCTTTGTTGAGAAGGCTTGTCTTTTATTGCCTATTTTGCCCTTAGTTTCTTTTTGAATTTTTTATTTTTCCCTTTAGTATGGTTGGTGAATTAATTTGGGCGGTGAGCTTTTGAAAATTATGTAACAAATTTTAGTTCATTCAATTAGGCTAATAGTCCAAAAGGAGAGATTTCTTTTGAGTTTTTTTATATTTTAAAAGTGATGTTAGAGTGATTATTTGTATGATTGTTATTCTTGCAACTTTTGACTATTGTATCTTTAATTTTTGTAAAATTAAATACCACTAATTTTTTTTAAAAAAAAAACTAAAATTACTTCAATCAAAAATTCCAAAATTACTTTAGAGAATCCGTACTTAGACCTAAAACTCTTAAATTCATAAAAAAAAATTTAATTGTAACTTTTACCAGCATTTTAACTATTCAAGCTTGGTTTGAAAACTTTTATGAGTTTTAAAATTTGTTCAAATTTGGTTCATTTTACTTTTTTATGTTTACTAAACTAAATGAGCAATTAATTGTTCAATGTAACATTTCTTTTTCTTTTCTTTTCTTTTCTTTTTTTTTTAAATTTCTTTTTCTATATGTCATGTAATTTCATTTTAAACTTTAGCATGGTTGAATTTTTGACAAGATAAAAATTCACACAAATATGATCAAACAACATATAAAATTAAAAATTGAAAGCTAAATGTTGAAAATTAAATGATAAATTTATTAAATTGAAAAGTTGGTTGTTAAAAAATTAAGTGTTGAATATAAGATCAAATTTAAAATTTATTATTTCTAAATTATAATTTTTAATTTCTATATTGTAATAAGAGCGGCGATAATGGCAATAGTGATGAAGGTGATGATGATAGAGAGATAATGTAGTGAAGGTAAAAAAAAAAAAAAAATCAAAAACCAAAATCAACCACAAAATATATAACCTCGCCACAAAAAAAATGGACAACTTGCCCTGCGTTGCACGGGCCTACCTACCTAGTAATCTTATACTAGTTTTTTTTTTTTTTTTGATCTGCAAAAAAAGAACTTTATTGATGAAGATAACATACAAAATATAGAATTACATCAATAAAGAAGAGGCACGAGAAAAGCATCAAAGAGAACACTCCAAATCCCAATTAGGTTGGCACTAGGAGCGAGTCCCTAACAATTGCAAGCTCAAGCCAAAGTTGGTGAGAGACCAACAAAGCAAAAGAGGAAAAGTAAACAATGAGGCCTACAGAACAGTAGAGAAAACAAAACAAGGCACCAAGGTATCAACCAGCTTAAGGCAGAACACCATGACAACAGAATTTGACAGTAGAACACCATGACAGCAAAATCTGAGGCAAAGCAACAGAGCAAAATTGAGGCAAAGCAAAGCAAAAATGAGGCAAGATTGAGGCAATGCAGAACCAATCTATAGATTGCTTGTTAAAAGGAAACATATTGCTTGTAATTTACTGTTTCCTTGGGATTTCCCTAACAAAACACATCCAAAAAAATCGGTGATTTAATGATTGCTTGTAAAAATCAGTAATCAGTAATTTACAAGGAAAAAGATTGCTTGTAAACTTCTCATTGAGTAGATGATTGAATGTTATATGAAATGTTGTTTTTTTCTTAAACGTGCTTCATTGAACGTTTTTCTACAAATCCCAATTTCAAGCATCTATGTGAATTTATCTTTTCTCTGTCTTTCCTTTGCCTAAAAAAACAAAAAAAAGGTCGGAGATTTTTTAGGGTCGAGAAACCCGATCCCCATTAAAGGAAGGAGGCGGGGGCATGATGGGTTCCCCACCGGGGATCGGGGGCAGGGACGGGAAATTTTATACCTTCAGAAATCAGGGACGGGTAGTATAATCTCCGCCCTGCCTTGGCTCGTTTTCATTCCTATATATATATAATAGTTGAAAAGGGTTCGTGCAAGGTGCGGACAATTATTATGGTATATTTGAATTTCAAAAATACAAAAATATTTCTCTTACAAAAATAGAATAAATGATTAAATATATGATAGAATTATCGTGAGAATCAAAAAAGGTAAAAGAGATAAATTATATCATGAAAGAAAATTAAATAAAATGTAATCATAATCACTATTTTATTTTAAAATTTCAAAAACAATTTTGAGTTTTTAAAATAGAATTTTTTGTTTCTAGTAATTTTTAAAAAATATTTTAGTCATTTTTTATTTCTAGATACACAGTTAAAAGTAATTTTTTTTTAAAAATAAAAATAAAAGAAGTAGGCAAAAACAAAATCTACTATTTTTAATTTTTTTAATCTTTTCTAAGCTTTTTTTATTTTTTAATTTTTTTTTGATTTCGTGTCTTGGAGTAGAGTTTAGAATTTTAATTCTAAATGAAAATTAGCTAATTAAAAAAATTATCAAAAATGCAAACCGATAAGATTGCCAAAGTTTGCCCGTGGAAAGAAAAAAAACAAATAGATAAATGAGGATAAATTATAAATACACTCTTGGCATTTGTTTAAAATATAAATTGTCTCTTATAATTTGAAAAATTATAAATAAACCTTCATCAAAAAAATTTATTTAACAGAATTAATCGTAAAAATAAAATAAAGTTAAAATTACTTGAATTACTTGAATTATTAATAAAATTACTTGAATTGTTAATTGAAATAAAGTTCAAACATTATTAAACATTGTTAATTGATTTAATAATTTATTAATAAATGGGCTATTTGTCAAATGTTCGGAATTAAAATTATGAATAAAAATAAATTATTCAAATATATTCCGTTCAATTATTTATGTCCGAACAACTAGTTTATGTTCATAAATATATATTCAATCATTTGACTTTTGTTGTAATATTTATATTCGAACACTATTTATGGCGTATATTGAAAGTTTGTACTATGTGTAAATAGAATTACTCCAAAACAATACCTTTATGAAAGTTGATTTTTCCAAATTAACACTCAAAACTCTAAAAATAGTTTCTCCAAATGACTAATAAAACAAAAAGAGGTTTGAGTGCAATTACGGTAAAAATAGGTCAAAAAAACAAGTCATCCGTCCTCAAGCATTGCTTACCAAACCAAACCAAACCAAGCCTTAAGTTCCATCAAGTGGGGTCAGCTATATGAATCCTCCTTCTCCACGTAGCCCCTATCAAAGGCCATTTTGTTAGTCAAATTATGTAGATCCATATCTATATTTACAACGTTAGCCAACGTTAATCTATACCTATCTCGTCCCCTAACACTCCTTTTTACCGTTACATCATCGCATCTCTTCATTACTGTCTCTGTTGGTTTATGTTGAATCTGACCAAACCATCTTAATCGATTATCTCTCAACTTATCTTCTATCGGTGCTACTCCTACCTATTTCCGAATACACTCATTCCTAATTCTGTCTTGTCTAGTCTTGCCACACATCCACTTTAGCATCCTCATCTTAGTCACACTCATCTTATCTACATGTTGTTTCTTGGTTGTCCAACACTCCGTCCCATACAACATCGCTGGTCTAATAGTTATTTTATAGAACTTACTTTTTAGTCTAGTGGGTATTCGTTTATCGCACAGTACCCTAGACGCACTTCTCCACTTACACCATCCCGTCTTAATCCTATGGGCCACATCTGTATCAATCTCCCCCGCTGTTGTGATAATCGAACCTAAATAACAAAAATGTTCACTCTTAGGCAATTCTTGGTTCTCAATCTTCACTTCTCCTCCGTTTTCATTGATACTGTTACTAAATTTACACTCCATGTACTCTGTCTTATTTCTGCTTATCCGGAAATCTTTAGATTCAAGAGCTTTTCTCCAAATCTCCAACTTCGTATTAACTTCTTCTCTAGTTTCATCCACTAGCACGATATCGTCTGCAAAAAGCATACACCATGGCACGTCATCCTGAATATTTCTCGTCAACTCATCCATAACTAAAGCAAAAAGATAAGGGCTTAAGGTAGATCCTTGGTGTAACCCAACAGTGATAGGAAATTCATTTGTCTCTCCAGCAGATGATCTAATAGTGGTCACCACCTCTTTATACATGTCCCTAATCACATCAATCTAACCTTTTGTCACCCCTTTCTTCTCTAACACCCACTATATTATATCTCGGGGCACTCTATCATATGCTTTCTCAAGGTTGATAAACACCATATGAATGTCTCTTTTCTTTTCTCTATACTTTTCTATTACTCTCTTCAAAAGAAAAATCGCTTCCATTGTTGACCTGCCGGGCATAAACCCAAATTGATTCTTTGACACTTCTGTTATATCTCGCAATCGGTGTTCCATCACCCTCTCCCACAATTTCATTATATGGCACATTAGCTTGATTTCTCTATAGTTGTTGTAATTCTGGACATCTCTTTTATTCTTATAGATTGGTACTAAAATACTCTTCCTCCACTCATCTGCCATGTTCTTAGTCAATAAAATTTTGCTGAACAACCTAGTCAACCAAGTAACCCCTTTTTACCCAAGCACTTCCAAGCTTCAATAGGAATATCATCGGGTCCTAAAGCCTTATTTGATTTCATCTTCTTAAGCTCAATCTCCACTTCAAAGTTCCTAATCCTGCGATAAAACCTATAGTCTTGGTTTATCATATTACTAGCCATTTTTTCCCCTATTACCATACCTCCATGTTCCTCATTTAATAGTTTCTCAAAATAGTTCTTCCATCTTTCTTTAATCTCTTCATCCTTCACCAATACCTTAGAATCCTCACTCTTGATGCACTAAACTTGATTAAAATCTCTTATTTTCTCTCCCGTATCGTATCAAGTTTGTATATTCTCTTCTCTCCTTGTTTACTATCTAGTCTAGTGTATAGGTTATCATAAGCTTTCAACTTAGCCTCTCTCACGACTTTTTTGACCTCCTTATTAGCCAATCTATAACTCTTAAGGTTTTTCTCAGTTCTATCATTTTGCCACTTTCTTTCTTTGCCTTAACTACCGCTTGAACTTCTTTCCTCCACCACCAAGTTTCCCTAGCGCTGGGTCTCGTCCCTTTCAACTCTCCAAGCACTTCCCTTGAGATTCTCCTCATACAATTGGCCATCGAGTTCCACATAGTGTTAGCATCATCTTCCAAGTCCCAAGTTGTAACGCCCTCAAAATAATACATAAAACCCCACATTCTTGACATGCATTGATATAAGAGAAATAACACTTTTTCATTTATCAGAGTAGTCCTTACAAATGTATTACATGTTGACAACAAAAGCAAATGCCCAACGGCTTACAACTTTCCAAGCCAACACTTGGTTACACAACAGAGAGTACTAACTCATATCATATTAAGCCCTTGGTCTGAATTTACATGTAATACAGCAAAAGCTAACAAAATAACAAAAAAAGAGTTTTCAACTCCCAAGACCTTCCAAGCTATATCCTTGGAGGTGGCATATCACCTGGACCTGAAAATGATGTCCCATAAAGGGTGAGCCACAGCCCAACATAGATATACTAAACCAAATATAAACAATGACTAAAACAATAGCATTTGATAGATGGTTAACACTTATAAACCAGTTATATCACTATACAATTCCATGACACTTGTGTCCATGTTACAATTCACTTTCCTTTACTTATCCGAATTAGTTCATATACTTGGCTCAGAACCTGGCCAAACAGTTCAATGAGATTATAACTCATCAACTAACACTTCCATATGTCACACTAAATACACATATTTGCTGTATCAATATCATATTAAAACACTTCCATACTTCACAATAGATACACATATTTGCTGTATCAATACTTCAATTTAATACACATATTCGGTGTATTAATGGAGTCCATCCCCTATCTCCTCCCAAACAGGTTTGAGAGTCCATCCCCTATCTTCCCTCAAACCATGGAGTTCATCCCCTATCTCCTCCCATACAATACACATATTCCAAGTATATAAATAATTATTATATACAAGGGTTA
Organism: Camellia sinensis; assembly: GCF_004153795.1. Taxonomy (NCBI): domain Eukaryota; kingdom Viridiplantae; phylum Streptophyta; class Magnoliopsida; order Ericales; family Theaceae; genus Camellia; species Camellia sinensis. The sequence continues at coordinate 1,600,122 of NW_021025071.1, read as the reverse complement.
ATCAATATACATATTTGATGTATTATTCCAACTGTTATATTCGATGACATATTCAATGTGATTAGTTTCGGTTTTTCCTAATCAACATGCAGTGGCTACAACAATCAAGACTATCCTCCACTGATAACCCAAAGTAGATATTTCTAAACAAAACATAAATGCATCAACAGATATGATATCAACATTTTCATAGGTGAGTGATAAATTCATCCAACTACACCATTTAATCCCATAATTTCCCAATTTCATTATTCTCAACTCAATTTCACGTTTCCCCAATTAATTATACATATTAATTATTTATTACAATTAGGGCATTTTTTCCCCTTTTCCAATAATAGCCCTAAGGCTCATTTTTCACCCATAATCCATAAACAACCTCCATTTCTAGTCTATAACACAAATATGACTCAAACATGGAAAACCCCTCTTTTAGAAATTACAAACCAAACCCTAACTTTTCAAAAAATTACCCAACAACCGCAACATATCAAAATGTCCAAAATTTATGACAAAACTCATAGGATGGAGTAGGACATCCCTTCCTTGAAATGAAGAGCTCAAATGGAGAAGATGACCAAAACCCGAAGTGCTCCAAATCTGAGATTTTTTAGATTAAAACGAAGCCCAAGCCACCCTCTATCTTTCTTACAAAGGACTTAGGGTAGGAACACACTAAAACTAGATGAATCCCTGGAAAGAAGGTGTGTAGAGAGAGAGAGAGAGAGCTCGGATCTAGGGTTTTCAAAACAAAAGAGATGAAAAAGTAAAGTGTAATCCCGTTACTATCTACTAATATAACATAGGCTCGCTCCAGTGAAGGATTGGTCCCTCGAGCGACCAGACACAAGGAACTCTCGCTCGAGCGTAGAAATTCTTGCTCAAGCCAAGAAAGCGAAGCTTCAAGTCTGTAACCCAGAAGCACGCTCGAGCGACAGAATGCTCACTCGAGCGAAGAAACTCAAAACATACACCTCGCTCACTCGAGCGAAGGAAAGCTCGCTCGAGCCAAGAAATGTAGCTCTCAGGTCCAGAACTAGACGCAGACATAAGCTTGAGCGAAGGACTTCTCGCTCGAGCCACCAGATACAAAACTCAACTCTCGCTCGGGTGAACAAATCCTGGCTCGAGCAAAGGATCTAAAATAAAGAGCTCGCTCGAGCGAGAAAGTTCTCGCTCGAGCGAAGATACCAAATTCTGGGTAGCAACCATTTGCTCCCAAGCACACCAAACCTGTAACAAACTTGCCCAACATATCCTATAACTCAAAAATAAGGAATTAAAGGATGATAACAATATATAAACAACAACGAGCTCCACGGAACCTAAGTCCGGATACAACAACCAAATGGGGAAAGACCGAGATCGCTATAACCTCCCCCCCTTAAAGAATTTCGCCCTCGAAATTAAGTGCGAGTTTTCAAAAGCAAGTTTTTTCTCAATTCCCAATAACATTGCAATTTAAAATTCCATCTCTATTCAAGAGGCATATTACAATACATATTACAACGCGTATTTCCTTCAAACCCAACAATTTCCATATCATATTCCATGTTCATGTCATATTTCCATTTCTACAATACATTCAACATATACAATGTTATAATAAACTTCCATTTCAAGGCAAGTTCTACAATACTTCCATAAACCGAAACCTATACAATATTTATCAACTTAAGACACATTTAATGCTCTTAAAGTTTAAGAATACGATAAAATATACAACAAATACTCAAACATCTACAAATAGATCCGGATATTTCTCTCAACCTCCAACTCACGTTCCCAAGTAGCTTCTTCCACCCCGTGATGTTTTCACAAAACTTTTACCAAAGGAATAGCCTTGCCTCGCATAACTTGATCCCGCCTATCCAAGACCCGAACCGGCCTCTCTTCAAACAAGGCATCCTCATCTACCTCTAAGTCGGTCCAATCCAATACATGCGACGGATCCGGCTCGTATTTCCGAAGCATACTAACATGAAACACGTCATGAACTCTGGATAACTGCGGTGGCAAGGCTAAATGATAGGCAACCTTGCCAATCCTCGCAAGGATCTCAAAAGGGCCAATAAACCGAGGGGACAACTTCCCTCTTTTACCAAACCTCATCAAAACCCGTTTAGGTGATATCTTCAGAAACACATGGTCACCCACCTTAAATACCAAAGGCCTCCTCCTACGGTCGGCATATCATTTCTGATGACTCTGGGCTGTAACAAGCCTCCTACGGATAAGCTCAATCTTCTCCGTCGTTTCCCTCACCAACTCCGGTTCCAACAAAGGTGCATCACCCACCTCGGCCCAACAAACTGGAGACCTACAAGGTCGGCCATACAAGGCCTCAAACGGTGTCATACCGATACTTGACCGAAAACTGTTGTTATAGGCAAACTCTACCAAGGGCAAGTGCCTTTCCCACGACCCACTAAAGTCAAGGACACAACCTCGAAGCATATCCTCAAGGATCTAAATAGTACGCTCGGACTGCCTGTCAGTCTGAGGATGATAAGCCGTGCTAAAGGTCAACCTAGTACCCAAGGCACTCTGCAAACTCTGCCACAACCTCGCTGTAAAACGTGGATTTCTATCTGAGACGATCGACACTAGGACCCCGTGCAACCTCACTATGTCCCGAATATACAAGTCGGCAAGATGATCTACCGAATCTCTCACGCGCATAAGGATAAAGTGCGCCGACTTAGTCAACCGGTCTGCAACCACCCAAATAGCATCACTACCCCGTTGAGTCCTCGGAAGACCTACAACGAAGTCCATGGTGACATGCTCTCACTTTCACTTGGCAATAGGCAAGGGTTGTAACAAACCCGCTGGCCTCTGATGCTCGGCCTTCACTTGCTAACAAGTAAGGCACTTAGACACAAAAACTGCCACATCTCTCTTCATGCCCCTCCACCAAAACTGGCGATCCAAATCACGATACATCTTAGTGCCTCCCGGATGCACCGCAAGGCGTGAATGGTGAAACTCTCAAGAGTACGTCCTCTCGGCAAGACTCTGGTACAAACAATCGATCTCGGTATCTCACACTCAGGTCGGGATACACAGACAAACCCTTCTCAACCTTTCCACTAGAGATCTTCTCTTAGAGGAATTCTACCTAAAGGTCAACCTAGTGCCCAAGGCACTCTGCAAACTCTGCCATAACCTCGCTGTAAAACGTGGATTTCTATCTGAGACGATCGACACTGGGAACCCGTGCAATCTCACTATGTCCCGAATATACAAGTCGGTAAGATGATCTACCGAATCTCTCACGCGCATAAGGATAAAGTGCGCCGACTTAGTCAACCGGTCTACAACCACCCAAATAGCATCACTACCCCGTTGAGTCCTCGGAAGACCTACAACGAAGTCCATGGTGACATGCTCTCACTTTCACTTGGCAATAGGCAAGGGTTGTAACAAACCCGCTGGCCTCTGATGCTCGGCCTTCACTTGCTGACAAGTAAGGCACTTAGACTCAAAAACTGCCACATCTCTCTTCATGCCCCTCCACCAAAACTGGCGATCCAAATCACGATACATCTTAGTGCCTCCCGGATGCACCGTAAGGCGTGAATGGTGAAACTCTCAAGAGTACCTCCTCTTGGCAAGACTCTAGTACAAACAATCGGTCTCGGTATCTCACACTCAGGTCGGGATACACAGACAAACCCTTCTCAACCTTTCCACTGGAGATCTTCTCTTGGAGGGATTCTACCTCAAGGTCACCTCTCTGTGCCTCTAACACTCGAGCCACAAGTGTAGGCTGCGCAACAACAGAAAATAACGTCGCAGCCTCAATGGATTCGCCCAGAAGCAAATCAAACTTGCCAAGTGCACCTAACATCTCCCACTCCCGGATGGCTATACAAGCTACATCACTAATGGATTTTCTGCTAAGGGCATCAGCCACAACATTGGCCTTCCCCAGATGATAATGTAACTTGAAGTCGTAATCCTCAATAAATTTCCTCCACCTCCTCTGCCTCAAGTTCAAGTCTTTCTGTGTAAACAGATACTTCAAACTCTTATGATTCGAGAACACCTCGAATCTCTTACTGTAAAGGTAGTGCCTCCAAATCTTCAAGGCAAAAATCACAGCCATCAACTCTAGGTCATGTGTAGGGTAATTCCTCTCATGTATTTTCAACTGCCGTGTGCTATAGGCTACCACTTTCCCCTCTTGCATCAACACACAACCTAAACCCTCTCGTGAGGCATCACAATAAACCGCATAACCCAAACCTCTCTCCGGAATAATCAAGACCGGAGCGGTGGTCAATCTAACTTTCAATTCCTGGAACGACTTTTCACAAGTCTCACTCCATACAAATTTGACCCCTTTCCGTGTCAATCTAGTCAATGGCGAAGCTAGTCTAGAGAAATCTTTCACAAACCGGCGGTAATACCCAGCTAATTCCAGAAAACTGCGGATCTCAAAGACACTCTTAGGCTGTGCCCAATCCTACACTGCCTCAATCTTGGATGTATCAACTGACACCTCTTTCCCGGAAACCACATGGCCTAAGAACTTGACCTCTCCTAGCCAGAACTCACGCTTTCCAAATTTGGCGTACAACCTATGGGCTCTAAGCAATTCAAGCACCACTCTCAAGTGTTCCTTGTGCTCCTCCTCAGAAGGCAAATAAATCAGAATGTCGTCCACGAAAATGACCACAAAATGATCTAGGAATTCCAGAAATATCCGGTTCATCAAGTCCATAAAGACTGCCGGTGCATTGGTGAGCCCAAAAGGCATCACTAGAAACTCATAGTGGCCATATCGCGTACGGAATGCCGTCTTCGGAACATCTTCCTCCCTGACCCTCAACTGATGGTAACCCGATCTCAAGTCTATCTTAGAGAAAGAACGGGAACCCTTCAACTAGTCAAACAAATTGTCAATACGAGGCATAGGGTACTTGTTCTTAACCGTAGCCCGATTCAATTTTTAGTAATCGATACAAAGCCTCAAGGCACCATCTTTCTTTTTAGCAAAGAGGGCCGATGCTCCCCACGGTGAAGTACTAGGGCGAATAAAGCCCTTATCTAGCAATTCCTGGAGCTGGATCTTCAACTTAACTAACTCGGCTGGGGCAAAACGATATGGTGCCATAGAAATCGGTGCCGTGCCGAGCACTAGATCAATAGAGAACTCAATCTCTCGATGAGGTGGTAAGCTAACAAGGTCCTGGGAAAAACATCCGAATACTCACAAACCACTCTCAGCAATACAGTCTAGGTCTCATCACACTCACCACTCATGAAGCTAGCGAGAAGACCACAAAGATCACTCCGCCGTCGCGGATCATACACCGATGACAACTCACTACCAACCTGATCCCCCAAGAAATGGAAACAATCCCTGCTAAAGGTACATACTGTGACCCTCTAGCGGTAACAATCGATAATAGCCCGGTATGACGATAACCAATCCATACCCAAAATAACATCAAAACCCGACATAGCCATAACTACAAAAACAAATGGAAGCCGGCGGTCGGCGACCTCTATATCACAGCCCTGACACCCCTGTTTCAAAATCAATTCACCTCCAACAGGCGATACAACATATATAGGAGATGCTAACTGTGCCAACTCTAATCCCAAAATAAATGCAAATATAGCAGATATAAAAGAATGGGATGCACCCGTATCAATCAACACATTGGCAACTGAGTTGCAAAACAAGAAGGTACCTCTCACAACAGATGGAGTAGGTACAAGATCCTGCACGGTAACAGCATACACGCGTCCCGAAGGTCTCTGATCTCTCTGCTTGCCCCTAGGAGCAAAAGACTGCTGCACAGATTGGGACGACGAAGCTCCCTGATTGGCCCTCGAGGCCTGAATTGACTATGTTGGCTGAAAACTTTACGTTTGCCTCGAACCAGACGCACCCAATGTGGCACTCAACTGCGGGCAGAACCTCTTCAGGTGCCCCGCCTGACCACGCTGATAACATGAGAGTGGCTGGCCTCTGCCCTGACTCTGGCTCTGAGGTCGAGACGAAGATGAAGCTGCTCTCTGACCTCCTCCCCTCTGTGGGCAAGCTGGAGACTTGTGGCCTAGCTGACCACAGTTGTAACAAGTAACGTCTCCCTGATTGCCTTTCCCAAAATCTACACTCGGCACTGGAAAGGTAGATCTAGCAAAACCACCCTGAGACTACTGAGGGTTAGAACCCCTCTGTCTCCTGCCATCACCCTAACCATCCTGACTCCTCTTGGAGCCCCTCAACCTCTCATCTTCCTCATGCATCATAATCTCCATATGGGCCGCAGCATCCACAAGGCGCCCATAGTCCCGAGTCATAGACCCGCCAACTCTCATCTTGAGGCCATGCCTCAATTTCCTCTCAAACTCGAGATAACGGCGTTCTTCAGACGCCACAAGCTCAAGTGCAATCCTGGATAAGCTAGTAAATGCGGCCTCAAACTTGGCCACTGATAAACTCAGCTGCTTTAGCTGGCAGAACTGATCTCTTAACTTCTCCCTGATAGCTGGAGATAAGAATTTCTCCTGGAAAACATCTACAAAGGCCTCCCAAGTACCACCAATACGGCCTTGGATAAACTTCCACCACTGACCCGCATCTCCCTTCAGCTGGAAGGACGCCAGGGTCACATTCAAAGCCCTGTCTTCGATGCCAAGCATCTCAAACGTCTTCATCATCTGCTCAAGCCACTCATCAGCCTTAAGTGGCTCTTTCGGATCTCCCAAAAACTCATCCGGATTAGACCGGAAAAACTCTCTCTTCAGAAAAGAAGGCCCTGCATCAACAACCTGGGCCTGAACCTGATTCTCAGCTTTGAGAATGCCCACGGATTCCCTGAATGCTCCTGCTATCTCGCAGGCTAAGGCACCTATGGCCTGCTGACCCACTGGCTCGGTCACATTGGCCTGGCCAACACCCTCCTGCTATGCCGAAATCTCATTCGGTATAGGCATCTCCCGCCTCTCTGGCCTACCTCGCCTACCACCACGTCCTCGTCCTAACATCCTAATAAAGGTAACGAAGAACATTAGCACATTCGCAAATGTGCCGAAGCTATAACACTCGTGTCCTAATGCAATGGACAATAGTAATTCACTTCACGTGAGAACATAATCACATAAGAACTTACGAATTTTATTTCCGGATAATGACAATCCCGAGGCGTTGCTAGAGTTCCAATTAGAAACAACATTGATCAAGTGCTTTTCTAATTGGACTCCCAAAAACCCAAGGATTTAATCAAAATCCCAGAAACTAAATCCCATACCCAAGTAGTTACATAAACATTTTGTCACATAAGTACATAACATTACAATTAAGTCTTTACCAAGCGAGACAAACCCATTGTGGTACTAACCACTTCCCGCGTACCAAAAGTATTCGAACCCGGTGAGCTCTGATACCAAGTTGTAACATCCTCAAAATAATACATAAAATCCCACATTCTTGACATGCATTGATATAAGAGAAATAAACACTTATTTATTCATCAGAGTAGTCTTTACAAATATATTACATGTTAACAACAAAAGTAAATGCCCAACAGCTTACAACTTTCCAAGCCAACACTTGGTTACACAAAAGAGAGTGCTAACTCATATCATATTAAGCCCTTGGCTTGAATTTACATGTAATACAACAAAAGCTAAAAAACAACAAAAAAAGAGTCTTCAACTCCCAAAACCTTCCAAGCTATATCCTTGGAGGTGGCATATCACCTGGACCTGAAAATGATGTCCCACAAAGGGTGAGCCACAGCCCAGCAGAGATATACTAAACCAAATATAAGCAATGACTAAAATAATGGCATTTGATAGATGGTTAACACTTATAAACCAGTTATATCACTATACAATTCCTTGACACTTGTGTCCATGTTACAATTCACTTTCCTTTACTTATTCGAATCAGTTCATATACCTGGCTCAGACACTGGCCAAACAGTTCAATGAGATTATAACTCATCAACTAACACTTCTATATGTCACACTAAATACACATATTTGCTGTATCAATATCATATTAAAACACTTCCATACTTCACAATAGATACACATATTTGCTGTATCAATACTTCAATTTAATACACATATTCGCTGTATTAATGGAGTCCATCCCCTATCTCCTCCTAAACAGGTTTGAGAGTCCATCTCCTATCTTCCCTCAAACCATGGAGTACATCCCCTATCTCCTCCCACACAATACACATATTCCAAGTATATAAACAATTATCATATACAAGGGTTAATCAGTACATATATTTGATGTATTATTCCAACTGTCATATTCGATGACATATTCAATGTGATTAGTTTCGGTTTTTCCTAATCAACATGCAGTGTCTACAACCATCAAGACTATCCTCTACCGATAACCTAAAGCAGATATTTCTAAACAGAACATAAACGCATCAATAGATATGATATCAACATTTTCATAGGTGAGTGATAAATTTATCCAACTACACCATTTAATCCCATAATTTCCCAATTTCATTATTCTCAACTCAATTTCACATTTCCCCAATTAATTATACAAATTAATTATTCATTACAATTACGACATTTTTCCTCCTTTTCCAATAATAGCCCTGTGGACGCGCCCTCGGGCTTTATGCCACCACAGTTCGGCCTCCCTTTTGTGTCACGGTTCTTAATCTGAACCAAAGAGTCCAAATCCGGCAAATCATTTTGAGAAAATAGATTTTTAGAAAAGAAGTGTCAAACATGGACTGTTTTGCCAGATACAGAGTCGCCACCTAAATATTTTTTAATGGGGGAATTTAGGAAACCCTGACTCGTTTGCCTAAGGCCACGTGTCCGTCATTACCAAAGTTGCCTTGGCTCGGGAACTTGGGTACGATTGGGGAAGGTCAGCTATGAGCACCCCCTCTCGCCCGATCCAAAGATCGGCCTCTACTAACCATGATATCCAATTTTGAAAATGTTATGTGTTCTTATTTCGGTTTAATTAGCTAGAATTACTATGTCATGCGCACAGCAAAACAAGTATAGACTAGATCGCCTAATTTGGAACAAAGCATCGCATATCCTTTTGTCTGGAAAATGTTTTGAAATTTGCTACTCGCGAGTAGGCTAAAACACGGATTTTGATGAGCTGTTCCAACTGAAGCAATCCAACCTTCACCCATAGGCATTCAGGCAGTTCATATCACATAAGAATCTAGCCACATGGTAAGCATGCTGTCATGTTAACATTCACACTCGTGCGAGATGCTAAATAACATTCACACTCGTGCGAGATGCTAAAGCACAAAATACTTATAGTGTACTCCAAGCCAAAACAAAGAACTTGTTAGCAATCAATGTATAATCCAAGTCCATGTTAAATGCCTAATGCAACGCATACAAAATGCAATTAGGATAGGCTCGGCTAATCCAAGGATGGCATGTGAAATGCAACCATTTGATGCACATATTCAAGTTTGTATTTGAAATACTATGCAATTAGTATGATGCGCTGAGCCTGATGCATGCAATACTGATGAATGATGCACGCATGCATAGCATAAGGATGCTAAATTAAATATGTCCTAGTACTAACCATCAAAGCAGGTAAGTAAACGGGAGAAAGAAGTGGGGGTTGGAAGACATGCACAAACGCACCTACACTTATTACAAATTTTTCCTTGTTCGGAGGGACCGAAAGAATAATACAGATTTAACTAACCTACAAGCTAATTAAATATTACAGACCAATTAAACTAGTTAAGCAAATTAACTAATCTAATAAAACAGTAAACAGCCTTGGGAAGAGGGCCCAATGCAATGCGTGCTCGGCTCCGCTCAGAAGTCCACTGCCATGCACAAGTTGCCTCTGTCCACACTGTTTTCCTTCTCTGATCATTGCAAAATTCCCAAGGTGCACTCTATGAACCATGTGGGATACCATCGGCCAAGGGAAATGGTCACCGGCCAAAGGAAATGATCACCGGCCATTGGTTAAGCTATCGGCCACCAATTGTTGGTCGATCGGCACTAAAGATGGCCGACCGGCCAAATCTTCCTGTAGAATCCTGTTTTGACAGCAGCAGAGGGCAAAACAAGGCATGGCAATGCATTCCAAGCAAATGTGTGTACCAACACATCCCTTATCATGTTTATGACTCAAAGGGACATGATTCTCGGTTTTCGGACCATTAATCGCGCATTTCGATGCGTGATGGCCCAAGAAACCAAGTTCTGCACTTTGATTTCAAATAAAATGCATATAAGCAAGCAAGGAGCTTAACCTCTGTCACACTCAATTCAAGAGGCTAAGCATGCATGTCAATGCTACGCAACCTAGACGTATAAGCTAGTATGCAACATGAGCAATGGGAACAAGCATACAAGGCATGTGACGATCATGCTAACCAATAAGTATGTCAAATACAATGGGGATGTTCAAGCATGCAAGCAAGCATGTGACTTCATGCAATCATGCCACAACACATGGAGCAAACATGTTAGACAACCTAAACATGTGACAACACACAAGTATGCAACAACACACAAGGTGAGCATGCAACAACATGCGAACTATGGACTTAAACTAATTTGGGCAGCTCTATACTAAGCCCAAAACAGTGGCCAATATGCTCAAGAATGAAGGCAAAATGACATGCAAACATGCATGCACACAAGGACCAACACTTAGGCATATAGAAACAACTCTCAAGCACACTTAAGAGGATGCAAACATGGACAAATAGCATGCATTATAAGCTCTGAAAGTCATGTTAGAGAAGGTGCCAAACCAATCTACAATGCAAGCTAGGCATGCCACCAAGCCCAAGGACTTAAACCATGGCCATATGACATATGAAGCAAATGACCAAAATGAACTAAAACAGTCCTAAATCATGCAAAAGTAAGCCCCAAAAACCACTTAGATGGCATCTAAATGATCTAATCCTAGAGGCATACACAATGGCACAAACATGGAGCAAGAAACACCAACCTTTTAAAAATGGAAGAATGTGGAACTTTTACATATCCTCGGTTGTATGATAAACGACACAACCAAGTCTGACTCCTCTATGCACAACTGTTTATCAGTTAGGTTTTCTGCAGAGTCAGCTTCGTGCTCAGCAGGATGTTTTTCCCCCCTATGCTCGGCCTCCTGATTGCCCTGTTGATCGACAATGTGCTCCATTTTGGCCGTATCAATCTGAGTCATTTTTTCCATAGGAATAGGCGGAGAAGACTCAGCCCTGGCAACGAATGAAGGTTCAGATCGTTTGGCTTCGAATTTCCTCCGGGCGGCCATCCTCTCGACGTTTTTCCTCCTGGCCATCTGCGTGAGTGACTCCCCAACCATGTTCTCAGGATATGCACCGGGAAGGTCCCCTAAGTCGGTAAAAATATCTTCAAAGGAGACGTCTACTCGGCTTGAAGTGGATGGAGGGTTGGATGGATGAGGCCGGCTTCCTCAAAAGCAAAATTTAGAGCTGCGTCAACCTACTCCCCAAGACTATCGAATCTGTCCAAGGTGGACTGATTCGGTTGCTCAGTAACTTTTTCGGCTATTTTTTCGTTCACCGGCTCTAAATTTGAATCTTCAAGGTCCCAGAGCTCACCCAAAGTAGCACAAAATGGGGGCCAAATAAGGTCTAAGAGGGGTCAAAAAACCCCAAAGCTCAAAACACTCTGAAACAACTATTTAGAGGAGGCAAAAACAAGACTTTTATATGTTATACACAAAGTCTAAAAACAGTTGCAAGATAGGTGAAAAAGCTATGCAAAAATGGGAAAAAAGGAGTAAGTTCTTACCCTTGTTGACCCTCTTCAAGAATGATCCTCCAGCAGCTTCTTCAAGCTCAAAGCCACCCAAAAACACCAAGAACAGCCTTCTGGTCCCTCAGCAACCAAGAGAAGGTGTAGGACTAGGTGTTTGCGTGCAATAGTAAGACTAAACATACACACAAAGTAAAGAGAGAGAGATATAGAGATGGAATAGATACAAACTCAAACCCTAATCTTAGAGCTCTTCTGAAAATTTTGTAACCCTAATGGAGGGAGAAGAGCCTCCTTCTTATAGACAATCCCTCTTGTAAAGCTTTCCAAACAAGCTAGTCAAGAGGGAGATCCCTCAATACACATGTATGGAGGGGAGCAGAGTGTATGCCAGTTAGCATAGCTGGCATAAAAATATCTGCAAAAGTAGATGAACAGTGGTCGGCCAGCCAAAAATACAATTTGACCAAAATAGATGGCCGGTCGACCATCCAGAGTGCCGGTTGGCCAAACATTTGGCCGATGGCAACAAAACACAGCCGGTGGCCTCAAGCCATGGCCGGTGGAGTGTGGGGATGGCCAACAAGCCATTCCGTGCCCTCCAAAGCAAAAACACAAGTGTTTGGTGCAAACCCAAACACAAAATGGTTGAGTTGAGAGATCCTGAGGCAAGACGCGTAGCCGAGACCTCCGGGAACTCAAGACGAACACAAACAAGGATGATCACTGAGTGTTCAAACGGTGACGTCCAAGTCTTGAGGACGGTCAAAAATGGGGTGTCTACAGTTGCCCCTCTTTGACCGAACTCGAAAGTCATAAGAATAACGGGAGTGAGTGTCAAAGTCCAGAGACGACCCATTTTTGACAAGGCCGAAGACTTAGACAAAGCATGCAAGACAATACAGATATGCGCCCGAAGGCAGGGACAAAATGCAACTGATAATGCAAGAAGTCGAGCATAACTTATGATCATGCAAAGAAAGCTGTAACGAAGCATAGCATGTAGCAGTTTTAAGCTAGCATACAACAATCCAACTACACTACAATGCAGAAAGGATGTAAGAGAATTATGCAATTCTCGATACGTCTCACTCGGAGAATACAATACCTGCGCGGTTCGTCTGGTTGCACCAGCTTCAAATGAACCATACATACAATATCGTGCCTGAAAGAGAACGAAAACTCAACAGGTACAATATTATTAGCAACATGCATAACTTGCAAAATGAATGCAAAATGATATGCGATATATACAAAACAATGTATAATAATGCAAATGAAAATGCAATGCAATTGAATCATGATCAAATCATGAGCGGTTCAAAACCACACAAATGTCAAAAGGATGATGGAGATGCAAAGTCCGTCCACCATAGAAAAGGTACCGTAACCCTCAAACCAACATACCAGCGTGGAATAGGCACATATACATGCAAGACTATGAGTGATGTAGACGGACACAAGAACAAGTAATTAGGTGGAATGACATAAGTGGGGAAATGACCCGCTGAGGAAAGACCAATGATCCTAATGCTGGATGCAAAAATTACACTACAATGTAACATATACAATGGATATGGCATGCAGCCAAACCAAATTTTGCCTAGGAAAGGCATGGACACATACAAGCCGCGTCTAACAGAGATACGGTGCCGTCACCCTCAAACCAACATACCAGTGTGGAATAGGTACGTACACATAATATCATAACTGCACTTCGACGTGAAAGATATGGGCACATACCAGACCAAGTTCAACATGAAAAGGCACAAGCCATAGATAGAGAGGGTGATGCAGTGAATGCATGCAGACTACAATGCAATATTTACAATATGCAATGGAATGTATGTATGTACAATGCATTATATACAATGAATGCTATGTACAATGCGATCTGTCGGGGAGAATGCAATGGATGCAGTGGATAAGGCCTGCGGCCAAACCGTATTTTGCCTAGGAAAGGCATGGACACATACAAGCCGCGTCTAACACAGAAACGGTGCCGTCACCCTCAAACCAACATACCGGCGTGGAATAGGTGTGTACACATAATATCATAACTGTGCTTTGACGTGAAAGATATGGGCACATACCAGACTAAGCTCAATCATGGAAAGGCGCAAGCCATAAATGGAGGTGATGTAATGAATACATGCAAGCTAAATGCAATATATACAATATGTAATGGAATGTATGTATGTACAGTGAACGCATGTCATATGCATTATTTACAATAAAAATGCATGACATATGCATTATTTACACTGATGCATGACATATGCACTATATATAGTGGATGCATGACAAATGCATGATAATGCATGCTATTTACAGTGCATGAAATATGCATATATTTTTTGTTTTTTGAAATGCAAATGATGCATGTTGTTTTTGGCTTTTTCTTTCGAAATGCAAATGATGCATGTTTTTTGTTGTTTTCTTTTTGAAATGCAAATGATGCATGTTTTTTTTTTTTTTTTTTTTTTTTGAAATGCAAATGATGCATGTGCTTTTTATTTATTTATTGAAATGCATGTTATTTTGAATGCGCGACAACGCAAGTTGCTTGAAATGCATGGCAATGCATGTGAATTTAAAATGCGCGACAACGCGCGGCTTGAAATGCATGACAATGCAAATGAGGAACATGCATACAACGCATGTAAGGTGCGTATGGCAATGCGTGACGAGGATCATGTATGACAATGCAGATCGACGGATTTGAGGTCTCCTAGACCGAGCGTATTTAAGGTCTCGCCAGACCGTGCGTGTTTAAGGTCTCGGCAGACCGTGCGGAGGTGTATGACAATGCAAGCATAATGACGTACAACTCAACGCGCGTTCACATCAAAGCGTTGTAAAGCGACGCGTGTAGGGCAACTTTCAAATTTTGAAAGGGACAAAAAGATACAAAAAGGATACACCTTGTACATATTCAAATGCTGCACACAGAAAACATAGTCTGAGGTCAAAACGGAGACTGGTTGAGCTTCGAAAATGCACTGTCTTGCACTATCTTGAGCAATGAAGGCCCCAAACCACACCTCTGACCCAAACAAGGTTTTAGGAGGCTCACCGGCCATCAGGGGAGGTCACCGACTGTCCGCTGGCCATCAGAAAAGTCTACCGGCCAAATATTTGGCCAACCGGCCAACAGTGTGGCCGACCGGCCAAACATGCCTGAATCGGGGCAGTTTGGTCTTTTGGCCTCGGGTCTTTTAAAATAGGGCTTCAAACCCTATTTTGGCACTTGCCTCTTGTGCGAAAATCCTCCCCCTCTTTCTCTAGAGCATTTTTCTCTCTTCCATTCACCATTTTCCTCGGTTTTAGCACTCATTTCGACGTTTGATTCGCAAATACCTCGCCGTTTCGGATATTTTGAACCGAACAAAACTTTGTTTCGGTGTTTCTTTCTTGATTTCTGCCTCTTGGGGTTTGTTTCCCTCGAGTTCCTCCTGATCTTCGTGCCTTTTCCGCGCTTCGGCTTTTCTGGTCATTTTCTGCCCTCCTGGGGTTGACTTTTCGGTTGACCTTCGTATTCTCACCCGATTTTCCCTTTTTCGGCCATTTTCACACCATTCTTGACATGGCAGATGATCTTCCGCAGGGCGGGACTCCCCTAGATCAGGAGATGGATCCCGAGGCTGAGCTCTTGCCCTTGAGCGTCCGCCCGTTCGACCCGGCGACCTACCGGCCGACAATTCACATACTTCATCCTGACGGACTTCGCCAGTTCAGGAGTTTCGATAGGGGCGTGCCACCAGAGCTACTTCTACGCGAGCCAGAGTCTCATCTGTCTTTTGGCGCTTCTGAGGTACAGTCTTCCCTCTTTATTTTTCACAATGTAGAACATAACTGCCATAGTTGATTCTGTTCTCTAACTACTTAGCCCGGATACATCGATACATTACACACTGTATTTCACTGTGAACACACTTGTACTTGATACCCGTTTGATTCCGAAAACGTACACATACGCTGTATCT
Source organism: Camellia sinensis (assembly GCF_004153795.1). Taxonomy (NCBI): domain Eukaryota; kingdom Viridiplantae; phylum Streptophyta; class Magnoliopsida; order Ericales; family Theaceae; genus Camellia; species Camellia sinensis. The sequence goes on along the minus strand of NW_021025071.1, from coordinate 1,584,394 downwards.
CCACTGAACCACACAAACACACTGATACATCAGATATTGTAGTTCACTTCGAGCACACCGGCACCCGATATCTGTTTGAATATGAAAACGTGCACACACGCTATATTTGCATCAATTTTGACTGTTCTTCAAAATTGTATATTTCATATTGTTTCGCAACTGTTTGTTTTTGAATACAGGGAGATTGTCACGACCCAAACCCGACCCTATGGGTTTAGCACCGTAACCGACCAATAATCTGAGATTACCAAAGGCCTGCTTAACAGTAATATAGCAAAACAGAGTACAGGGCCTGGCGGAAGCCAAAACAGTAAGTAAACAATGTCCAATGAGCTGTGACAGTCTGTATGCAAAAAGACTTTTCATACATATATACATTCAGTATAAGAAAGTATACACAATATATACAATCATTCAGAATAGGGACTCAATCCCTTACATAACAGTACAGTACAGTGCTATCAGTCTATACAGTTTACAAAACAGGTACAGAGACAGAAGGGGGAATAAAAGACCCCTAAGCCATAGCATGGTAGGCTCGGAACCTCGCAGTGAGGCACAGTAGTTGGATTGACAAAACTGGAGTTTACCCTGACGCTTCTAGTCGCGTTCTGGTGCCTGTACACCTACATATATATATGAGCAGTGAGCTAAAGCCTAGTGAATAACACAGTGCGTAAAGGGGTTAAGAATGAATGTCCTTACAGTAATGAAAACAGTTCATTGATGCAGTGCATCAATCATTCAGTCATATGTGGTACATCCGTTAGCATAGCAGTACAGTAAACAGTAGGTCTTAAAAGACCGAACAGTAAATGATGGCCATCAATCAGTAAACAGTAGTGGTTCCAACAAGGGAACCGATAGAGATCTCTGTAACAGTAACAGTAAACAGTAGGTGCTAAGGATGCCACAATACAGTTCAGAATATAGGACATACATTCATTCAGTTAACAGTAATCAGTTCAGAAAGCAGTACAGTTCAATTGTTCAGAAGATAATCATTTTTGAACATATCTTTACACAGTTGTTACTCACAGAGTTCTGGGCTACAGTAAGCTAGAGCGCGTCCCCGGAAAGCCAAACCTACACAGTTTACAGATTGAACACACACTAAGCTACACAAGTGGGAAAATAATAACTTAATCCCTAATTGCCTCGGTGTGTTCTACATCTATATCCTCAACAAAATGTCTTAAACTAGGCCTAAGAATGCCTAGGATGGGATGAGGATGCAAAGATGTGATCAGAAAACAGTTTCAGGATTTTCAGAAAAACAGAGTCCCGCTCGAGCTCAGGTTTCCCCGCTCGAGCGGACATGCAACAAAGGTACAAGCTCGAGTGTCAAATCCCCCGCTCGAGTGTACTGTAAAAGTACTGGATGGGTGAAATCTTCGCTCGACGGACGCTCGATGCCCGCTCGAGCTTGAGACACATGCCTCCGCTCGAGCGTCCAATCCTCCGCTTGAGCGGACTGTAAAACAGTGCAAAGATACTGGATGCTCGGATTCCCCGCTCGAGCGCCACTTCCCTCCGCTCGAGCGAGAGTGCAAAATCTGAAAAACCCAGATTGCACCTTCAAGCCAAAAACCAAGTTTAAATGCATCAAAACCGATCCTCTTGGGCCTATTTTCTGGAAAACTCTTATAAACTCATAGTTAAACATGTTTAAAACTCAATTTGAGAAATCAAAGCCCAAGGGTGTTTAATTCAAACTCAATTTCAAACCAATTTCATGAACAAGAATAACATGCAAACTTGCATGAATTCAAACCAATTCAAAGCTTCAATTTCATGCTCTAGTGAGCCAAATCTTTCAAAAACATGATGAGTTCATGGTCTCTTGTAAAAATATGAGCATGCATGTACAATTTTATGAAAGACAACTTCAAAACTTCAAAATAAAGGCATGCATGCATGATCTAGGCTCCAATTCAACATACATGGACCAATTCAAGGCTAAAATCACTAGAGGCTCAAGAACTAAGCATGAACAAGCTTAAACACAACAATAAGAGGTTGAATTCCTTACCTAGAGCTTCAATTACAAGTGTAGAAGTCCAATAAGGCAAATCTCCTATGATCTCTTCAAGCCTTTCAAGCCAATTCTCTAGAACAATTCAACTCTCTCACTTCCTCTCTCTCTAGTTCGGTGGTGTGCTCAAACAAGGCTGAGGAAAATGTTTTGATCTAAGTGTATACAAGGCTCAATATGGTGAGGTAGTGGCCACTAAGTGGCACTAATGTAATTTAGTCAAACTATGCAATTAACCCAATATTTAATCTAATTTAATCATACCTAATCAATTTTCAGGTAGTTACACCATAAAATCAGATAAATTACAATGATCATAAAAAACTAACCAATTCCCGGTTCGGCCGCCGATAAGGCCTTCGATTAACAGTTTAAACACAAAGATATGAACAGATCAATTAACAATCAAACAGATAGATGCATAATTAAACAGATATACTCAATCAATCTAGTTATAGATTTCAGTTAATCAGTAGCGTATTTCAATCAGTTCACTTATCAGTCATAATCAGTTCAGTTTAACGGTAATCAGTGATTGTTCGGTAAATAGTGACGAGGGTTATTACAGAGATTCCCATGCCTTCTGGGGGTATGGGAATGTCGCCGCCCGCGATTGGTACATGGAGTTGCCCGATGCGGTTCGCCACATCGTAGACCAGGCTGACTTTGGCGCCTTCTGTAGAGGACTCTCCCGGCTTACTGCGAGCAGGCCTCTTCTCACCACTCTGGTGGAGAGGTGGTGGGATACCACTGACTCCTTCTACCTTTCCGCCGCGGGAGACATGACGATGACTCCCTATGACTTCTCAATGCTCACCGGTATCGGGGTAGGGGTGATTTGATCTCCTTCGACACCGATATAGATGAGTGGGAGGCCACTCAGATTTACTTGCTCGGCGAGATGCCGCCTCTTGCGCGTCCCGACTTCGTCAGATACTCGTGGTTCAAGAGCCACTTCCGGACTCAGCCGGCTTTAGCCGAGAAGGCACCGATGGCTCAGGAGGAGGTGGAGCAGTACGCCCGCGGCTTCCTCATGTTTCTGCTGGAGATGACCATTTTCGCCGACCGGGCGAATACCGTGCCCCTCTGTTTGTTGAGTGCGCTTGTGGACGTCACGCGAATCTTGCGCTACGACTGGGGTGGCACTGCCCTGGCCACCCTATACGGATACATGAGCTCAGCCTCCCGTTGCAGCGGGCAGTTGCTCGGAGGCTACTGGCGGGCTTGGGAGGTACATCTTCTTTTCTACTTTACATTTTTGCTTTACATTTTCTGTACTTTGTACACTGCACACACTGTAGTCTGCTTCACGCTGACGGTATACAGCACACACGGCACACATATACTCTATTTGACACTGACTGTACATTGCACACACTGTACACTCTGCACAATACACTGCACAATACACGATTCTGTAATTTTTGCTTTATTCTGTATTCTGCTTTATCTGATAAGCATACTGATATTCGCTCTGCAGTTGTGGGTCTACGCCTACTTTCCGAGACTCGCCCCAGTGCCTGACGAGGAGACCCCTCTTGTCGTTCCATTCTCTCGATGCTTTGATGTAAGGTGTGTGCGGAGACCACGGGAGATGTTCATATTCTTTCGCAGCTATTTCGACACCATCACCCCCGCAGAGGTATGTTTAGAACTTGCAGTTCATTTAAACTTCACTTTACACTGTATTTTTAATAACAGTAGATAACAAACTGCATGCCATTTACAGATCACCTGGCAGCCTTGGGCTCCATTGCCAGCCGTGATGCGGGAGCGATTTGCCAGTGCTGAGGAGATTGCACGCTTCAAGATCTTGCTGGAGGGGCCGGTCTGTCGGGCTTGGTACCTGGGTGACCGTTTCCTACGCCAGACCCTGGGTTTGCCAGAGCAGATAGTCCCGGTTCACCCTCCTGAGCATGTGAGGGATACCGAGAGGTTCACCCCTGAGCAAATGGCCGACTACACGATTGGCTGGGATGCGATACGCTTCAGAGGCATAGGCCACTACTCAGAGTACGTTCGAACGTATATCATACGGCCTTTGAGCAGTGGCCGTCGAGCTGAGAGAGAGAGGCCGGCGGCACCAGTGCCTGGAACTGGGGCAGGGACATCGAGGAAGGCTCGAGTCCGTGGCAGGAGTGGAGCTCGGAGAGGACGAGGGGCTAGTTGGCCAGCACTGCCCACGATGATGACATGCATAGGGCGGGGTGGGGTGACTTACTAGATCTCCATTACTCCCCCTCCGGCTGATCATGAGTTAGTCGGGTTCTATGGCTTGCCTTCGGTATGTACTACTACATTTTGCATTCTGCACAGTAATTTCATTTCAATTCATTTGATATTCCGCAGACTACTGAGACTTCTAACACTTTTGCAGGCTTCCTCCGAGTACACTCGCCAGTCCTTGGAGTTGACCGCTTCGGTAATGGGGATGCTTCAGCACAGCCTCGACCTTCTAGCCGTTTACAGTATTCCGGTATGTTCTTTTGACCACGGTCTCAAACCGTAAACTGTTTCACATAATCTGATGCACAACTCAACACTTGATAAACGGCCCTCACGACGTCTGATATACTGTAGCCCACAGACTGTTCATAACACTACTCACAGCATTCATACACTGCACTCAGTCACTGCATTCTCCACTGATACACTGCTCACGGTATTCACACACTGTATTCATATACTGCATTCTGTAGCATACTGATGCGTTTGTCATTTGTACTTTTCAACCTCCCTTCTAGCTTTCTATTGTAGGAAGTGCTTCAGTTGGACCTTTCGCTCCTACCCGAGACGGCAGAGTATACCCCTGCACCAAAGCGGGGCCACTTATATTGGGAGTAGCTCACAGGCACCAGTCCTCCATGACCATGAGTCCGAGGCGGAGACGGAGGCAGAGGCGGAGGCGGAGGCGGAGGCGGAGGCAGAGGCGGAGTCATCTGAGGAGGAGACCGGAGATAACACTGACTCAGGCTCAGATGACGGTGTTGATGACGATGCTCCTGGACCTTCGTCCAGGAAGAGGACGAGGATAGACCCTTAGGCCTGAGGCCGCTTGACATTGATCCAGATTTTTGCTGCTTTTCTTCTTTTTTTTTTTTTTTTTTCTTTTTGCTGGTAGCTAGAGTACCTTGTACTGCCACGGCAGGTTTTTGTTTTCTCCAAAACTTTGTACTTGAAAAGATGATGAAATAACACAAACTTTTTATCTGAAAAAGTGTCACATTTGTACATTTCATACTTCGCATTGCATCATATTACACCTCAATGTAAATGGGATTCGTCTTTTGTCTGAAAATCAAACACTCATATTGTAATAACCCAGTAATGAACCAGCTAACACAAAATAACTCGCACAACCCACTGCTCACTCTGAACACACGGCCCATAACACAGCGCTTGGTTTACTCGGCACACAGCCTATTCAGCTCACAACTGATTCTGAACACCGTTCATTCCGAACTCTGCCCATAACAGCATATTGCTCATTCTGAATACACGGTTCATTCTGAACTCTGCCCATTCTGAACTTGCAGAAGTTGAAACTCACTCAGGTGCTCCAAAATTCCTTGCTTCACAATCAGGAACCCATAGCTTCAGATAGGTCTAGGTTTTTCTGTTCACACTTATCGGGGGTGGGTCCTGCAGTCGTTGGTAGAACCAAACTTGCCTTGCACAAATGTGGAGAGTGGCACAGCACTCTGAGCACAAAGCAATTTGAGGAGAAAGTTTTCAACCGGGTACTGAGCCTATAACTGAACACAGCGAAAAGGACTCAACAGAGAACGCAAAAGGGCACTCAACCTAAACAAATCGAGACATGCTCGGAACAGACTCAAAACAAGAGTTGAGGCAGACAAAACAAAAGACACGACACACAGACATGTTACAAAAACGAGAGACTTCTAAGCCCACAAGGAGCCAGTTTCTCTGGGTATTGTTTCCTACCCTTTCTCATTTGTGTGATTCTCACCTCACTCAGCACTCAGGCTCGGTTTTTCTCTCAAAACCCTTTTGCTCGCTTTTCTCTCAGCTCACATCTCTCTATTCTTTACTCTCTCATTTTTCATCCCTCCCCAGATACGGTCGGTGGATAAACAAGAGGTTGTTGGTTCACGCCCAACACTATTAGCTCGCGGCTATTTCCTCCCGGGACGTCTAGTCGATGTTCCGGATGGAATATCTTGATCCATTCCAATTTGTGCTTTGCACTTGGCTCGATACCTTATTGCTTGGAGGTTGTTAACTTCAGTTGTGCCCTCTTCTAGCAGGTATGCTGGCGATGGGGGAAAAGTAGGAAGCCCAACTCAACTGTGCCCCTAGTTCATCACTTTGACCATTTTTTGTTTTGGTTTTCTACTAAAACAGTTTTGACCAATATGAGAGTTAGATTAACATACTTGTTCGATTTTTGATTTGAAAATCATGCGAGTTAGGCTTTGAGCATTGAAAATTTTCCTTTTTTGGGTCCAAGAAAATGGTCCAATTTTGGAAAAGATGAAATAATTTTGAGAAAATAGTCAACCTCAGTAAAAATTCTCAAAAACTATTTTTGCAAATGGTCAATGCCCAACGAGCACAGAACTTACTCTTGAGATGTACAACCTCAGATCGGAAGGAAAACTGCCCCTTTTCTAAAGGACACCGCATGGCAATGAAAAGTTGCCCCTTGTTTGAATGGCACCACAGCGCTTTGAATGGCAACGGAAAGTTGCCTCTGGTTTGAATGGCGACTCATGGCAATGGAAAGTTGCCCCTTATCTGGATGACGCCGCAGCATATTGTAAACAGTCCTCCTTAGTGATGATCACAACTGAACTCTCGGATACAAAGAAGACAAAGATGGTAAAAACCAATAGATGGACACAATCGCTTTGAAAACATTGGGGGCTGAACTTCAGGATGAAGCTGCCTATGTATCCCAAACATGGGAATCAAGGATGATTAAAACCATTACATGGACTTAGTCGCTATGAAAGCGTTGGGGGCTGGACTTCAGGATAAAGTTGCCTACGTATCGCAAACATGGGAATCAAGCCTTACGTAGTTCCTGTGTCACAACCGAACTATTGGATTTAGAGAAGGCAATGATGATCAAAACCATTACATGGACTAAATTGCTTTGAAAGCGTTGGGGGCTGGACTTCATGATGAAGTTACCTACGTATCCCAAACATGGAAATCAAGCCTTACGTAGTTCCGGTTAAGGTACACTCGGGTATTAACCTTCACTTTTTAGGCTCTAACTTTTGCCAAGGCGCTCGTTGTGGGTTTTTGACCTTGCGAGCTTTGTTATTCTTTCCTTTTTCAGTTCTTTTCTTTTCTCTTTTTTTTTTCTTTTTTTTTTCTATTCTTCTCTTTTCATTTCTTTTGCATTTTTTTTCTTTTTTTTTTGTATTTTCTCTTGCTCTAACTTTTGCCTGGGTCGCCCTTCCGGGTTTTCGGCCCAGTGAGCCTCTCAAAGGGTAAAAGTGTAACAAGTCCATGCCAAATGGTTTTGAGATCCTCAAGTCATCTGAATCCAGGAAAATGACTATTGTATTGATTTGCTGAAGGACCCATCTTCGGTTCTTCGAGCACATCGGACATTTTTGCCCCTAGTTGGAGGGGTGCTTCTATTCTAGCTTCACAAGCTTCTTCTGATGAGATTTGATCTGACTTTGGTGCCTCTTGTTCGAGGGCTGCTTCCAATCTGGCCACACAGGCCTCTCTTTATGGTCGATCGTTGAACACTCCGAATTGTGGTTCAAGGTTTTAAAGCAAGGGCTCAAGTCTTGAGGCTGAGAGTGATCCTAAGCTGCACAATCTCAGGAGCGATTCCACACAGGTCTTCGCAAGACCGCGCAAAACATTTTGTTTTTGAAAGTTTTTAAAGAAACGACAAATCGCTCGCGCCGAAGATAGTGTGGAACCAGTCTGGATCAAGCTAGGGTCCTTCTAGCACGCCTCTCTTTCTCTCAATTTGATCAATGTTTTGCAAATCCCAAGGAATTCCTTCCCCTTTGTTTTCACCGTAGTGTTCAAAAAGGTTTTGAAAAACTTAGGTCAATGTAATGATTTTCAGGGCACATGAGAGCAGGTGGAATGTACTGCTATTCCATTCAAATCCTCTAGCACAACTAGCTCAAAAATAGCAATAAGCACGAAAACATGATAGCCACAGCTGTTTCATTCAGATTCCCTGGTTGCAACTGGCTCCACGGCAGAGACAGACTCAACAGAAAGCAAAAGGGTAATTACAAAACAAAAGGGTGTTCAAGGCAACAACCCTGAAATCACCCAACATTCTATACAATGGGACTGACTCGACGCGACAAGACAGACCCTTAAGCAAAAAGACTGACTCAAAATAAAGTGACAGACTCAAAACAAGACCACCGAACTGACTCAACACTTAAGTCAGAAACCACAAAAATTGGCATTCGCAGATGCTCAAAAGTGCGTGCCATACACCACATCCAAAATGCATCGAGCGCCGCCTGTAGGTGGTCCAACCCCTGATCACAAACTTGCAGTATCCTCAAAGTCCAATAGCTCAGTAATGACAGACTTTGCTGAGGTAAGTGAGAGGATGACCTCATTGTCGATCAAATCTTGCACTTCATGACGAAGGCAGAAACAACCATCGGTGTTGTGACCGGACTGTTGGTGGTATGCATAGTACAAGGTAGCATCATGTGAGAGAGGGAGATTCTTCGGGAGAGGTCAAGGCTCGACGGGTTTAAGATGCCCCTTTTTAGCCAGCGTGAAAGACTCTGTGCCCTCGAGGCAGGTACTTCGAAGTCTGAGGGTTCTTGCTAGACGCACTAGCGAAAGGGTCGGCAGGCACTGCGGGTCAGCAGACACTGCCTTGGCTTTCTGATCTTTTCCTGGTGCAGGGTTTGGAATGAAAGGAACTATCTTGGCATGATGGGGCCTATCCCGATTTTCCGCCTGGCTTGAACTGCCTTCGGTTGGAGTGGGGAAAGCATCATCCACAGCTTTAGTCATGACTGCAAACACTTGCTACTTATTCATTCCCCCGACTTTCAAAGCCTCGACTGCCCACAACAGTTGTCCAACGGGACCAGCATCTGTTCCCACTTTGTTCTTACTTCTAGCCTCTGCTTGATCGAGGGTTTGGGTTACTACATCAGAGCGAAACCCGGTTGTTGTTGACACATCATTGCTGTAGCTGGAGGCAACCTCTGGTTGGCTGAGCTCGATCACAATCTGCCCCAGTAGTGGGGGCTCCTGTGGTATGAAATCCCCAGCATACGGTGCAGCTGGTGGCGAAACCGACATTCCATAGGCCAGATCGGCCACAGATCTCTGGAGGTCGCCGATCATTCCCATTAACTCAAACGTGGTGGGTTCACGAACTTGAAACATCTAGGGTTCCCAGATCGGGTGCGCAGCAGGCGACCTGGGCGGATGTGGTATTTCAACATTGGTCTCACTTTGCAGGGTGATTCCTTGGTCCAATGCGGCTGTCCTAACCACGATTTCCTCTGAACTTTGGGTCATCATAAGTCCACTGAACCGAACGGAGATGATTCAATCGGCGATTGGCGATTTGGACGTCTACCTTGCCTCAGCGACGGAGAACACCAAATCTCTGAACTGAAAGGGAAAACAAGCAGCATTTCAGCCCAGACGGAACAGACACAGGCATAGCTGAAAAACTGTACTCTACTACTGATCACTGTTTCCCAAAATCATTGCCCCAAAACTGAGTCTGATACCCGTAGATATAACTGATTCCCTAAAACACTAATACCGATGCCCTCAGGCTTGGTACTCAAACTTGCAAACTGATATGCACATTCCTTGTAAAGAGACACTCTAAAAGCACAAAGCAAGTAAAAGAGAGCCAAAACACCCCTATGTTGGGGTAGGGTTTCCTTGTCCTATTTTGTTAGGAGCTAGGATTTCACTACGCACGCAGCAATTTCAAACAACCTATAATTGGGTAGCAACCTGTCCTAGATTGGAATGGTCACTACGGATTCCGAATATGCACTAGGTCGAATGGTCAAAAGGGTGCCCTGGTAAAAACCGGGGTTTGTGTTCCCACACTGGTAGAGCCCGCAACCGGTTAGCCTTATGGTCATGCCTTGACAAGGCAAGCCTCCGGCAAACCGTTCAGGAATAGCAGATGGCCAACACGGTGTCCTAGGCGCACCAATGCACATGTAATGCAAAGAAACACATAAGTGTAGTCAAAACAAGATATCATGAGTTCAAGTCAAGTTCTCTATAGTCCCCAATAGAGTCGCCAGAAACTGTGGACGCGCCCTCGGGCTTTATGCCACCACAGTTCGGACTCCCTTTTGTGTCACAGTTCTGAATTTGAACCAAAGAGTCCAAATCCGACAAATCGTTTTGAGAAAACAAATTTTTAGAAAAGAAGTGCCAAACATGGACTGCTTTGCTAGATACAGAGTCGCCACCTAAATATTTTTTAATGGGGAAATTTAGGAAACCCTGACTCATTTGCCTAAGGGCACGTGTCCGTCATTACCAAAGTTGCCTCGACTCGATTGGGAAAGGTCAGCTATGAGCACCCCCTCTCGCCCGATCCGAAGATCGGCCTCTACTAACCATGATATCCAATTTTGAAAACGTTATGCATTCTTATTCCAGTTTAATTAGCTAGAATTACTATGTGATGCGCACAGCAAAACAAGTATAGACTAGATCACCTAATTTGGAACAAAGCATCGCATATCCTTTTGTTTGGAAAATGTTTTGAAATTTGCTACTCGCGAGTAGGCTAAAACATGGATTTTGATGAGTTGTTCCAACTCAAGCAATCCAACCTTCACCCATAGGCATTCAGGCAGTTCATATCACATAAGCATCTAGCAACATGGTAAGCATGCTGTCATGTTAACATTCACACTTGTGCGAGATGCTAAAACACAAAATACTTACAGTGTACTCCAAACCAAAACAAAGAACTCGTTAGCAATCAATGTATGATCCAAGTCCATGTTAAGTGCCTAATGCAACGCATACAGAATGCAATTAGGATAGGCTCGGCTAATCCTAGGATGGTAGGTGAAATGCAACCATTTGATGCACATATTCAAGTTTAGATTTGAAATACTATGCAGTTAGTATGATACGCCGAGCCCGATACATGCAATACTGATGAATGATGCACGCAGGCATAGCATAAGGATGCTAAATTAAATATGTCCTAGTACTAACCATCAAAGCAGGTATGTAAAAGGGAGAAAGAAGTGGAGGTTGGAAGACATGCACACACGCACCCACACTTATTACAAATTTGCCCTCGCTCGGAGGGACCGAAAGAATAATACAGATTTAACTAACCTATAAGCTAATTAAATATTACAGACCAATTAAACTAGTTAAGCTAATTAACTAATCTAATAAAACAGTAAACAGCCTCGGGAAGAGGGCCCAATGCAATGCGTGCTCGGCTCCGCTCGGAAGTCCACTGCCATGCACAAGTTGCCTCTGTCCACACTGTTTTCCTTCATTGCAAAATTCCCGAGGTGCACTCTATGAACCCTGTGGGATACCACCGGCGAAGGGAAATGGTCACCGGCCAAAGGAAATGATCACCGGCCACTGGTTAAGCTATCGACCACCAATTGTTGGTCGGTCGGCACTAAAGATGGCTGGCCGACCAAATCTTCCTGCAGAATCCTGTTTTGACAGCAGTAGAGGGCAAAACAAGGCATGGCAATGCATTCCAAGCAAATGTGTGCACCAACACATCCCTTATCATGTTTATGACTCAAAGGGACATGGTTCTCGGTTCTTGGACCACTAATCGCGCATTTCGATGCGTGATGGCCCAAGAAACCAAGTTATGCACTTTGATTTCAAATGAAATGCAAATAAACAAGCAAGGAGCTCAACCTCTGTCATACTCAATTCAAGAGGCTAAGCATGCATGTCAATGCAACACAACCTAAACGTATAAGCTAGTATGCAACATGAGCAATGCGAACAAGCATACAAGGCATGTGACGATCATGCTAACCAATAAGTATGCCAAAGACAATGGGGATGTTCAAACATGCAAGCAAGCATGTGACTTCATTCAATCATGCCACGACACATGGAGCAAACATGTTAGACAACCTAAACATGTGACAACACACAAGTATGCAACAACACATAAGGTGAGCATGCAACAAGATGCGAACTATGGACTTAAACTAATTTGGGCAGCTCTATACTAAGCCCAAAACAGTGGCCAATATGCTCAAGAATGAAGGCAAAATGACATGCAAACATGCATGCACACAAGGACCAACACTTAGGCATATAGAAACAACTCTCAAGCACACTTAAGAGGATGAAAACATGGACAAATGGCATGCATTATAAGTTCTGAAAGTCATGTTAGAGAAGGTGCCAAACCAATCTACAATGCAAGCTAGGCATGCCACCAAGCCCAAGGACTTAAACCATGGCCATATGACATATGAAGCAGATGACCAAAATGAACTAAAACAGTCCTAAATTATGCAAAAGTAAGCCCCAAAAACCACTTAGATGGCATTTAAATGATCTAATCCTAGAGGCATACACAATGGCACAAACATGGAGCAAGAAACACCAACCTTTTAAAGCATGAAATGGGCATCAAATGCAAGCATACGAGCATATCATGAGAACTGAAATGACATGACAAATGGTTCCAAACCACTGAAATGATGCAAGGATGGCATACTAGAGGGGTTAATGCTTAAAGCATACAAGAGAGGTTGCATGGTAGCTATACAAAGCAAAGCATGGACAACCCAAATGACCAAAAACAGACCTCAAGCACACTAAAACAAGCATAAAAGCTTCACAAAGCTAAGCCAAAAACATGCTAGAAACAAGGCTCAAAGAACAAAGCATGTTAAGGTAATTTCATGGCATTACAAGACATGTATGCAAGGCAAGCATGGTGTGTCTAAACCAAGTAAAAACAGTGCTATATTATGGCATAATAAGCATAAAAAAACAGTTAAGGCATGGCCAACATACACTTAAACAAGGTGCTCGCTAATGAGGCTTAAATGGCCATTATTGAAGACAACAAGGAGAGGGGGTACCCTCTCCTCCTTAGGACCTCAAGGCACCATCGTCACCATTGAAATCCCTCAAGATTTCAGTGGTGAGGAGGCCCAAACAAAGTGGTCTTGGAGCTCACCAAAATAGCACAAAATGAGGGCCAAACAAGGCCTAAGAGGGGTTAAACAACCCCAAAGCTCAAAACACTCTTAAACAACTATTTAGAGTAGGAAAAAAAAAAGACTTTTATATGCTATACACAAAGTCTAAAAACAGTTGCAAGATAGGTGAAAAAGCTATGCAAAAATGGGGAAAAAATAGTAAGTTCTTACCCTTGTTGACCCTCTTCAAGAATGATGCTCCAGCAGGTTCTTCAAGCTCAAAACCACCCAAAAACACCAAGAACAGCCTTCTGGTGCCTCAGCAACCAAGAGAAGGTGTAGGACTAGGTGTTTGCGTGCAATAGTAAGACTAAACACACACACAAGGCAAAAAGAGAGAGAGATATAGAGATGGAATAGATACAAACTCAAACCCTAATCTCAGAGCTCTTCTGAAAATTTTGTAACCCTAAT